>LPNX010036618.1:311034-444343 GCA_001517045.1 Pseudotsuga menziesii
TGGTAGCATGATATTGAGGGGCAGGATGGCTTCCTTAACATACACAAGGGTATAGGGTGACACTCCTATTGCAGACTTGGGGGTGACTCTGTCAGCCCACAGGGCATTGGGTAAGGCTGAGTGCCAACTTCTCTGGTTTTTTATTACAGTCTTCTTCAGAATTCTAATTAGGTTCTTGTTAGAGGATTCATCCAGGCCATTCCCTTGCAGATAGTAGTTAGCGGAATAATGTAATTTTATCCCTTTATCATGAGAAAATGCAGTCAATTTAATTGATGAAAAGTATTTAGCATTATCAAAAACTAACGAAATTGGAACTCCAAACCTGGTCATGATATGATCTTGTAGGAAGCTAATGACTTCGTCTTCGTTTATCTTGCGCAGTGGGGTAGCTTCGAACCAGCGAGTGAAATAATCAGTCGCAGTGAGAATGTACTTGTGCAGCAGGGAAGAGTTCGGCTTTATTTCTCCAATAATGTCTAGCCCCCATTGCTCAAATGGTTTCGAGATCATCACAGGCTTTAGGGGCACAGCCGCCTTAGGCTGTCTTCCCCCACACCTTTGGCAAATATCACATTTCCTGACATGTGCATGTGCATCCTTGAAGAGTGTGGGCCAATAGTAACCAGATCTAAGGATTTTGTGGGCCGTAGTGTCGCCTGAATAATGTCCCCCAATCCGGACCGTCATGTAATTCTGCCATTACTTTCTTTGTGTCTTCCTTTTATAAACATCTGAGGAGAACCCCATCATAATTCTTTCTGAATAATACTCCTTCAACAAGTTGATAGGAGGCCGATTTAAGGCGCAGAGCTCTTCTTTGTTTGGAATTCCAATGTTTTGGCAACAGCCCTGACTGTAAGTAATGTACAAGGTCTCTATACCAAGACTCTGGAGTTGTAAACAAAGGGCATACATCCATTACATGTAATTCGGCATCATCCTCCCAGGCTTGTTCTTCATTGTTCCCACTTGTAGTCATCAACTTGCATAACCCTTGACCTTTCACTATGGAGGCTGGCTTGAATTCAAGGTCGTATTCTTGAAGAGTTGTTACCCAGTTGCCCCTTCTTTCTCCTAACTCTTTCTGTATGAGAAGGGATCTTACAGCTGGGCAAGGGACTATTACCTTGGTTCGATTTTTTAATATATAAGGCCTGAATTGTTTCAATGCCTTGAATACTGTGTAAGCTTGCTTATCAATGGCTAGGTAGTTTAATTTAGCCCCTTGTAGCCTGGTGCTCATAAAAGAGATTGGAAATTCATCACCCCCATCTTCCTTTTGCGTAAGCACAGCTGCCAATGAATCATCGGATGCAAATGTATACATGATAAAGTCTTTATCAAAGTCTGGACTTTTCAGGGAAGGCGCATGTGCAACAGCAGTTTTATTCTTGTTGAAAGCGTCTTTCTCAATATCAGTCCACTTAAATTGTGCATTTTGTTTGACCATCTACTGTAGTGGTTTGACAGTCTGAGCGAAATTAGGCACAAATCTTCTTACAAAATTTATGGTTCCCATAAACGATTGCATTCCCTTTTTATTATGTGGCATAGGAATTTGTTCAATGGCCTTAATTCTTTCTGGGTCTATAGAGATACCTCTCTTTGAAACTATGTGTCCCAACAACTTGCCCTCTGTGACTACGAATACGCACTTCTTAGGATTGAGGGAGATGCCATATTTTCGGCAGCGTTCGAAAATTTGCTTTAGGTGAAAAGCGTGCTCTCCTCTTTTCTTCGAGAATATTGTAATGTCATCAAGGTACACCACAGCAGTTCGTCCAATTAGTTTGCGGAAAGCTATGTCCATAGCTCTCTGAAATGTTGCTCCGGCATTAATCAGTCCAAAGGGCATCCTTTGGTAGGCGAAGGTTCCCCATTTAGTCCTAAATGTTGTCTTTAATCTATCTTCCTCGACTACTAGCACTTGATTATAGCCAGAGAAACCGTCTAATAATGAAAACAACTCAGAACCAGAGACCATCTGTAGCAATTGCTCCATGGGAGGCACCGGATAGTTGTCTTTATCTGAGGCGCGGTTTAGGTTTCTGAAGTCCACGCACAGTCTGATTTCTCCCGACTTTTTTATGACTGGTACCAAGTTCGATACCCACTTAGAGTGTCTGACTTTAAAGATGATTCTAGCATCTAGTAATTTCTTTACCTCACTCTGAATCAGCGGTTCCAGCTTTGGATGCATTTTCCTCAAGGGCTGCTGATATGGCTTGACTCCGGCCTTGATGGGGATGACATGTTTTATAATGCTGGTATCATATGTTTTCAGATCTCCGTACGTCCAGGAGAATACGTCCTTGTATTGTTTAAACAAACTGACGAACTTGTCTCTCTCTATCGGCAAACAGCATTTGCCGAGATTCACGAACTTAGGTGCCGTTTCAGTCCCCAAATTTATCAGCTCAAACTACAGAGTCGAGCTGTGAGTCTTTACATTGGCTGGTATCCTAAAATTTTCATTTAGATCGAACATATTTTCTAACGTCCTGACCCCTCTAGGAATGTAATTGTCATATTTCATCTCAGCTTGATGTTCCTCATCATCTATGATTGCTCCTTTGAACACCTCTTCATTCGTCAAGCATTCTATTATTTTCTGATCATCATCAAATACTCGCAGGTTGGTGATAATATTCGGTACAGAGGGCCTGAAAAGGAGTTCAACAGAACAACGATTGTTAGTAGGTACGAGTCTAGCAGCTGATGTGGCCAATAGATCAGCAGCTGCATTTTTTATTCTCGGAATTGAAATAATGTTAAATGCATTAAAACATTTAAGTAGTTCCCATACCTCATTCTGGTAAGCTTTTAAGTGAGGAGAAATGTAGTGGATTTGATTCCGAATTTGTTTCACAATAATTTCAGAATCCCCAAAAACTTTCAAACTACTTACTTCAATTCAATCGCTTTCTTGAGTCCCTGCACCAGTGCTTCATATTCAGCTGTATTGTTAGTACATTCAAACTCTAATCTACATGACAGGAAATGTTTATTCTTTTGTGGATCAATAAGGACACAGCCAGCCCCTGACCCTTCTAATGTCTTTGAGCCATCAAAAAATAAAGTCCAAAAATCACTAACTACTGAAGGTAAATCTATTCCTACTGCTAAGTCTACTATTTTACAATCAACCTCATCAGCCTGAGAAAATCAAAGGAGATCAGGCTGGGTGTCAGATGTGTCACTGGCCTCTTCCGCTTGATAATTCCCTGGTTCCAATTCGAGAAAATAGTTGCCCAACATAGAATTGACTGATACATTCTTCTCATTCAGTTGAGTAACATTGTACTTCATGTGAGGCTCTCTTAAAATTTTAATCTGATTTGGACTCCCCTTGTATGGAAACCACAGATGTGACCAATCTGAGGAGAAATATCCATTTAATTTAGCTGACCAATCTCTGCTCAGGACCAGACCGTAAGCGTCTGGTATGTCAGCCACCACGATATTAATGACTTGGCATACTTTGTCATTGGATGCCAGACGGATTAGGACGTCTTCCATCTGACCAATTACCTTAACGTCTGTCCTATCCAATTGAACCACCCTCCATGTGGTTGGCTTAGGCTGTCCATTTATCTTCTTACATACTGATATGGGCATGACATTAATGGATGCCCCCGAATCTACCAGACAATTGTGCACGTTATGATTAAAAATTTCAAACGTTAGGAGGAAAGGTAGATGCTTAACTTTAGACTCACCTCCCACACTGGTTTCTCCAATTTCTTCTTCATCCTGGGGTTGATTGTCAGTGAGCAGCTTGTCATCTGATGCTTCGAGTGCTTTCAACAATCTCTCTTTTTGATGCAGCACTTTACACATCTCGAATAATGGGACATTCGCTTTTATCCTTTTTAAATCCTCCACAACGTCATAATTCATCGGCCGTCCGATGGGATGGGGTTTATCAGCATTTTCTTCATTTGGCTTGGCTATTGTATCGCCCTGTCTAGGATTTTGGCTGGTAATTGTGAATTTTGGAATCTTATCAGCCAGAGCTTTGCTTTGAAACTTCTTCTTGACATTTCTCTGCAGCCTTCTGATCTTTGGAAGAATGATACTGTTGTCCCCAACCGTTCCTTTGCTCCTTGTGATCACGTTGGTTTCCATAACACCCTTGTATTCCTGAGCATTTCCTTCTTCAGCATCAAATAATGAGACCGAATTCCATAGAGCCAAGGTTTCTTCTTCCTGCTCTTTATTAGACATAGTGGCGGAATTCTCTTTTCTTTCTTCATCATCTTCTTCTGTTAATTTCGAATCCAACAGTTGATTCATCACCAGCGTCATAGAGTTTATCCATTGTGGACAATTCTTTTCAGAGTGTGGCTATTGGTGGAAAGTACAGAAATTATCCATGCCGACCTCTGTTAGATTCATGGATGCAGCGTTATGAGGAGGAGGATGAGAATGCTCTTTGTCCTCTCGTTTCTTATAATATGGCTTATAAAACTTTTGCGCCTCCTTTTCTTTCTCCATATCTATGATCTTATTGGAGAGCTTCTGCATCATCTTGGCCATATTTTCCAGGTCTGGCGACTTTTCTTCCTTGGCTTAGTGAACAATAAGGTTTTCCTTCCCGCCCCTTTCTCTCCTGATTGTTCTGGATAGTCTTCAATACTCTCTCTTTCCGCTTCCACCACTTTTGCCTCTTCATAGGTCTCTGTCAAAGTAGGCTTGGCCCTACCTTTTGCAAACATGGCCAATTCAGGACCCAAAGCCAAAGTATAGTACTCAATCAGTACTTTATCTGAAGGTTTATCTATTTCAGAGAAGTTCTTAAGATATGCTGCAAACCTTTGTGTAAAACTATGCACTTTTTCCTTCTTTTCTTTCTTCAATGCACATAGTCCTTTCATAAGGGCAGCATGAGTCTTTTGGGTCACATACTTACTTCTAAAAATCCTCTCAAAGGTGTTCCAATCTGGAATCAAGTTAGCAGGCAACCCAAAATACCATGAAGCTACAGCTCCTTTAAGTGTATGCGGGAAAAGTCGACATACTACATCTTCATGCTCCCCAGCCTTTAAACCCTCTATTGCCAAGTAGAAACTCTGTAGATGATCATCCACTAGGATCTTCTCATTGGGGTCAAATTTAGGCAGCAGTTTTTCGAAGGATTGGGGTAAGTCATGTAATAGAGGCGTTAGATTTAGAGGTGATCTGGCTCTCCATGCAGGTGGTGGATTTGGTGGGTTGGGGGGTTAGTTTGCATTTATGCCAGCCATGAGTTGGGGTGGAGAGTGAGGGGGTGAACCAACAGGAGTTTGAGCAGGAGAACTGTAAGGGGTACCTGGGCCTTCTTGGTTCAAAGGTAATTCAACCTCCTGCAGAGCAGTCTCTACAAGTTCTTCCCAGTCTCCAACCAAGAATGAATCTTCTACTATAGGACGGTCTTTCTTCTTGTATTCTCTTCTAGGTAAGTCAGGGATAATTGGCAACCCTCCAAGCTTCTTTACGTATGCCCGGGTGTGTCTTCTTAGGTCGTTAACCACTTCGTTACCAACAGCATATAGATGTTCTCTGTTTTCTTCTGGGATTGGATTATGGAACCTACTTCTTTCAAAACTGTCACCTATGGAAAATTCTCGGGAAAACGGGTTTCCTCGGCCAGCCATGCACTGGCGGCCCTCCTTCTAGCACCAAAAATGTTGAGGCCTGGAAATTTGCAGGCTGCAACAGTAAGGGATTCTCCCCAATCAACGTTCCCAACTAGCCCGTTGACTGTTTGGTGTAGGGAATCCGTCCGGTTTGCAGTCCGTCTACCGTAGGTCAAACAACAAACAGAGGGTTTACCAGTTGCGGCCCAGTCCACTGAGTTTTTTGTATTTTGACTTAAACAATGAAATGCAGGTGCCTAACTAACAATGTAGGGTGATAAAAATGTAGGGAGCAATCACAATGTGATGCGCAGGTTCTTACCTCTCGTCTTAGGACTCGCAAACATTCCAATCACATACAACAATAAGATAAACTATTTATCTAAACTATCCCTAGGGAGCAGAATTAGCATTTATCGGTGAGTAATACATTTTGTACATGCATAATGAAGAATTACAGATAGCTGATACTCCATTCAAGACACATGAACAATTACATATATTTAAACAATTAGATAGCTAATCGTTTTATGAACAACACTTATTACTCACAGTGGAAGAAATCTTGAAGATACTGAAGAACATTTAACAAGAACATAGGTTCAGGAAATTAAACACTCTCACAGTAAATGAAACATGGATGAAAACGAAATAGTTCCTCTTCAACATTATTCATTGAGTTGCATTGATACATTCCACATTTCACTCTCTCCAGTAGGCAAACTTGCAGTTTTCCTGTGCAAAACGAAATAGTTCCTCTTACAAGTAAACATTACAAAATTTTCCAGGGAAAAAGCCCCTCATTAGTGCTAACTCTACAATATTTAAACTATACAGCAGGCCCCCCCTCAGACGGCCCCAACGTCTGGCGTTTTTTCCTTCCTTGGACGCTTTAGATTCCTCTTCAGACCACTGTGTCTTCCCGTTTCCCTTCTGATAGTAACGGATGGACCTTTCTAGTCTGCATTTTTGTCTTCATTTGCTTGTCCTTCTCTTCTGCGACCTTGCTAGTTCCGGCCTTGCCTCTACTAGACGGTCTGTCTTCCTCCATGCCATGGTAATTTGACCACTCTCCCGAACCAACCTGCAATCAATCGACAAGCATCATTTATTGGAAAAGCGTTACAAAACCAAGCATCAGATTTTAATAATTGAACGACTATTCCACAAGAAAACGGCCTGGTGCGCCTCTTGTTTCGAGTAGAAAATCGATCGAGCCTTTGGTGGGAAACTAATAAATCAGCAGTCGGAAGGCTTTCCGCTTCGGCAGGGAAAAGAACTCCTTCAGCTGCAACGGCGGAAGGGACAAGGCTAGACCCGCGCTGGACAAGTGAGCGGGAAACTTCGAATCGGACGTCGGCCATCTTTGGACATCGGAAGGGGAAAAAATTTACCACCTGCAGTGGCGGAAGGGAGAAAAGGTTAAAGCATGTGAGTGGGAAAACTTCGCGTCGAACGTCGGGAGAGTTTGGACATCGGTAGAGAGAAGGATTTCCCGGTCGTAACGGCGGAAGAATAAAGGCTCCGGACAAGCGATTTTACGACCGACGCGAATCGAACGTTGGAGAGATTCAGACTTCGGACACTAAACGTCCGATCTGAGAGCCACAACGGCGGTGGAACGAGAACTTCACAGCCTCCAATCTAACATGAAAAAAAATGCACCCGATCACAGAAAAACTAAGTGTTTAAATGGCTTTAAGGATTAGCTATGGCTAAAGTCATTCTTTCTTCGAAAGGCGGCCCTGAAAAGCAAATATTTTACTTTCCTTCGATCAGTAAACCAGACATCCACGACTCAACCTGGCATTGAACATGGCATAAATAAACCAGCTGACATCCAACTTCAAAGTAAAATGAAAAGGAAACACGCCCAAGAGGCTCAAGAGTTCAACGATCAAACCATGCAAAATGGTGAGGAGGGGCCCAGAATTTAATAAATTTGGGGAGGACAGTTGCGGCAGCAACAGGTCTCCAATACAAACTTCATAAGGATGTATTTCCCCCCTAGATAACCATCTATTGCACCAAAAATATGGATTTTGTTCCACCTTCCCTACAAGCCACCCCAATCCCTGTAGGTGTAACCATTTGGATTTAAAAGGAAACCAATATGATACCATCCAAGACATCCACCAAAGTATAATCATATAGAGAAGAAAATCATTCTATTGATGCCTTTGATAAATTCATAAAGGAAACTGTAGATTTCCTCTAATTAAAAACCATACCGGTAACTCTAGAGAAAAGAGTGAGAAGTTATTTTGATATGAAAGCCTCCATCTTGGAGCTGTTATAAAATAACAATATGTCATCAATAAATAGGATAAGAGTCACCTTCAATGTCCCTCCCATCATAATTCCATTGAAGGAACTAGATGACCTGGCATGAGGAAGAATCCTTCTAAGACAGTCTACCACTAAGAGGAATAATACAGGAGAAAGGGGATATCCATGTCTTAGGCCTCTTCCAAGCCTAAAAAAAGATGAATCAGCACCATTCACTAATACAACAAAAGAGACACTGAGTAGGGATGTATGCAGAAGAAGAGTCTCACCCTAGAAATCCTATAAACAACGAAGAGGATAATGTAAGGGATGGTGAGATATGGGTAAAACTAAATGAAAGTCAAGATAATAAATCTGAACTACAAATAACTATTAAAGAACTAAGATCAGAGTTAAAAAGAGTTAAGGAGGACAATGAACGAATCCTAAAAGCGCAAGATGAACTGCATAATATTTTACTAGCTAAAATACATAATGATGAAAAAGAGAAAAACAAAGAACCTGGACATAATAAGCCAAAAAATACACCTTACAAACTTAAGGGAAGGAAACTGGAATTTTCTAGTCATGGGGTTGAAACTTCTAGTGAGGAATCAGTCAAACACCACAAAGAAAAACAACAAGATTCCAGTGAAAGTAGTGATGATAATAAAATGAAAAAGAAATACAAACCGTATGAAGAAATATCTGGGGAGTTTAAAAAGATTAAACCACCAATGTTTAACAGTGAGATTGAAAAAGGAGAAGAGATGAAAGCCTAGTTTTTGGTGATGAAGAAATACTTCCAAATCTACAATTACTCTAACAAACTAAAAGCTAAAATGGCCATATATAATTTAGCATGAAAAGCGGATATCAATAGAGTAAAGGGAATAAAGGAAAGATATGTAACCTGTAAAACCTTTAAAAATATTTTTAAACAAAAATACATCTTAGAATAGTACTACGAAGAGAAGGATAAGAAATTTTACGAGTTAAGACTAGGAGCTATGACCATGAAAGAGCTTTGTAGTAAATTCTAGAGTCTGCTTCGTTACGTACCATATATAATAGATGAAAAATCAAAGATACAATGGTTTATTAGCTGTTTTCCTATCATGTTTAAAGAACATATTGAGTATGACAATCCAAAGACGTTGGAAGAAGCAATGAGAAAAGCAAATTTTTGTTATGACCAGAATAAAAATAAAAGAGAAATTGTACCAAATTGGAAGACTAATAGATGAGATAACTTTGATCCAAGAAAGAAGAATAATAAATTCCACAAAAATATAGGGAATAATTACAAAGGGTATCAAGGTGGTAACTATAAATTTTTTAAGCCACAGAATTCTGCAACAAAAGAAAGAGAACCTCCCACTACTTTTAATAAGAACACTGCATAGAGAGAACCCTTAAAATGTTGGGAATGTGGCGAGCCACATTATTTTAAATATTTTCCTATAAGAAAGAAAAACTTTGATGTTCACTCCATTCAGGAAGTTGTTATAGTTGTACACATAGCGAGGAGTATACCCAGAATCAGTGCTGCATTGGAGAATCGACAAGCTGACCATCAAGCTTCAATGATCGAGATTAAAGGTATGATAAAAAGTCAACCCATTTCCATACTAATTGATCCAGGTGCAAGTTTGAGTTATGTATCACCTAGAATCATTGAATTATGTAAATTAGTACTCAAAAAATTTGAGAAGTCATGGCTGGTATAGTTAGCCACGGGTGCTAAACATAAAGTCACTAGTTATGTAAAAGGTTGTGAAATATTAATGAATGATTCCAATATGCATACTGATATGAATATTTTACCATTACGTTCCTATGATATGTTTATAGGAATGGATTGGCTAGAAAAATACAGAGTAATGTTAAATTGTTATTACAAAACCTTTACATGCATAGATGATACTGGAAACACATTAAAGTAAAAGGAATTCCTAGAAAGGTTACAATCATAGAAATATCTGCTCTCCAAATGAAAAGATACATATGTAAGGGATGTAAATTATTTGTTTTTTATGTAATGGATGATAAAGATAAGGATTATAAACTTGAAATAGAAGATATACCCATCTTAAAATATTTTGAAGACATCTTTCCGGAAGAAGTCCCTGGACTACCTCCGAAGAGAGACACAGACTTCATAATCGATCTGATACTCGAAGTGGTACCAGCATCGAAATCTACTTACCGTATGAACATAATAGAGCTTACAAAACTCAAATCACAATTAGAAGAATTGATTGACAAAACTTATATTTGACCTAGTGTTTCCCCTTTGGGAGCACCGATCTTATTTGTAAAGAAGAAAGATGGAACCTTAACATTGTGCATAGACTACTCACAACTAAATAAAATGACTATTAAAAATTGATATCTACTACCTTGGATAGGCGATTTGTTCGATCAGTTCCACAGGGAAATGATCTTCTCTAAAACAGACTTAAGGTCTGGATACCATTAGGTGCAGATCAAAGATGAAGACATCTTTAAAACTACTTTTAGGACCCTTTATTTTCATTACGAATTTGTCGTAATGCCTTTTGGGTTGACAAACATAGCTGCATCCTTTATGTGCTTAATGAATAATATTCTAAGTAACTATCTGGATAATTTTGTAGTTGTCTTCATCGACGACATACTCATTTACTCAAAAATATAAAAAATAACGTGAAGAACATCTAAAGATAATTTTACAAGTATTAAGAGAACAACAGTTGTATGCTAAGTTCAACAACTGCAAATTATTTAAAGATAAGATTCAATATCTAGGACACGCAGTGTCCAAGGATGGAATCTTTGTTGACCCCAACAAAATTAAGGCTATCACTGAATGACTGGTTCCTAAAAATCTAAGAGACATAAGATCTTTCATGGGGATTATAGGTTATTATCGAAAGTTCACAGAATGTTTTTCTAAGATATCCTATCCCATAACTTCACTACATAAGAAGGGTAAAAAGTTTGAGTGGAATGAAAAGTGTATGGAAAGTTTTAATAAATTAAAACATCTATTAACTACCACCCCTATCCTAAAAATTGATGATCCTTTTAAGGATTTTTTCATATGCACCGACGCTTTCAAGGAAGGATTAGGTAGGGTATTAATACAATGGACTTACGCCATATCTTATGAATCTAGAAAACTAAAAGAACATGAAAAAAATTATGCTACGCATGACTTATAACTTGCTGCAATTATACATGATTTAAAGATGTGGCAACACTACCTCATCGGAAGAAAATTTCTACTAATGTCAGATAACATAAGTTTAAAATATTTTTTTGGCCACCAAAATCTAAATTCTATACAAGTGAGGTGGCTGTATTTCTTAAGTGAACACGGATTCGAAATAAAACATATAAAGGGAAAATAAAACAAAGTTGCAGATGCTTTGAGTCGTCACACAAACTTAATATTTGCAAGCACAACAGTTACGAATAAGATCTTAAAGGAAGAAAATTCTAATGAAGAATACAAAAAATTAAAAGAAAATACTGTTGAAAATGAAAAGAACCAAATAAAAGCATATTTTCACCTAAATAGAAGAGGATTATTGCTGTATAAAAAAAGGTTGTACATACCAAATGCAACATAAATCAAATTGACAGTCATGAATGAGTTACATAAACGACCTTATTCGGGACATCCTGGATACTAGAAGATGATCACCATGATGAGAACTAACTTCTTTTGGCCTAACATGAAGAAAGAGGTAGCTGAGTACTTAGCTCGCTGCATCAGATGCCAACAAGTCAAGGAAAACACCAACATCCAACAGGGTTATTGCAACCGCTACCCATTCCGGAATGGAAGTGGGAAATAATTAGCATAGATTTTATAATAGGTATACCTAAACATTTTAGGCGGCATGACTCAATCATAGTCGTAGTCGATAAGTTAAGTAAAACAACTCATTTTGTTCCAGTAAAATCTACTTATAAGGTTTCTAACTTTGCAGATATTTTTTTGAAAGATATTTTTAGGTTACATGGTGTACAAAAGGTAATAATATTAGATAGAGATGTAAAATTTACAAGAAATTTCTAGAAAGCTTTGTTTAAAGGGTTAGGCTCTCAGTTGAACTTCAGTACTGTGTGTCATCCCCAAATGGATGGGCAGACTAAAAGGGTAAACTAAGTCCTAGAAGACATGCTAAGAATGTATGCAATGGACAAACCATGTAAATGGGAGGACTACTTACACTTAGTCAAATTTGATTACAATAATAATTTTCAAGTATCAACAGGTATGAGTAATTTTGAAATTATGTATGGATGAAAATGTAATATTCCAATTTCTTGGAGCAGTTCGTTTGATAGGTTAATGTTAGGACCTGAATTTTTAAAGGATATGGAACTAACCGTGAAACAAGTGCAACAAGACTTAAAGGCTTCCCAAGGCAGACATAAAAGTTATGCTGACCTAAAAAGAAGTCCTAGAGAGTTCCAGGTAGGTGAGCATGTGTACATAAAGGTAAAGCCCAAGAAAAGCTGTCTCATGCCCCAATTTTGCAAAATACTATTATCTTGTTTTGATTTTATTCCAAGAGATTATGTTAAATTTAATGCTAAGTTGTAATTGATGACTCAGCGGAGTCAAGGATGTGGAATGTAATTCTGAATATTTAAATTTTAAATAAATAAAAGTGGAGACAACTGCTTGGGAGAGCTGTTAAAAAGAGTGTTACTGGTCAAGATGGTGGAGGAGAATAGGTGGAGAGCAAATAGACAAGTGGCAGCATCCTCAAACACTTCCTATGGTGTAGGTGGAAACCTCCCTACATTTGGGGTCATGATCCCCCAAGAAAGTGGGATCAGAGCAGGTGGCTTAATTAATTACAACTAACCCAAAAAGACCTAGGCAATCTTAATAAAAGTACCCATTGAAGAGAGCTGAGGTTGCTCATTCCAGGAGAAGGATCATTCAGGTGAATGCACTTCAAGGAATTCATTGGGAAGGGAAATTTTGAGGAAGGTGTTTGAGGGGTAAACTATAGGAAAGTGATCTAGTACAGCTTTGCAGCTGAAAGATCTTGCTGCAGTGTGCAGAGTTGGTATTGAGTCTTGGACTAGTACTTTGTTGATTGCTCCACCTAGTTTCAGCCAAGGAGACCAGAACAAGCTCGAGGGTCCTAAGAAGTCGTTGTTTGAGCGCTCTTTAGGATTTGGTAGGGAGGAACGGCCTCCCATTGATGTTGTCAACCAGTTTTTAAAAAAAGTTCCATTATCTTTTAATTTCTGTGTTAAAGTTTATATCTATGTGTGAACAAGTAATGAATGATTATATGTTATGATGTAAACTGTTAAGTTTGAAATTTCTTAGTTGTTTTTATGTTGAAACTGTTCTTGATGAAAGATAAATCCTATCTGTGTTTTTCCCCATCTGGAGTAATCCAGATCGTACTCTAGCACAGGTAGTGAGTTTAAATGAATGAAGTATGATAGATATAGGAAATAAATAGAGTACTTATGTTTATTTTCAGAGTATTGAAATGATTTCTTCTGGTAGATATTTGTTTTCCAGAAAGAATATTATCTGTTTCGTAGATTTGTTGTTAGAACTAGACTGTATATTTAGAATATTAGAAAAGAAACAGAATCATATTATTTTACTAACAATAGTATGTTCAAGTATGTAAATTCATTCTTCTACACAGTACCTACTTCTATAAACTACACATCTATACTGAATAGAAGAAATAGAATTGTTAGTTGAATGTTTATTATTTATGTTAAGTAAAGATGCAAATATAAATCTGTTAGTTTATTTCTTTCCAATAGTATTAACTAATTTACCTGTAACTATCTGAACTATAAATCAGAATTAAAATAATAAACAGACAGCAGTAACCTAAGCATAAAGTATTATTAGTAAAGAACTGTCCTTACACACTTGCAGACAAATCAGATGTAAGGAGTATTGACAGGATGAAAGTCTTCATTTTCTTTCACTAAGTATACAAAGTAATCTTATCAAATAAATTAAACTATTATAGACTATTCACAGTCTTATTTAATAATATATAAATACCAACATAAACTTAAGAGAATACACTATTCATAGATAATAATGTTATTAATACAAATAATATTATTATTAACGATAAAACAGTGTTGTTTATAAATTTATAATTCTTTTAAACAAACTGAAGAAAATCTTGTGACAGTAATAGAATTAAAAAATCAACAATACATAAATTATTACTTAATAAAAGTTAGATGGGATAAACCCTAGCTCATAATCTGAGCATAATCTATCTGTATTTCTATATAATTTAGTAACCTAGGTTAAACATAATTTAGTTCTTTTAAACTATTAAAGAACCAACTAGAAATTTTATACACATAAATGAAATACATTACTGATCAACATGTACAAAATGTATTTATAAAAGAAACTGTACTTTTTCTTTTACTAACAGTATGTATCTATAGAAATAAATGTCAGGGTTAAAACCATTTAAATTATTACATTTACAAGTACTAAAACATTAAAGTAATAAACCAAATTTACATAAATTATGTCACCATGAATAACCGGGATATTATAATTTACTCATAGTCCTTTAAGGACAAATAGAAAGACAATAATTATTATAAATTGGAATAATCCATTTCAAACAAGGGTTTCCACAGGAAAAACCCTAGATCATAACTCAAGTAAAAACAAGCAGGAATTAAGTTACGGCTGTAAGTATCAGCCTTAAATTTTAATTATAAACCCTTACAGAGTATGCAAACAAAGTACAAAAAGCTTGACTAACTGTCAAGAAGGGTAAAAACCCTAACAGAGATTAATATAAAACAATTGTTAAACCAAACGAGATTACTGACAACACTGTCATTACTTAAACCATTAAATTAACCAGGCCGTAAAGCCAAACTTCAACTAAATACATTGCTCAGTTAAATCGAGTCTACCCATCGAATAGCGAGGGTTTGATACTGAGTGTTAGAACAAATAACCTGTAAAAACAACAAGCATAACTCATGGCAAGTCGAGGGAGGGTTTTCCAAAACCCTGGATGATACCATTGACCACCCTGAAACAAGTAGGGTGAAAACCCAACAGATGGACCATGGTGCTTACCCGGAACAAACCACGAGCCACGACAATAGTTGGTTCACTGCTCATTTCCTCTGCCATGAAAGTTTACAGTAGAGACCATCTGCAAGAAGTGTGGAAGACCACTGTCAGCAAAGCAAATACTTATTAAACTAGTATAACAGTATATATATATGCTTGCAGCAAGTAAAAGAATTCTAAGATGATTAATTCACTTGTTAATGAAGGACGACGAACAACCTCAATGAAGCACTGTCACCTATAGGCTTGCATTATAAAACTCAACATCCTACAAGTGTAACTACCACGCAATGGCGAGCCACGAATAGTAAAGGGTAACGGAAGCAGACACTAAGCCACAAAGACAGCGAATGGGAGATTACACAGACAGTGAGCCAAAGCCAACGAAAATCTTCACAAGTTGCAGAGTGAGAACCCAGCCACGGAGAATGGCATTCAAATCCACACACACTAGTGACAAGTGCAGCACCAAGTCAAGACACCAGGCAACCGGAGCAAGGAGGAACTATGGCTGCCATGGAAGCCAAGCAGAGCAACCCTAAGCCAGAGCAAACTGCGGGGAAGAATGATAAGGATTAGGTTTACAATATTGTTTTATATCTCCCACACATGGTCAGGAGACGACCACGTGGTCACATAAAAATCTAACATGCAGTGGGTCGTAGACTATAGTTCCTGCATAAAATCAAGAACCAATTATTAAATCATTGGGAACGAGGTATAAACTATGATATCAACCCAATATAGTTTCCATACAATTCGTTAATTATATGAGTCTTATCATATGCTAATGTAGTGACAAGGATATCAACGTTTTAGTTACATTGACCTTCCAAAGAATATCACTTACAAACCTTAGTTAAAGCCTGAAAATCAATCATGCATAAGACTCATTCCTTTATAAACCTTATGTTATTATATTACAACATTGCAATTGCGGTGTACATGGTTACATTGACCTAGCTTATAGTGTCACTCATAAATCTTAGTTAAAAGCCCGATTTTGTTTATGCAATAAACTCTTTTCACTATTAACATTATATTATCATATTATAACATCACAATAACGATATGAATGGTTGCATATCCTTTCTTTAAACGTTGATTTGATTATAAGATAGAAACTAATTAATCCATGTCTCATTCATAGATAGAGATCAATGTTTTAGGTCTTTATTATAGATAGGAGATTAAATGCTTTATGGGAGAGCTTATGCTATTTACCCATCAACCATAGTATTCTTTTGTACAAAAGTTTTAGTTTATACATAGTAATCTCTTGTAATAACAACGCTACAAGTTATAGTTTTATAAATGGCATGATGTAATAGTTGGGAGGATTATAAACTTTAATTTAAATAGGTTTATAATCATAAACTAACTATAGACTGAACCTATATCAAACAAATGGATTATGCATGTCTACAAAACTTATATGAACTAATAAATCAATTGGTAACAGCACTTTGAAGTGGACAAAACTTATTGTATGAACACTATTATGAAATTCTGTTACACAATTGGCATAGTGACAATATTTCGAGGGATGGTGGTTACGACTCAAGCTAGAAGTTACCAAAGATTCACTAGATCAAATGGGTAGTAAAGTAGTTATAGAACTACAGAAGATAACTAGAATAGGAATGATCCTATTAAATCCAAAATTACTAGAACCATAGGGTTCGACTCGAAAGTAAAATATAGGCAAACTATGATCTCATGTAGGAAGGAATTATGGTTTTCAGTTTGCTCAATCAAATTTACACTATCCAAAGGATATCAAGCTGTAAGTTGCCTCGCAGAAACGAAATGTGGGACAATTGTTTCCGAGATAAGAAAATGTATTGTTATATAAATACTGACACAAACAATCATTATATCATTGCAAATTAAATAGACCATTAATCAGATTCTAATTGAAAAGTTTCAAACTGAGGGTAGGGGTAGAAGGTCAGAATCTGAAGATGCCAGTCATCAACGAAAATCTAAAAAGATGAAGCATACAAAAAATGAAAGTAGTTCATCTTCTGAAGTGTTTGGTGAACAACAAAATTATCATACTACTAGTGACATTAGTGATGATAATCTCTACGCCAAAAAGAGGAAATACAAACCTTATGAGGAGATTTCCGGGGAATTCAAAAAGATAAAACCACCAACTTTTAATGGAGAGACTGAGAAGGGAGAGGAAGCTGAATCCTGGTTATCTGGGATGAAGAAGTACTTCCAAATATATAATTATTCTAACCAGTTAAAGGCTAGAATGGCTATATATAACCTCTCAGGAAAGGCTGACATTTGGTGGCAGGACTTGAAGAGAGTTAAGGGTATAAAAGAGAAGGAAGTTAACTGGAGTACCTTTAAGAGGTATTTCAAAAAGAAATTCTTGTCTGAGTAGTACTATGAGGAGAGAGTCAAAGAGTTTTATGAACTGAAGTTAGGTTCAATGACAATGAAGGATCTGAACAACAAGTTCTTAAGTCTAGTTAGGTATGTACCATACCTTGTAGATGAGAAACCAAAGGTACATCGATTCCTTAGTTGTCTACCGTATCATATTAAAGATAGAATTGAATATGATAACCCAAAGACCTTGGAGGAAGCTATGAGAAAGGCTAACTTTTCTTTTGAGCAGAATTGGAAGAAAGAAAGCATGGCCAACTGGAAGGCTAAGAAAAATAATAACCAGTTTGAATCAAAGAAGAAGGATTTTGTGCCTAACAGAAATTTTAAGAACAATAAGGCCAAAAACTATTCTAATAACAAGAATTTCCAAGGAAATAGGAACAGTACACCCAACCATCAGAATAATTCTAAAGGTAAGGAAACTGCAAATAATCATGGAAACTTTACCAAGAATTTTGAGCATAAAGAGCCTGTCAAGTGCTGGGAATGTAATGGCCCACACTATGCTTCAGTCTATCCAAACCGGAAGAAGACTGTTGGCAATATTCATACTATACAGGAGGAGATGACCGTCGGGGAACTAGCAAGGAGCATTCCTAGAATCAATGCAGCCTTGGAGAATCGACAAGCTGAATATCAGACTTCCATGGTGGAAGTAGAAGGTATGATAAATCAGACCCCTGTAACTATTTTGATTGATCCAGGAGCTAGTCTCAGTTATATTGCACCTAAGATAGTAGAAAAATGTAAGTTATCTATTGATAAGTTTGAGAATTCATGGTTAGTTTAGTTAGCCACTGGTGCTAAAAGAAAACTAACTTGTTTTGTGAAAGAATGTGCATTAGTTATGGATAAATTTGAAACTGTTGTCAAACTTAATCTTTTGCCACTTAGCTCTTATGATTTGTTGATTGGTATGGACTGGTTAGAACAACATAGAGTAATTCTAAACTGTTATGATAAAACTTTTACATGCTTAAATAGTGATGAAAAACCAGTAAGTGTTAAAGGTATTCCTAGAAAAACTACTGTAAGGCAGATTTCTACTTTACAACTTAAAAGAGCTGTTAGAAAGGGATGTAAAGCTTATGCATTAACAATTATTGATGAGGAAAGTAAAATTAAAACAAATAAGTTAAAAGTGGAAGACATCCCATTCTTAAAAGAATATGTTGATGTATTCCCAGAATAAATTCCGGGATTACCTTCGAAAAGGGAATTGGATTTCACCATTAAGCTAGTACCGGGTGCAGTACCTAGCTCAAAGGCCCCTTATCAAATGAACATATTGGAACTCAATGAATTAAAATTGCAATTAAAAGAGTTAATTGATAAAAAGTATATTCGACCAAGTGTGTCTCCCTTGGGGGCACCTGTCATCTTCGTCAAGAAGAAGGACGGAACTATGTGACTTTGCATAGATTACCGTCAGAAAAACAAGATGACTATTAAAAATTGATATCCATTGCCCCGCATAGATGATCTATTTGATCAACTACGTAGAGCCACGATGTTTTCAAAAATAGATTTAAGGTCTGGATATCATCAAGTGAGGATTAAAGATGAATACATCTTCAAGACAGCCTTTAGAACAAGATATGGTCATTATGAATTTGTCATAATGCCATTCAGGCTTACTAATGCCCCAACTGTCTTCATGTGTTTAGTGAATAATATAATGCATAAATATTTAGATAAGTTTGTGGTCATGTTTATTGACGACATTCTAATCTATTCAAAAACTGAAGAAGAACATAAAGAACATCTAAAAATTGTTTTGCAAGAGTTGTGAGAACATCAACTCTTCGCAAAGTTTAGTAAGTGTGATTTCTTCAAGGATAAGATTCAGTATTTAGGTCACGTAGTGACCAAGGAAGGAATTTTCGTAGATCCTGAAAAGATACAGGCAATCGAAGATTGGCCAGTCCCTAAGGATGTGACGGATGTTAGATCTTTCATGGGCATTACCGGTTATTACCGGAGGTTCATTGAAGGCTTTTCAAGGATAGCAAATCCGATAACTTCCTTGCAGTAGAAAGGAAAGAAGTTCGGCTGGAATCAGAAATGTGAAGAAAGCTTTAAAAAATTAAAAACTTTATTAACCAGCTCACCTATTTTATTGAATAGCAGATCCTAATAAAGAATTTGTAGTTTGCATGGATGCTTGTAATGATGGCTTAGGAGATGTTCTGACTCAAGAAGGGCATGTTATTGCCTATGAGTCTAGAAAAATAAAAGTTCATGAAAAGAATTATGCAACATATGATCTGGAATTAGCAGCTATAATACACGCCTTAAAGATGTGGCGACATCACCTAATTGGCAGAAATTTTGTTTTGATGACTGATAATAAAGGATTGAAGTATCTTTTAGATCAGCCTAATTTAAATGCCAGACAAGCTAGGTGGTTAGCTTTCTTAAGCGAGTGTGATTTTGAAATTCATCATATAAAAGGTAAAGAAAATAAAGTTTCTGATGCAATAAGTAGGAACGCAAGGCTGAATTTTGCAGTAGAAATCAGCACTTATGTTTCAGACTTAGATGAATAGCTTATAGAAGGAATAAAACAAGATGAAATTTACCAGAATTTGCAAGCTAAAACTAAAGAAAATCCAATAGAAAACTTAATAAAAGGTTACAGTTTAAATGAAAAAGAATTTCTACTGTATAAAGATAAATTGTATGTACCTAACGTACCTAAAGTCAAGCTGTTAATTCTGGATGAAATTCATAAAACACCATATTCAGGGCATCCAGGTTATCAAAAGACTATAACCATGTTAAGAAAAGAGTATTTCTGGCCAAATATGAAAACTGAGGTAGCTAAATATATTGCAAGGTGTTTAGAATGTCAATAGGTAGAAACTGAACACAAACACCCAACTGGTTTTCTATAGCCTTTACCAATCCCTAGCTGGAAATAGGAGGTGATTAGTCTAGATTTTATTACTGGACTGCCTAGGAATCAAAATCAGAATGATTCTATCATGGTAGTAGTTGATAAGTTAAGCAAAGCAACTCATTTTATACCTATTAAAACTACTTACAAAGCTGCCAACATAGCTGATATTTTTCTAAAGTAGATTTTCAGATTACATGGAGTACTAAAAGTCATAATCTCAGACAGAGATCCCAAGTTTACAGGAAACTTTTGGAAGTATTTGTTTAAAGGGTTAAACACCACATTAAATTTCAGTAATTCTTTCCATCCTCAAACAGATGGACAAACTGAAAGGGTAAACCAAGTACTGGAAGATTTATTGAGAATGTATGTGAAAGACTAGCCTGGTAAATGGGAGGACTATTTACATCTGGTAGAATTTGCTTATAATAATAATTATCAGACGTCAGCTAGATTTAGTCCGTTTGAAATTTTATATGGACGGAAATGTAATAATCCTATCTCTTGGAGTAATCCAGTAGATAGATTGGTATTAGATCCAAAACTGTTGAAAGAAATGGAAGAAATTGTGAAACAAGTGCAGGGAAATCTGAAGGTGGCACAGGATCGACAGAAAAGTCAAGCAAACTTAAAAAGAAATCCAAAGGAGTTTCAGGTAGGTGAACATGTGTTCATCAAGGTAAGGCCCAAAAAGAGCTCTCTAAGATTAGGGAGTTGTGCAAAACTGGCACCTCGATACTGTGGCCCATTTGAAATGTTGTCTAGGATTGGACAAGTAGCTTATCAATTAGCATTACCACCTTACTTAAGAGTACATAATGTTTTTCACATTTCCATTTTAAAGAAATATGTTCATGATTCTACTCATGTTGTTAACTAGAATGTTGTATAGGTGGAACCAGAAGGAGAATTTCTGGTGGAACCGGACTGTATTGTCGGGAGGAGGGAAATTACACTTCGAAACTGCACCATTGGACAGGTGAAGGTGCAATGGAAGCACCTTATTCCAGAGGAAGCCACTTGGGAATTGGAAAGTAAAATGCGAGATGCATATCCAATTCTATTCCAGGGGACTTCGGAGGATGAAGAATAAATAACATCGAGGACGATGTTATATTCTAAGGGGGTGTGTATGTCACATGCCCCAATTTTGCAAAATACTATTATCTTATTTTGATTTTATTCCGAGACATTATGTTAAATTTAATTCTAAGTTGTAACTAATGACTCAGCAGAGTCAAGGATGTGGAATGTAATTGTGAATATTTAAATTTTAAATAAATAAAAGTGGAGACAACAGCCTAGGAGAGCTGTTAAAAAGAGCGTTATTTGTCAAGATGGTGGAGGAGACTAAGTGGAGAGAAAATAGATAAGTGGCAGCATCCTCAAATACTTCTTATGTTGCAGGTGGCAACCTCCCTACATTTGGGGTCATGATCCCCCAAGCAAGTGGGATCAGAGCAAGTGGCTCAATTAATGACAACTAACCCAAAAAGACCTAGGCAATCTTAATAAAAGTACCTATTGAAGAGAGATGAGGCTGCTCATTCCAGGAGAAGGATCATTCAGGTGAATGCACTTCAAGGAATTCATTGGGAAGGGAATTTTTGAGGAAGGTGTTTGAGGGATAACCTGCAGGAAAGTGATCTAGTACAGCTTTGCAGCTGAAAGATCTTGCTGCAGTGTGTAGAGTTGGTATTGAGTCTTGGACTAGTACTTTGTTGATTGCTCCACCTAGTTCCAGCCAAGGAGACCAAAACAGGCTCGGGGGTCCTGAGAAGTCGTTGTTTGAGCGCTCTCCAGGAGTTGGTATGGAGGAACGACCTCCCATTGCTGTTGTCATCCAGTTTTAAAAACATGTTCCATTATCTTTTAATTTTTGTGTTAAAGTTCATATCTGTGTGTGAATAAGTAATGAATGATTATATGTTATGATGTAAACTGTTAAGTTTGAAATTTCTTAGTTGTTTTTATGTTGAAACTGTTCTTGATGAAAGATAAATCCTATCTGTGTTTTTCCCCATCTGGAGTAATCCAGATCGTACTCTAGCACAGGTAGTGAGTTTAAATGAATGAAGTATGATAGGAATAGGAAATAAATAGAGTACTTATGTTTATTTTCAGAGTATTGAAATGATTTCTTCCAGTAGATAGTTGTTTTCCAGAAAGAATATTATCTGTTTCGTAGATTTGTTGTTAGAACTAGACTGTATATTTAGAATATTAGAAAAGAAACATAATCATATTATTTTACTAACAATAGTATGTTCAAGTATGTAAATTCATTCTTCTACACAGTACCTACTTCTATAAACTACACATCCATACTGAATAGAAGAAATAGAATTGTTAGTTGAATGCTTATTATTTATGTTAAGTAAAGATGCAAATATACATTTGTTAGTTTATTTCTTTCCAATAGTATTAACTAATTTACCTGCAACTATCTGAACTCTAAATAAGAATTAAAATAATAAATAGACAGCAGTAACCTAAGCATAAAGTATTATTAGTAAAGAACTGTCCTTACACACTTGCAGACAAATCAGATGTAAGGAATATTGACAAGATGAAAGTCTTCATTTTCTTTCACCAAGTATACAAAATAATCTTATCAAATAAATTAAACTATTATAGACTGTTCGCAGTCTTATTTAATAATATATAAATACCAACATAAACTTAAGAGAATACATTGTTCATAGATAATAATGTTATTAATACAAATAATAATATTATTAACGATAAAACAATGTTGTTTATAAATTTATAATTCTTTTAAACAAACTGAAGAAAACCTTGTGACTGTAATAGAATTAATAAAACAACAATACATAAATTATTACTTAATAAAAGTTAGATGGGATAAACCCTAGCTCATAATCTGAGCATTATCTATTTGTATTTCTATATACTTTAGTAACCTAGGTTAAACATAATTTAGTTCTTTTAAACTATTAAAGAACCAACTAGAAATTTTATACACAGAAATGAAATACATTATTGATCAACATGTACAAAATGTATTTATAAAAGAAACTGTACTTTTTATTTTACTAACATCATGCATCTATAGAAATAAATGTCAAGGTTAAAACCCTTTAAATTATTACATTTACAAGTACCAAAACATTAAAGTGATAAACCAAATTTACATAAATTATGTCACCATGAATAACCAGGATATTATAATTTACTTACAATCCTTTAAGGACAAATAGAAAGACAGTAATTATTATAAACTGGAATAATCCTTTTCAAACAAGGGTTTCCACAGGAAAAACCCTATATCATAAATCAAGTAAAAACAAGCAGGAATTAAGTTACGGCTATAAGTATCAGCCTTAAATTTTAATTATAAACCCTTATAGAGTATGTAAACAAAGTACAGAAAGCTTGACTAACTATCAAGAAGGGAAAAAACCCTAACAAAGCTTAATATAAAACATTTACTAAACCAAACGAGATTACTGACAACACTGTCATTACTTAAACCATTAATTTAACTAGGCCGTAAAGCCAAACTTCAACTAAATACATTGCTCAGTTAAACCAAGTCTACCCATCGACTAGTGAGGGCTTGATACTGAGTGGTACAAAAAATAACCTGTAAAAACAACAAACATAACTCATGGCGAGTCGAGGGAGGGTTTTCCAAAACCCTGGGTGATACCATTGACCACCCTGAAACAAGTAGGGTGAAAACCCAATAGATGGACCATGGGGATTACCCGGAACAAACCACGAGCCACGGAAATAGTTGGTTGACTGCTCATTGCCTTCGCCATGAAAGTTTACAGTAGAGACCACCTGCAAGAAGTGTGGAAGACCACTGTCAGCAAAGCAAATACTTATTAAACCTTATAACAGTATATATATATACTTGCAACAAGTAAAATAATTCTAAGCTTATTAATTCACATGTTAATGAAGGATGACGAACAACCTCAACGAAGCACTGTCACCTACAGGATTGCATTATAAAAATCAACAGCCTACAAGTGTAACTCCCACGCAATGGCGAGCCATGAATAGTAAAGGCTAACAGAAGCAGACACTAAGCCACAAAGACAGTGAATGGGAGATTACACAGTCAGTGAGCCAAAACTAACGAAAATCTTCACAATTTGCAGAGTGAGAACCTAGCCACGGAGAATGGCATTCAAATACACACACACTAGTGACAAGTGCAGCACCGAGTCAAGACACTAGGCAATCGGAGCAAGGAGGAATGACGACCGCCATGGAAGCCAAGTAAAGAAACCCTAAGCCAGCGCAAACTGTGGGAAAGAATGATAAGGATTAGGTTTACAATATTGTTTTATATCTCCCACACATGGTCAGGAGACGACCACGTGGTCACATAAAAATCTAACATGCAGTGGGTCGTAGACTATAGTGCCTGCATAAAATCAAGAACCAATTATTAAATCATTGGGAATGAGGTATAAACTATGATATCAACCCAATATTGTTGCCATACAATTCGTTAATTATATGAGTCTTATCATATGCTAATGTAGTGACAAGGATATCAACGTTTTAGTTACGTTGACCTCCCAAAGAATATCACTTATAAACCTTAGTTAAAGCTTGAAAATCAATCATGCATAAGACTCATTCCTTTATAAACCTTATGTTATTATATTACAACATGACAATTGCGGTGTACATGGTTACGTTGACCTAGCTTATAGTGTCACTCATAAATCTTAGTTGAAATCCCGATTTTGTTTATGCAATAAACTCTTTTCACTATTAACATTATATTATCATATTATAACATCACAATAACGATATGAATGGTTGCATATCCTTTCTTTAAACGTTGATTTTATTATAAGATAGAAATTAATTAATTCATGTCTCATTCATAGATAGAGATCAATGTTTTAGGTCTTTATTATAGATAGGAGATTAAATGCTTTATGGGAGAGCTTATGCTATTTACCCATCAACCATAGTATTCTTTTGTACAAAAGTTTTAGTTTATACATAGTAATCTCTCGTAATAACAATGTTACAAGTTATAGTTTTATAAACGGCATGATGTAATAGTTGGAAGGATTATAAAATTTAATTTAAATAGGTTTATAATCATAAACTAAGTATAGACTGAATCTATATCAAACAAATGGATTATGCATGTCTACAAAACTTATATGAACTAATAACTCAATTGGTAACAACACTTTGAAGTGGACAAAACTTATTGTATGAACACTATTATGAAATTCTGTTACACAATTCATAGAAACAATATTTCGATGGATGGTGGTTACGACTCAAGCTAGAAGTTACTAAAGATTCACCAGATCAAATGGGTAGTAAAGTAGTTATAGAACTAAAAAAGATAACTAGAATAGGAATGATCCTATTAAATCCAAAATTACTAGAACCATAGGGTTCGACTCGAAAGTAAAATATAGGCAAAGTATGATCTCATGTAGGAAGGCATTATGGTTTCAGTTTGCTCAATCAAATTTACACTGTCCAAAGGATATCAGGCTGTAAGTTGCCTCGCAGAAACGAAATGTGGGACAGTCGTTTCCTAGATAAGAAAATGTATTGTTATATAAATAGTGACACAAACAATCATTATATCATTGCAAATTAAATAGACCAAAGTAGAAATAATTTGCAACTGAGATTCTAATGTTTAAAGTCGCAAACATATCTTACTGTCATTACTTACTTCTGAACATGACTGCTAGAAAAACTGAAGGAAGCCAAATGGTTTTACCTTACAGAAGCTATTTAGAGTTTAGCAGCTTAATTTACTAAGCTTTTAAGTTGCAATTAAAATACTGCTGACACTTTAAATAACTTTTATTACGTACTTGTGCGATCATACCTGTAAACTTGTAAGAACCGGTATTCATCTGCGTTAGCACGATTGCTAAGTAAGCCCCAAATTCAAAAGTAGATTTCACCTACTTGACATGAAAAGACTCATTAGTAAACTAAAGTAAAACAGCACGCAAGAAGACTTTATTCCTGTTACAAAAATGAACTGTTAAGTTATTATAATTAAGATTTAGTGAAACTAATTACTTGACTGTTTCTTTTATTTGCAAACCTTTAGCTGTTAGTAGACTGCAGGGTTTAGCATTTATTGTTATCTCAAAATTTTAAATTTTTGTGAAAATTTAGGGTTTTGACAAAAGCTTTTTGAGATTGGGCAAGTATTCAAAGTTGGAACTCAGGTATTGCGGGCCATTTAAAATTTGGGCTAAAGTAGGGGTGGTTGCATACTATTTATCCCTACCACCTAATGTTAAAGTACATAACTTTTTCATGTTTCCATTTTGAAGAAATATATTCATGATGCTACTCATGTGATCGATTGGAATGTTAGATAGGTGGAACCCGAATGAGAGTTCTAGGGGGGACCGACGCTTATTCTTGGCAAGAGAGAAATTTTACTCTGGAATTGTACCAACGGACAAGTCAAGGTGCAACAGAAGCACCTTAGTCCGGAAGAATCTACTTGGGAGTTGGAAAGTGATATGAGGGAGGCATATTCAATCCTATTCCAAGATGAATAAATGGAAGAATAAATCAGAAAGTTAATAACATCGAGGACAATGTTATCCTCTAAGGGGAGGTGTATGTAATACACGAAGATTTAATAATTTATTATTAAATCCTACCATAATATTTTATTTATTCTTTTAAATATTTTTGGCAGAAAGTTAAAAATAAAACGAATGTAATGAATTATTCTTTATTAATAAAAGATATCGAAGGGGACATAAATGAAAGATATGAAGAGTGTCTAGAGACCCACAAGAGGAAAAGACAAGTGGATGTAGCTGCTGAGTGAGAACTCAAGCTGCAGGAGGCATCTTCTCCAAAATCAGGTCACAACTCTTTATTGAGTGCTAAAGAGCAGGAGGGTCATAAATGACCAAGTCCTAGGAAAAATACTATATAATAGTATGTCCATTAGCAAGCACAAGCCTAGATTTGGACAAGGATTGAATCTGATAATGCAAGAGATGGTGCATTAAGTGGATTTTTCTCTTGTGGTTGAGCGAACAAGCTCAAGGGTTCTAGAGCAAGTGATTTGGATGCTATAGGAGTTGGTTGGGAAGAATGGCTATTCCATTTATGTTTTCCTAGAAGTGGTGTTAGGTTCTTATTCTATTTTCTAATTACAATAGGATGTTTATCTTAAACCTTGATTTGCAGCTATATTCATAAGCAAAAATGTTTATGCATTCGTATAGAACAATTATCTATCACGTATCAATTCTAGATATTTGTTTATGTATTTTATTTATACCTCTAAAATGCTAGATTTCATTATTAACGCTTCTTGGATCAGGCATCCATACCCGAGTCAAGGATTTCTAGATATTATTGTCTATTGTAGATTTGATTTTTCAACACTCATTTCCTTAATTGAGTAAATATATGTGAATTATTTTTGTTAAACTATTTCTTATGTCATATCTTAAAATAGATATAGTTAAATTATGATTAATGTAGATAAATATAACAATCTTAAAATACTAAACAAATTGCAAATAGGATATAAAAAAAAAACGAAAGTGCGGTATACTTATTGGCTTCCCCTATTAGGATAAAGAGCCGAGAATTTTTTCTACATAAACTTTAATTTGATAAACCTCATTTCATCAACCCCTTTGCTAGATCAAGACTATTCAAATCTGGATGAATAGGATCTAATTAAATATTTAAGAATACTTTATTATGAAAAACTATCCATACAATTATACCAACCCTTCTCAAATTATTGTTGTTGTAATTGTAACTTCGGAATGTATTCACTTATGTATTGTACCCCGATGTTTATTATGGGAAGTATCTGTAATGTAATTGAGTCATGTCATACCCCGATGTTCCGATCGGTAGATTCAATAATGTAAACAAGTCATGTAAAGTCATTGTGGGTAACCCTCCTTATTGATCAAGGGTTGAAGGCCCCGCAGTTGTGGGGCCCTAGGGTTATTAGAATCTCCTAGAGAAGTCGGCCCTAGTGAGTTATTGTCAAGTTGGGAATTAGTATAAATAGAGAGTGAGCCTCTCTATTTAACACACATTCACTCACACTTAGTTGTAGCGCATAACTGAGAGAGAAAAAGTAGCTGGGACAAGAGAGAGAGAGACTACTGCTGTTGGGAGATCATCTTACTATTTTGGGGTTTTAATTTTGGTGTCGATTCTATTTCTAAGGAAGTTGCAGAGTTTTATCCTTTATGGTTTCCTCAAGGAAAATCTTTGCGTCCATTGTCTCTTATGTTTGATTCATGTCCTTGTTATTCTCTCAGTTAAAAATCCTAAGATAATGCTAGCTTGAATGATAAAAATCTAACATGGTATCAGAGCTAACCTGAGAAGAAGACACTGTGCAGCTGCGGAAACTAAGGCTTCCTAATTTTTGGATCTCTCTCCATAGATTTTCAGCAAAAGAAGGATGGGTTGACTCTCCTCTCTAGGGCGCATCTTTCTGTTGAAGCAGAATCTGATTCTGAGCATTTTCAGTTTTTGACTCGACACTACTGCTGAAAATTAGGGATTTCCACAGAAGTGTAATTTTTTAGTGAGCCTAGGCCTCGATTGATCTCCTCCTCAAAATCAAAGTTTAGAGATCAAGATCAAAGTTTTTGGTTGGGTAGAACTCCGAGAAAGTCAAACCCTAATCTACTCCTGAACCAACATTGTAGAAATTCAGCTCCATATCCAGTTCTGACATCTTGACCTGGTAAGATCTAAATATTTTGTATTTCCATTTGAGGTTCTCTGTTAAGATGTCTCATCATACAAAGCTTGATGAAAATCTTGAGGGAGCAGATAAATTTCGAGCTTGGAAGTATAGGATCTCCCTGGTCCTGGAAGAAAATGAATTGGACTCTTACATCACTGAAGAGGTTCCAATTCCAGAGGGAGATGAGGCTAAGGCCTTACACAAGAAGAAATTGGTCATGGCTAAGAGGATTACTGCTGATTCAATCAAGGATCACCTCATACCATAGGTGTCCTCCCTAAAGACACCTAAAGTTATGATTGATGCCCTGACCAATCTGTTTGAAGGGAAGAACATAAATCAGAAGATGACTTGGAGGAACCAGTTGAAGAATGTAAAGATCCAGAATGAGGAGACCATACAGTCATTCTTTACAAGGGTCTCCCAGATCAAAGAAAAACTTGAAGAAGTGGATGAAGAAGTGGAGAATGCAGAGATTTTGATGACCACCTTGAATGGTCTCCCTAGGTCATGGGATTCTTTCATTCAAGGGATCTATGCTAGAAAGAAGCTAATCAAGTTCAGCAAGCTGTGGGAAGAATTCTCACAAGAAGAAGCTCGAATAGTAGCTTGAGAAGAAAAGATGGGAAATGAAGATCAAGCTCTCACGTGTACACTCCAAGAAAAGCAGGAGGGACAATCATCATCACCAAGGTAAGCATTCTCACCAAAATGATAATTCAGTGAGAACAAACAAGGATCTATCAAAACTTAGATGCTATACATGTGATGAAAGAGGACACTTTGCTAGAAATTGTCCCATGAATAAGAGTGGTTCTAAGAAGAAGAAGAACTCCAAAAGAAGACATCATGCTCACACTGCTGAGGATGATGATCCTCCTAGAAAAAGAGTAAAAAAAGAAAGTGAAGACTCTTCAAGTGATGAAGAATATGTTCTGATCTCTGCTCTCACGAGAACTATCACACATGGAAGCAAAGATTGGCTTATTGACAGTGGGGATTCCAAGCACATGACAGGATTCAAGGAATCTTTTGAGAAACTATCTGAACATAATTCACCCCATATGGTGAAACTTGGGGATGACTACCAATATCCCATAAAAGGGATTGGTGAATCCTCCTATAAGATAGACTCTGGAAAGTCTATGAAAATGAAGGATGTCTTGTTTGTACCAGGACTAAAGAAGAATCTTCTCTTCATATCGGCATTGGATGCAAAAGGCATGAGGGTTGCATTTGTAGATGGCAAAGTTCTCATGTGGCCAAAAATAAAGACTATTGATGATGCAATAGTAATTGGAGAACAAGAGGGAGGATTATACAAATTGAAGGGCCAACCAGAACAAGCTTTGGTTCATGAATCAGTAGAGCCAAATGAACTTTATCATAGAAGGCTTGCACATGTACACTACAGAGAACTATCACTTGCAAGCAAAGCTATTGAAGGACTACCAAAAATGCAGACAAAACATGAAGGAGTTTGCAAAGGATGTGCAAAAGGAAAGAACACAAAGAAGACATTTCCAAGTAGCGAAAGAAAAGCAAAAGGAATCTTGGAAATCATTCACTCCGATGTATGCGGTCCGATGTCATCCAGCTCATTAAGCAGGTATGTATACTATGTTTCTTTCATTGATGATTTTTCTAGGAAGACATGGATATACTTCATGAAAAACAAGGATGAAGTATTCAGCAAGTTCAAAGAGTTCAAAGCTTTGATTGAGAATCATACAGAAAATAAAATCAAGACCTTTCGATTAGAAAATGGCGGCGAATTCACATCAAATGAATTCAAAGAATTATACAGAGATTCAAAGATTAAGAGGGAGTTAACCACTCCATATAATCCACAGTAGAATGGGGTTGCAGAAAGAAAGAATAGAACGATTATGGAAGCTGCAAGGGCATTGCTTCATGATCGAGATCTTCCTATGCATATATGGCTAGAAGCTGCTAGAACAACTGTGTATGTACAGAACTGTACTCCGCATAAAGGACTCGAGAACAAGACACCTAAAGAAGTCTTTTCCGGCAAGAAACTAGAAGTCATCCATCTCAGAATATTCAGCTGTCCAGTGTACATACACATTCCAAAAGAAAAGAGGTCAAAGTTAGATCCTTCAGGAAAGAAGGGTATATTTGTGGGATAATCTGAAAGCTTGAAAGCTTACAGAATATACTTCCCAGGATTCAAGAAGATCGACATAAGTAGAGACGTAACATTTGACGAAGATTCATCCTACAACAAATCCAGAAAGAGACCAGTTGAAGACTCTGAAGAAATAGAAGTACCCAGAATCCAAGATACAACTATGAATGATGCAAATGAAGATGAAGATAGAGAAATAGAAGAACCTCAGGAACCTGTAGATCCACCCCAAGAGAATAATCCTCACAAGAGGAAACTTGCATGGGTACGAGAGGCTATCCAAGGTGTAGAAAGATATGGGGCTCTAGAAGAAACACATAGAGAAAGAAAAAGAACGAGGTCTTGCTTTGGCTATGTAGCACTATTATGTGACTTCATTGATAAAGAACCTTCCAACTATGAAGAAGCAACAGAGAAGAAAGAATGGAAGGATGCTATGATCAAGGACTACCAGTCGATCATGAAGAATGATGTCTAGGATGTTGTCCCAAGACCAGAGGGAAAGTCTGTTGTGACTTCCAAATGGATCTACAAGATCAAGCATGCCACAAACAGTAGCATAGAGAAATGCAAAGCAATGTTTGTGGCTTGTGGCTTCTCCCAGAAATAAGGAATAGATTATGAAGAAACTTTTGCACATGTAGCCAGATACACTTCCATCAGATCAGTACTTTCTTTGGCTGCAGTGATGAAATGGAAGATACACCAAATGGATGTCAAGACTGCTTTCTTGAATGATGTAGTGGAAGAGGAAGTGTATGTGGAGCAGCCACTTTGTTTTGAGACACATGACCAGGAGTCTCATGTGTGTAAATTGAAGAAAGCCTTGTACGGTTTAAAATAGACACCCAGGACATGGTATGACAGAATTGATAGCTTTCTATCCAGTTTGGGATTTACCAAAAGTAAAGCAGATTCCAACCTTTACTACAAGGTTGAAGAAGGGAACCCAGTGATACTCCTACTGTATGTAGATGACATGTTTGTAACAGGTGGAGATGGGTTGATTACTGATACAAAGAGGAAGCTTTCTGCCGAGTTTGAAATGAATGACTTGGGTATGATGTACTATTTTCTAGGCATGGAGGTCTGACAGAATGCGGATGAAATCTCCCTCGGACAAGGGAAGTATGCAGCAGAGATCCTGAAGAGATTCGGGGTGATGGACTACAAGGCCATGACCACACCTATGGCATCGAACTTGAAGCTTCTAAGTGATGCTTCATCAGAGTTGGTTGATGCTACGATGTATTGTCAGATGATTATGTCCCTGATGTACCTGATGAATACGAGACCAGATATTTGCTTTGATGTGAACACATTGAGCCAGTTCCCAACAAATCCTAGACATGTTCACTTGATTGCTACAAAGCATATTCTGAGGTACCTAAAGGGTATAGTTGATTACGAGATCAAGTATAAGGCGAATCAGAAGATTAACCTAGAGGGTTATGTTGATTCAGATTGGGCAGGCAATGTCATCGATAGAAAGAGCACTTCAGGGTGTTGCTTCAATATGGGATCAGGTGTGATATCTTGGTTTAACAAGAAGCAGTATTGCGTGGCACTAAGTACAGCTGAAGCAAAGTATGTTGCAGCTTGTTCAGCTAGTTGTGAGGTAGTATGGCTGAGGAAGCTACTGTCTGATTTGTTTGATATCCACTTAGATGCTACTTGTATATATTGCGACAACCAGAGTTGTGTGAAGTTGTCGGAGAACCCGGTGTTCCATGACAAGTCAAAGCATATCGAGATCAAATATCACTATATCATGGATATGGTGCAGAGAGGAGCAGTAAAGCTCCAGTATGTTGCGATGGATGAACAAATAGTTGATGTGTTGACCAAGACATTAGCCAGAGTGAAGTTTGAATACTTCAGGGAGAAGCTTGGTGTTCTTAAGATCGAGGTTCCCTCCAAAGGGAAGGGATGAGTCCGTGAGCCATTCTGACATGGTGAAAGGATTGGTTTCTTCCATGGTCAGATGTAAGTACAGATATGCTCTGATATGATTGTGGGTTGTGTTACTACATGATTAGTGCAAGGCCATTCTGATGTGATTGAGGGATGTGTTCCCACATGACCAGATATAAGTGCTAAAGGCCATTCTATGGGAGAATGGAGGCACCTATTTAGTTACCAGGAATACTCAGCCTAGAGCTAAGAACCATTCTAATGTGACTATGGGATGTGTTCCCACATGACCAGATGTAAGTGCAGATCCATTCTGGTGTGATTGTGGGATGTGTTCCCACATGATCACATGTAAGTGCAGAGCCATTATGATGTGACTGTGGGATGTGTTCCCACAGGATTAGATGTAAGTGCAGAGCCCTTTTGACATGTATGCTGTATTGGTTCCTTGCATGGGCAGATGTAAGTGCAGAGCCCTTCTGACATGTATGCTGGATTGGTTCCTTGCATGGGAAGATATAAGTGCAGAGCCCTTTCAACATGTATGTTGGATTGGTTCCTCACATGGTTGAATGTAAGTGCAGAGCCCTTTCGACATGTATGTTGGATTGGTTCCTCGCATGGTCGAATGTAAGTGCAGAGCCTTTCTAACATGAATGTTGGATTGGTTCCTCTCATGGTCAGATGTGAGTGCTGGGCCTTTCTGACATAGATGACTGGATTGGTTCCTCTCATGGTCAGATGTGAGTGTTGAGTGTACCTTTCTGACATGTATGCTGGACGTGTTCCTCGCATGGTCAGATATAAGTTCTAGGTGGGCCATTCTGACTTAGGGTAAGATATAAGCACTGAAGAAGACCTACGAGAGTAGGCCTACAACCAGCATGAAAAAGGGCTGGCTCTATAGAACTTCCTATGACGAGAAAAATTGAGAGATAGCACCTGTGATGATGATCCAACAGAGATGATCCAGATCTAGAGATGATCCAGATCCAATGATGTTCCAGATCTAGAGATGATCTAGAGCCAGTGATGATCTAGATCCAATGATGATCCAGATCCAGAGATGATCTAGATCCAGTGATGATTCAGATCCAGTGATGATCCAGATCCAATGATGATCCAGATCCAGAGATGATCTAGATCCAGTGATGATTCAGATCCAGTGATGATCCAGATTCAAAAATGAAGATGACTTGAAGATGAAGATAACTTGACGATGATCCGGATGATACAAAGAAGAAGATTTGTGCTGATAAATTGTGTCAAGAGAATACCTTCGTAGTTAAGAGGGAGTGTTGATGTAATTGTAACTTCAGAATGTATTCACTTATGTATTGTACCCCGATGTTTATTTCAGGAAGTATCTGTAATGTAATTGAATCATGTCATACCTCAATGTTCCTATCGGGAGATTCAATAATGTAAACAAGTCATGTAAATTCATTGTGGGTAACCCTCTTTATTGATCAAGGGTTAAAGTCCCACCAGTTGTGGGGCCCTAGGGTTATTAGAATCTCCTAGAGAAGTCGGCCCTAGTGAGTTATTGTCAAGTCGAGAATTAGTATAAATAGAGAGTGAGCCTCTCTATTTAACACACATTCACTCACACTCAGTTGTAGCACATAACTGAGAGAGAATAAGTAGCCAGAACAAGAGAGAGAGAGACTACTGCTGTCGGGAGATCATCTTACAGTTTTGGGGTTTTACTTTTGGTGTTGATTCTATCTCTGAGGAAGTTGCCGGGTTTTTTTCTTTATGGTTTCCCCGAGGAAAATCTTTGTATCCATTGTCTCTTATGTTTGATTGTTGTGCTTGTTATTCCCTTAGTTAAAGATCCTAAGATAATGCTAGCTTGAATGATAAAAATCTAACAATTACAACATAGCTAACTGACAAACGAAGAATCATAATTATCCTATATACATATATATGACACGAAAAGAAAATCATCAAAACACCTTTACATACAATTAACACTTCATATCAATCATGATATTCAACTAATCAATAAGGATTCATATTTTATCTATCAGTGAAGAACCAAAAATCCAAGAAAACAATTAATTCAACACTCCAATCAAATGCCCTTTTAATCACAGCAACAAATTTTCCCCAATTCGAAAGAATGGTCATAAACCCATCAAAAAGGGCAACCATTGAATAAACCATGATTATTAAATAAATTATATAGTTTTTTCGAGGATTGTGACACCAGTATGTTTTATTTTGATATCAATTAGGCCTTACCACTCACGATGTGTACTCTCCTCTTTAAAAAGATATTGAAAAGTTTTAACTAATTTTTAAATGTACACATCCTTGATCTCTACCTTGAAGATATGTTGTTCTCTATAATGACTTTATTTATTTTTATTCAATTTAAATAACAATAAAATATGTTTTTTTTCGAGCCACAAAAATAACTCCGAAAATAATATTAAAGTACGGCAAAAACAAGAACATTCCCAAAGTAATGTTCAACTTTGTTAAAGTAAAGCAAGGCTGCTCATTTCCTTTCACCAACCTTCTCTGTTCAACTTCATATCACTTTTCAGCATCCAACCAAAACGTTGTAGGTAAACCCTACACTAAACCCTACACTAAATAATGTGACTAAAGAACCGAGCTATTTGTTCTGTAGCAAGACTTTGAAGTTTCTCCTTTCATGTGCAGATATATAACTAAAAAAAAATCATACGATTGTGATTGTCTTCAAATGTCGGGAGCACATTCTCTCTGTGTTGATACTTTCCATTTTTTTCTTGAAAATGTACTTCACTCAATACACAAGAAGTTCAAATTTGATGAAGACACATCTTGCTTAGGTGGTTCACAAGAGTGACAATTCTCAAATTTTATGGGAAGAGCTAATGTAAATTTCTACGCCAATAATATATGGGATATTTCACCTAGTCTTTTTTTCCTTTTTCTATTAAAACTTCAATCTTTTCATGGCCCACTTTAATATTATATGTTATTGGCCAACTTTACTATTATATGTTATGTCGTATGCTTTTTTTTTCATTTAATTTTGAAACTTCAATCTTTTCATGCCCCACTTTACTAGTATATGTTATGTCGTATTCTTTTTTTTTCTTTTAATTTCAATTAATAGGCAACGACACCATCTTGTCTATTATTATTAAAACTGGAAATGTTCATTGAATTAAGAATCTCCAATAGTGGGTCGCTTTACACTTTTGAAATTCCATCAATCTCGTCGATGTACACTTTCTTTTTACACTGTTGAAATTCCATCATTATCGTCAATGTACACTTTCTTTTAATGTAAATTTGGTATATGAAATTTCCAAAACTATATGGCCACCTATCCTACCTTGATATCATGGATTTCTTTAACAAAGAAAATAATTTCAATTTATTATTATTATTATATTTATATATTTTTATTCTTAATTTTTCTTTATTATATTTATATATATTTATTATTTTAAATAAAATCAATTAAAGTTAAATTAATGGTAACAAATTCTTATTATAACTTTATATAGATGTAAGGTTAATGTTAATATTTACTCTACTATTTTATTGGAAGATTAATGTTGTAACAAGTAATTTTACTCTTTTGTTTTACATAATTTAATAAAAAATAAAAATTTATTAACAATGATTTTTTTATGAGAAAAAAATATGTAGTTTTATTAATTAAAAATGAGCTACATTTTATATAGACTCACAACCTTCCACATATCCTACAAACTGAGGGAAGTGCACTCAGTAACTTATCATCATAAAAATGTAACTATCTATTCTTAAAAAAGGTGTTACTGCTTATTACTGGTTGTACATGTACATTTACCACATATTTCCACTATCCCAACCAAAAAAACATGAGCTCTGAGTAGATAACTAATATAAATAACAGTCTTGCATACATCGACTTATAATACTTGTAAACAAGTAGCTAATAAAATAAAAACACAAAGACAACTTTTAAGTTTGCAAAAAATATAAACACCCTAGATGAGGTCTAGGGTCTAGTTCTTCTATGGTAAATCCTTCCATCTCCCAACTTTTCCATGTGCATGGGACAAGTATAATTCCTTCTATGGAGAGTTGATCAACATCCATATTTCTCTCTTTGTAGATGTGTTTAATTGTAAACTCCTCAAAAACACCCACCAGAAGCTTAACTTTATCATAAAGCTGTCTAAGATAAATGTTCCTAGGAGGTGTCCCATGGTTGATCCAATACACAAGAAGATTGGAATCTCCAAATATTTGAAATTTCTATATTAATTTTTGGATAGATACAATAATGAGAGCTTATATCCCATCAACTTAGCCTTCTTATTTGTACTTTGTCTTAAAACAACCTTAAACTTTGACCAATTGGCATCAGTTTGGAAGATTAAACCCACAACTCCTTCCAAGGGAGGATTCCCTTGAGAAGCTCCATCAAAGTAGCCCCAACATCCTCTTGTATCTATGTCTTCTTCATCTATCCTTCTGGCATTCTGATCCTAAATGACTTGCGGAAAGTGATCCAAAATAACCATACCATCTGTAGCACATATCCTCAAAATTTTCCTTTTTCCTAAAAAAAACCATATGCCCTTGGATAATATAAGAGGAGGAGCATAGTAATTCTTATATGCATATGTTTGTGTCTAGGTATGAAGAGCTCCTTCAAGGTCAACCCCTCCCCAAACCAATTGAATACCAACAATCTAAGAGGCCATTCGCCACACCTCAAATGTGAATGAGTGGAATATGAATACATGATATATGCTCTCCACACTATTCGCACATAATGGGCATCTTCTAGGTACATACCACAAAGTATTTTGTAAATGATCCGACACATATGCCTTATTATTCAAATCCAACCAAAAAATAATTTAGTTTTAAACGAGCATTTAAATTTCCAAAGACCTTTAAACCACCAAAGAGGATCATTGAAGTCTTCCTCTTCACAAATGATAATGTAACCCATGATAGGGGTATAGATGTCACCATTAACATTCCTATACCATACCAAAGCATCTTCTTCTATTGGCAATCGCACATGGCTAGATTGTAAAGCTTTTAATATAAGCATTCCAAACAATCTTGTCATCGTTGACAAAGCCAAAAGAGGCTCAGTAGGTAGTCGTTGCTTCTTCATGAATGTAGTAAGCCTCAAAACTACCTTAATGAGTTCACCATACCTTGAGGCAACCTATGTGCTTCTACACTTTGCACCTAAGGATCGTGGCCCACCCAAATATTTATCCCCAAACCCACTCTCTAAACCAATCAATCTACAAAAACATCAAAATATAGCAACATATCCTTCCACATAACTGATAAATTCCTGAGTGGTATATGATTAGATCTAAGCCACTCTTAAATTGATAATGGAGAAATATAATTTTGATGGAAAACCTTTGTCCAAAGGTATTGACTCTTCATAATACTATAGACACCTTTTGTTGTTAGTTACCTCGAAAAACATGGAGTATGTTTTAACCCCCATCGACTGTGCTCCTTTAGGATGGATAGATTTTTTTAGCAAAACCTAGTGAAAGGAGTGACTCTTTTCATTCCCCTTCCATAAGAAAATATAGAACATTTTCCTAATCTGATCTAGAATTCCTTTTGGGACATACGATATGGTTACCTAGTATACAGGCATGGTCTCCAATACGTACTTCATAAGGATGTATCTCCCCGGTAGATAATCATATATTGCACCAAAAAGATGGATTTTGTTCCACCTTCCCTACAAGCCACCCCAACCCTTGTAGGTGTAACCATTTGGATTTAAAAGGAAACCGATATGATACCATCCAAGATATCCACCAAAGTATAATCATATACAGATGAAAATCATTCTATTTATGCCTTTGATAAATTCATAAAGGAAAATGTAGATTTACTCTAATTGAAAACCATACTGGTAACTCCAGAGAAAAGAGTGAGAAGTTCTTTTAATCTGGAAGCGTCCCTCTTGGAGCCATAATAAAAGAACAATATGCCATCAACAAATAGGATATGAGTCACCTTCAATGTCCCTCCCATCAGAATTCCATTGAAGGAACTAGATGACCTGGCATGAGGGAGAATCCTTCTAAGACTGTTTACCACTAGGAGGAATAATATAGGAGAAAGGGGATAGTCATGTCTTAGGCATCTTCTAGGCCTAAAAAATTTGAATCAACACCATTCACTAATACAACAAAATAGACAAAATTTATTATGGATAGTATCCAATTAAAAAAATCAACATGAAAACCAACTTGAAGCAAAGCCAAACTAAGATAAGTCCAATTGACCCTACCATAGGCCTTTGACAAATCCACTTTCACAACCACAACAGGGAGATTCCTCAACCTGATAGAGCACATAAATTATTGTGTAGTTCCTATAGCATCATGGATCTATCTCCCATTTAAGAATGCAAACTACTCTTGAGTAATAGACTTAGATAATACTCCCCTAATTCTTCTAGAAATTACCTTTGCAATTATCTTATATATACAATTGCATAAAGGTATGGGTATGAAGTACTCCATGCAATCAAAATTATCTTTCTTGGGAATTAGAGAAATAAAAGTTGCAATGAAAGAAGTTATCATCCTCTCATTAGTCCTAGAATAATTAATAACTCTTGGCAAATCATTCTCAAAAATATCTAAAAAGGAAGAAAATAACTCAACAAACCAACCATCAATGAATGAGCTCTTGTATTTTTGCATAGAGAGTATGACCACTTTCATATCATCCATATATACCTCTTCCTATAGATTAAATTCGTCCTCACCATATATGAAATATGGGAAGACATAACCATATCAACAATTGAAGCTCTAACATCCTCATGAAATAATCTGTTGAAATGATTGACCTTGGATTCTACAATATTGAACCTAATAGTAGTAGATCCATCCTCCAGGGAAATATTTACGTCGAAGGCATTTTCCCTATGGAGACGCAGTCTCAAAAGATTCCTCATCTTCCCGGCCACTAACATTTCGACATGTGTCCCTTGGTGATTGGCGAGTTTAGGTAATGATCAGGCTTTATTTTGTCTATTCGTATTTTGTCTGTGGTGATTGGCGAGTTTAGGCACACATTTCTAAAAAAAATCAGGCTTTATGCTGCCTGTTCATATTCTTTCCGCGTTAATGAGTTTAAAAGTTGCACACAATCGCCAAACTCCGCATGACGTGAAAACATCTTCCATTCCATGAACAATGATACGATTGTTTAGGTGGCTTCTCTTTCAGGGTTGGCAGAAGATTAAAAACCTTAGTTCTGAATTTTATTGTCTTTCCAAACCGGCTTTGTTTTCTTATTTTTCATAATGGAATATACTCTCTATTATTTTTATTTTTATTTTTTATTTTTTATTTTTTTAATTTGATGGTGAAAATTTAAGTGCAACAAAAACAAGTCACCTACGTTGTCGATTAGATCCTAAAATTGTTGTGTTTTTGTGTATCTAATTAAGCATTTATTATTAAATGAACATTTATGTTTGTGTTTTGGTACAAGGGAAAAACCTATCAGTTTTCATCACTAGTTTTAGGTTAGCCAATGCAAATTGATTTATTATCTCAAATGTACAAAATAACTAAAATTAGGTTTTCATCACTAATTTTAATTTCAAATGTAAAATAAAACAAAATTATCTCAATTTCAGATGTAAAAAAACATAAATTATTGTTAATTTATTATTTAATATTTATTATTTATTCAAATGTATTTACAGAAAGTGGATGAACAAAAAAAACATAGTTCCCATTTCTGCATTCCGCAATGCGGAAAGCGGAAAGCGGAAATCGGGAAATAAGATAAAAAAAAATGAGACAAAGACTTTTCCAATTTCCGCATTTCCGCAGATTGTAGATTGGGGGAAGTAGTTTGATTTAAGATTTTTGTTGTGTGTTTCTGCAACTTGCAATTTGCGGGATTGCCAATTGCGAAAATGGATAAATAAAATTATGATATTTTCCAATCTCGCATCCCACATTCCACAATTGCGGAATGCAGGTTGCGGGATGGTGAATACGAGTGGTTAAAATTAACGGGTTGTGGAGTGTTTGTTGTTGTTATAAACAGAAAATACATTTTAAAAATCAACGAGAACAATAAATTTAAACAAAAAAAAACATATTACGTTTTGGAACGTGATTAAATAAAAAAAACAATAAAATAGAAATAAATGTATTATTGAGCACCATAGATAACTTCATAGTAGCTAGGCATTCCACTATTTCTTAGATAACCTATAACTATGATTGATTTTGGCAAAGAGACTTTTATACTATGGATATAATTAAGTAGTGAAGCAATTATCCTTGGATCGTGTGGCAAGACCATCTACCAAAGTCATTGTTTCTTTCTTTCTTGTGCTTTCTTGTCCTACACTGTAATTGTAATTGATAAAGTGTAGACACTCATCCTAATGGTTGAACTTCAAAATACATATAAAACTTTAAGTCTATTATTCGCCTCGAGGCAAGGAATGTGAGCAGATGTAGTTTGGTCTATCTACTGTATTATGTTTTTAAAATTATGAAAAGCATGGAGAGTGCCAAAGCTTATTCGTTTAGCATTCCAAATAAAAATATATTTAGTTTATGAAATTGGGTTCTTGGTATTTATTTACAGTATCCATTTTTGATGTTCAATGTTTTCACTTTCTTAAGAATAAGTTTTCATTAGAATTTTTTAACAAGCATATTTTATTATGTGCATGTTTAGGATCTAATGGTCTATGGATTACAAATAGATCATATAGTTGTTTTCATAGACCACCGGGATAAATACTTGAAACAACATTTTACCAAACTCTAAAATTTGGAGGGGTTTTATCTGCTCTTTTACATCTTCAGTCCACCGCATCTATTTATGTTAATGAAGCATTGTACACAAGCACTTTGAATTCTATGGATCAAAATGATGGGTAAAAGGCTCCGTCAAGGATGATTGTAGTCCACCGCATCTATTTATGTTAATGAAGCATTGTACACAAGCACTTTGAATTCTATGGATCAGAATGATGGGTAAAAGGCTCCGTCAAGGATGATTGTACTATAAGCAGTTAACTTTTAATTTTTTTTTAAATAATATCATTTAATTACCATTTAATTAAATAAAAAGACAATTTAATTATCTTATTTTAGAATATAAATAAAAAGTCAATTTGTAAACTATAGCACTCATGGAATTATAATTTATATTTAATGGGTTTAATTACTACATTATATTATTTATCTTAATCTTGTATATTTTATTTAAATTTTTTTTTGGATGAATTAACTAAATGATTTAATATTTTAATAAATGGTATTAAAGTTAAAAACTAAATTCAAGAGAAGTATTGGTACGTTTAATGATAAAAATTAGAGATTCAATCAAAACAATTTGTCAAAATAAGAAAAAATCATTATTTTGTGGTAAAAAAATCATTCATTAGAGAGAGAGAGAGGGAAGAGAGATGGAGGGAAGGAAAGAAGGGGGGAGAGATGGAGGGAGGGAAGAGGAAGGGAGAGATAGAGAGAGAAAGGGAGAGAGAGACAGGGGGGCAGGGGGGGAAGAAGGGGGGAGAGAGAGAGGAAAAGGGAGAGGGAGGGAGGGAGAGAGGGAGCGAACAAGGGGATGAGGGGCAGGGATGATGTTAAGGAATCATACTTATTTAAAAGTGTATAAATGTTGGCGAATATTACCAATTCTTAAAACACCAACTATAAAATGATTGGTGATATTTTTCAAAAAATATTTTAATTTCCAAGGATTTTATATCATTTATATAATAATTTGGCGATTTCTAGAGTGAAAAAATTTTACCCCATCAAAATTGGGTGAAATAGGGCTTCAAAAAATGCAAAATGGCGAATCTTTTTTGGGAGGAAAACATGGAAAAATAGCCAACTTGGCTAAAATTCACCCCTAAAATTATCCCTGGTGAGGGGCAAGGAGAGAGGGAGAGAGATCAAGGGATAGAGGGAGAGAGATACGTTGATCCTCTGATCGGGGATGTCATTGATGTATTTAGTCATCAATGTTTTGAGGTAAAACCTTAGTTGTAAGTCGGGTCAGTAGTACCCATAAAAGTATTATAAAAATGTAATTTCCAATCTCCCAAGCTAAGTTAAAAAAGTTTAGTTACAGAAAAACTCAATATTTTTACCCTCTCAATGTTCCTTTGCACCTCTTTATGCAAATGCTAATTCTAATTGAATTAACATTATTCTTATACTTTACATATTATCAAAAATATGTAAAAAGTGAGAGTGACACTTCTCAAATTTTATGGGAAGAGCTAATGTTTTTTTTCAGAGGAAAAAATACCAGCCTTTGTTATTTTATTAAGAATCAAAAGACATCTTTTACATAATCATCTATGTGGCATTATATTCACTGTTCAAAAACAGGATTGCCCATAGGAAAATATCAGAATTACAAAACATGACTGATCAAAACATTTCAAGAACCATATAGGAAATAAAGTCTGGTCGTCCCAAACTTTTCTCATCATCCCTAAATAATTCAGGTCAGAATAATCTAGAACATAAGAATATCGAGAGTGATCATCAAATGCATACTATCATGAGCAAAACAAGCTGGCATGGAGGTCTCCAGACATAACATAAGAAAATCAATCACTGCAAAAATCATAATGAGCTGAAAATAAAGTTCAGCTTGACTAAAATAGAACAATATGGCCATTATTGATGACTAAACCATCCAGAAATTCAGTAAAGTTGCCATGACCCATATCCAAGTTTATAGCCTCTTTTGAGAGACCATCTGCCAACGAGTTATGCTCACGATAAATGTGTTTGAAGATCACCTGAGGGGCAGCATGAAGCATTTTTTTAATGTCACCACTCCAGTGCATCAGAGCTGGAACATCAAGTGCAAATAATCTGTTGAGCCAGGATATAATAACCAAAGAATCTCCATAGATCAAATTGATAGGTAAACCCATCAGCATACTAACTCGAAGGGTAGCCCAAAGAGCCAGCAATTCCGCTCTTGTATTGGTGCTACAACCACATCCCATATCAAAACTGAAGTAATGAGAATCATTTAGGTAGATCAAGACACCTACACCTCCTCAAATTCCGGCTGAAGCTCCATCAAAAAAACCACAAGGAAAAACCAAAACAGGCTTAGTTCCAATGTCCCGAACCTTTTGAGCTTTTAATGGCGTAGGGTAGGTAATAAGGAAATGATCAATCCTGGATATGATGGCAAGGGAGACAGGTTTCTTATCCTAAAAAATACACTTGTTTCGAAGGAGCCAGATGCCCCAAAAAAGAAAAAGAGGCAGAAATCTGAAAGAGGTTGAACGCAAAGGAGAATTATACCACTGAACCACGAGGGAAGAGACCGAACACTCTTTTGGCAGGGGAAAACCAAACTTGGCCGCATAATGGGTAAAAATGCCAACATTAAAAGGGCAGGACAGAAAGAGGTGGTGAATATCCTCATAACACTTTTTACACAGAATACATCTACTCGGCCCTTGGTATCCTTTATGTTGCAGGTGCTCCCAGGTTAATATGCGTTCACGTGATAAGAGCCAAATAAAACATATAATTTTTAAGGGAATGCGAAGAGTCCAAAGGAAATTCAGAGCAATATCCTGTTGTTCATAACCTTTTGAAAAGAGGATACTGTCATATCCTAATGAAGCTGTTAAAGACCCCACATATTTATTAAAAGACCATAGCAGAGTATCTTGCCGATCGGTAAGACGAATTCTACCATACTCCAGACCTCTGATAAAATTTTCCCATAACAATTTCCAGTCCCCTGTCAAATCTAGCTCCTCTGCCTTAAACCAATAGCCAAAGTCTGTGGAGGAATAATGCCAGGCATCGGCCAGGGAGCAAATACCATAATCCTCTAAATAGTCTCACAACATTTTCGGAAGAATGAAGGATGAACCCAAACCCACGATCGGGTCAGCTCCAATACGAATCGAAGAACCATCACCTACCATCCATATGAGCCCTTTTCCAATCCATGGAAGAGCTTCAATAAAACCTTTCCAAATAATCGATGCATTCCACTTTTTGAAATTTTTCTCCCTGAGCCAAGAAGAAAATGGCTTGTTTTTCAAATATTTAGCTGAGATAAGGCAATTTCAAATTCCATCACTGTTTATTGCTAGCCAAAAACATTTCATTCTAAGTGAAAGACTAAAGCTGGGCAAATGTTTTATCCCCCAACCACCAAGGGAAGTTGGACGAGCCAGAAGCTGCCAATCAGCTAGATGAAACTTTTTATAATTTACAGTGGTGCCCCAAAGAAAAGAGAAAATAAGTTTTCTGAGCTTATCCAAGATGGAAGCAGGGATGGGAACAAGAGAAAGCCAGAAAACATGGATACCAATAAGAACCGCTCTGATGAGGACCAGACAACCCCCTAAAGACAGAAACTTGTTCGTCCAATGAGAAATCCTTTTCTCAAATTTTTTAATCAGCCAATACCAATCTTTTATCAGATAACCCGAAGGTTTGAGAAAATATCCAAGATAAACAAACCCTTTATTAAGATAATCGAAATTATATGGAAAGATGCTAGAAATTTTTCTGAGCAGATCCTCATCCAGATCATTGTGAAGGAAGCAGGATTTATTTTGCATTGATACACATACCTGAAGCTTCACAGAAAGTATCGAGAATATCCTTGAATGCCAACCAATCATCAAAAGAACCCATGCCAAATAGAAGCACATCATCTACAAAAAGTAAATGTGTGAGAAAGAGCTGGGGCGAAATCTTGATACCCTTTAACTTGCCACTCATTCTTGCTTCTGCAATCAAGAGGCTGAGGCCTTCAATAAACAGAATGAACAACAGAGGCGATAAAGGACAACCTTGTCTGATACCTCGAGTGGCTAAAAAGAAGGAAGAGGGAGTGCCATTGACTAGGATGGCAAAATTAGTTGATGAGATGCGGCCCATAATCCAATTACCCCAACAAGGGGAACCCCAATCTGGATGAGAATAAGATGAACAAAGGTCCAGTTTATTCTATCAAAAGCTTTTGATAAGTCCAATTTGAGGATAAGAGCTGATCTCTTATGAATTTTCACAGAATGTAGGACCTCCTGAGCTATTGTTATGGGCTCAATGATTTGTCGATGATTTAGAAAGCCAAACTGCTGTTTGGAAATAGAAGAGTCTAGGAAGGGTTTTAGTCTCAAGGCAGCAATCTTTGAGATTAGCTTATAGCAGAGATTACAAAGAGAAATTGGACGGAAGTCTGCAAAGGTAACTGGAAGATCCAATTTAGGAATCAGATCTAGAAAAGTGGAATTAACAGCAGGGGTAACTCTTCCTTGAATTCTAGAGGATTCTACAAGGTTAACAAGAAGGGGACCCAGGAGATCGAGAAAAGTCAGATAGAACTCCACAGGCCATCCGTCCGGCCCTGGAGCCTTATCTTTTTTAAAATTATTGAGTCCCTTTTCAACTTCTAAAATAGAAACCGGCCTGGTGAAAATCTCAGACTCAGACGCACTGATAAAAGAGGGGAAGAGGCGAAGAATTTTAAGCTGAGCAGTCAGATTGGTCAGGTTGTCATCTTCAAAGATCTTTCTGAAGTAACTAGTCCCAAGAGCTTTTAAACTAAGATCATCAGAAACCCAAGTACCCCTCTCATCCTGTAAGCTCCAGATAGCGTTATGATTTTTTCGAGCTGAGGCTACAGCATGAAAATACTTGGTGTTTGCATCACCTTTAGAATCCCATGTAACCCTACTTTGGAGTTTAGCAGAATATAATTCATGATCCAATAATTTCTGAAGATCATTCTTGAGTGAGAGCAGCTTTTCATGCTGATCTTTCTTTAATATAGCCGAAGGAGAGGAAGATAGGAGAGCATTTATCTCATTCTCCAATAAAGCAGACTTATCCTTCAATCTCCGAGTTTCTGCTTTTGTCCATGTTTTGACTTTCTCTTTTAGAATACGAAGTTTGTAGGCAAGCACACACATAGGGTCCATCCTGTGATCGGAGTGAATAAGAGGCCATTCATAACGTATCATATTGATAAAATCCACATTATCTAACCAGGATTGATTAAACTTGAACGGATAGGCACAGTTTCTCTGATGGTCTACCCACTCAAATAAGATCGGGAAGTGGTCAGATATCCCGCACCTATGAGTCCATGCCCGATATTTAGGAAGAGAGCTAACAAGTTGTTCTGATAACAGAAAACGATCCAATCTTTTTGAGATACCTTCTTCCCCCATCCTACCATTCCTCCAAGTAGGGCCTGCACAGGAGGGAGCTACATCAACCAAGTGGTGCTCTGAGAAAAGCTTGGTGAAGAAAGAACCCAAAGGATCCAAAAGAGCTTTTGTCCCCCAAATTTTAGAAGCATTTAGAGTGAGGTTTAAATCTCCAGCCAGGACAAGGTTTGGTAGAGATAGTAGACCACCAAATGCCACAGAATTCCAAAAAAGATCTCTATTTAAGTAGGGACCCTAACAATTTAGAAGCGAGAGCTCTAGAGAAGAACCTCGAATCAGAGCTTTGAGCAAGATACCCACAAAGGTATGAAAAGCTTTACACTTAAGGGTTTTAGGATTCCAACCAGAGAGTAAGCCGCCAGAAAGCCCATTTGAATTTAGAGCACAAAACTCCCAACCTGGACAGAGTTTGGAAAAAGCAAATAAAGCTGGATAAGTACTGGTCATAGTCTCTTGGAAGAAAACAACATCCAGAGAAAGAACAGAGATTGTAAATATGGGAAGAGCTAATGTAAATTTATATGCCAATAATATATGGGATATTTTACCTAGCTTTTTTTTCCTATTGCTTTTGAAACTTCAATCTTTTCATGGCCCACTTTACTATTATATGTTATGTCGTATAATTTTTTTTCTTTTAATTTTGAAACTTCAATCTTTTCATGCCCCACTTTACTATTATATGTTATGTAGTATACTTTTTTTTTCTTTTAATTTCAATTAATAGGCAACGACACCATCTTGTCTATTATTATTAAAACTGGAAATGTTCATTGAATTAAGAACTCCAATAGTGGGTCGCTTTACACGGTTGAAATTCCATCAATCTCGTCGATGTACACTTTCTTTTTACACTATTGAAATTCCATCATTATCGTCAATGTACACTTTCTTTTAATGTAAATTTGGTATATGAAATTTCCAAAACTATATGGCCACCTTGCTGGATATCATGGATTTGTTTAAGAAAGAAAAGAATTTCAATTTTTTTATTATTATTATATTTATATATTTTTATTCTTAATTTTTTTTATTATATTTATATATATTTTTATTCATACTATGATATATTTATTATTTTAAATAAAATCAATTAAAGTTAAATTAATGGTAACAAATTCTTATTATAAATTTATATAGATGTAAGATTAATGTTAATATTTACTCTACTATTTTATTGGAACATTAATGTTGTAACAAGTAATTTCACTCTTTTGTTTTACATAATTTTGATAAAAAATAAAAATTTATTAACAATGATTTTTTTATGAGAAAAAAATATGCAGTTTTATTAATTAAAAATGAGCTACATTTTATATAGACTCACAACCTTCCACATATCCTACAAACTGAGGGAAGTGCACTCAGTAACTTATCGTCATAAAAATGTAACTATCTATTCTTAAAAAAAGTGTTATTGCTTATTACTGGCGGTACATGTACATTGACCACATGTTTCCACTATCCCAACCAAAAAAACATGAGCTCTGAGTGGATAACTAATATAAATAACAGTCTTGCATACATCGACTTATAATACTTGTAAACAAGTAGCTAATAAAATAAAAACACAAAGACAACTTTTAACTTTGCAAAAAATATAAACACCCTTGATGAGGTCTAGGGTCTAGTTCTTCTATGGTAAATCCTTCCATCTCCCATCTTTTCCATGTTCCCGGGCCAAGTATAATTCCTTTCTTAGAGAGTTGATCAACATCCATATTTCTCTCTTTGTAGATGTATTTAATTGTAAACTCCTCAAAAACACCCACTAGAAGCTAAACTTTATCATAAAGTAGTCTTAGATAAATGTTCCTAGGAGGTCTCTTATGGTTGATCCAATACACAAGAAGATTGGAATCTCAAAATATTTGAAATTTATGAATTCCTTTTTGGATAGCTACAATAATGAGAGATTATATCCCATTGGCTTATCCTTGTTGTTTTTACTTTGTCCTAAAACAACCTTAAACTTTGATCAATTGGCATCAGTTTGGAAGATTAAACCTCCAACTCCTTCCAAGGGAGGATTCCCTTGAGAAGCCCCATTAAAGTAGCCCCAACCTCCTCTTCTATCTATGTATTCTTCCTCTATCCTTATGGCATTCTGATCCTAAATGACTTGTGGAAAGTGATCCAAAATAACCATACCATCTATAGCACATATCCTTATAGGGATGATAATATCCCCAAAATTTTCCTTTTTCCTAAAAAAGAGCATATGCCCTTGGATAATATAAGAGGAAGAGCATGGTGATTCTTATATGCATATGTTTGTTTCTAGGTATGAAGAGCTCCTTTAAGGTCAAACCCTCCCCAAACTAATTGAATGCCAACAATCTAAGAGGCCATTCCCCACACCTCAGATGTGAATGAGCAGAATATGAATACACGATCTATTCTCTCCACACCATTCCCACATAATGGGCACCTGCTAGGTCCATCCCACAAAGTATTTTGTAAATGACCCCACACATTCACCTTATTATTCAAAGCCATCCAAATATATAATTTAGTTTTAAGCTAGCATTTAAATTTCCAAAGACATTTAAACCACCAAAGAGGAGCATCGAAGTCTTCCTTTTCACAAATGACAATGTAAGCCTTGATAGGGGTGATTGTTGGAGGAGCTAGTCGGTGAGCCGACTAGACTAGTTAACCGACTAATTGGAGATTAGTTCGGCCTCCAAAGGTCGTGTCGGTTGACCGAACTGACAAGTAGTTATTCATAACCGTTTTGTAATCATATATAATAGGATGTTGAGCTAGTTAAGAACTTGGCTCAGTTTTGTATATGTATGGACCCTCATGTGATTCTATAATATAATATGGTATTCTACTATCTGTTCTTGTCTCTTGTCTCTGTATGCTTATATGATTCTATGTGTGTATTATTGGTAACCTTATGTAATCTATGAGATTACAACATTGGTTTCGTTGTCGGTGGTACATATACGGATGACATGACCATACGTAAATGGTATCAGAGCAAGAGATTAAGAATTGGTGGGAGCTTAAGATTGCAAATTATTTACAAAATTACGTGAGAAGAAACAGATTGACCATTGCTTAGGTGAAGGAGAAATTCTTCACTGAAACCCATGAGAAATTTGTAGAATTGGTGCCCCAGTCATTGAAAAAAATATTATATGAAGCTAGAAGCAACTAAAGACCAAGAATTACTTCAGAAACTGATCCGAGGAGGATGAACAAACTTGTCAGAGTGGTTTGAGAAAATCGCTGATGAATTATGTCAAGAACAAGCAATAGAGGAGAGAGTTTCAGTTGAAAGTATTGAAAAAAGATTCTATACTGACTTTACTAAGCAATTTATTTGTTCGCTACCGACCCCGTTGTTCAAATTTCTAATCGATAGAGGAGTAGGTCATATAGTTGAACCTCGTCCATCACTCATGGAACCACTTGCAAACACTAACTGAGCGAAAAAGTAGAAGGCGTGGGAAAGATTTATTGTAGAAAGGGAGTGGGAGTATTTCCTGAACAAACAGACAGAACTTTCCGGGCTCACGAAAGTGTCGGGTAGGCTATGGGGGGGTAGCTGGTCATGTGTCGGGGACAGAGTAGAGGGATTCTAGTTGGACTGAGAAAATACCATCACCAACAATGAAAAGTCGACCTAAGAAGGAAATTGAGTAGGCAATGACTCATAAAGGTGCATCGAACCTACAAAATATAGAAAGGGAGAAGAGGCAAAAAAGAAGGGAAGAGATATGAGAGAAATCTATAACCCTCCAAAGAAGAATGGTTGTGAGAGTGACAAAGCATGAGGAAAATCTGCCACATTCGGGTCATGACTGACAGGAAGAAGGCGTAGATGAAGAGGTGTCACCGATGGAAGAAGATTTGTGGATAGAACAGTGAGAATCTCTCCAACTAGAAATACCCCAGGAGATAAGACCTCTGTCTTCGATGAATCTGAGTACCCGAATGCAAGCCATTGTCGAGGAGGACCTAAGACTAAGATCTGGTGAGTTTGGTATATGGAGCCGACTAGATGACAAAGTAAATGATGAAAATCATCTAGTAATCCATTGACTGGAGGAAGGAAATTGGGTTACACTTTAGGCATACCCTTCCAACTGAAGCATCCACTTACTCTACCCCGAACATGAAGGAGCACCCCCCTGCCAAACACAGCTTTACAAAACACCGACCAGTTGGATTCATGGGCACAACAGTGCAGTTGGACATCGACAGAAGAAGTCGAAAATGACCGATAAGTTGTCGAAACAGAACCGACAAACAAAACATTTGACGAAAATGAAAGCTTCGTCGAGACTAGCTACGGAGAGAGATAGATACATGGAATATCCCACTACCATCACCACCACCCCCGCTACCTCCACATCCCAAAGGAGAAGTCGATGCCGACATGGAGCATGGTTCATCACACATTCCCTTCTATAAGGGAGACAAAGATCCCATGAAACATTGGTTCATCTGCGAATCGACATGGGAGGCCAATCAAGTTACAAATGAAGATAGAAAAATGGTGCAGTTCACAGGTGTGCTATGAAAAAGAGAATTAAATTGGTATATGACTTATACCGAAAGAACACCCAACACAAATAAAGAAGAGATTAAGAAGCAATTTTTTTCCTTCTTCAAAACACCAAATGTGAAGCATTTGGCAACGAAAAAATTTAAGACTATAGTTCAGAAACCAGTAGAAACCGTTCGAGACTATGATAAAAGATGGAAAGAACTCTTGATCCAAATAGACTATGTTATTGATGAACAATTATTGATTCAATGGTTTCTTGCAGGACTCTCCCAAAAGATCCGACGACATATAAGTATGGAGACATTTAAAACATATGAAGAAGCACTAAAAAAAGCTCTATAGGTCGAGATGGATGAGGACTACCCAACACACCCTGCTGTCAACGCAAGAATTGAAGAACAATTGGAAATCATGAAGAAATATTTAAGAGAACTGAACCTCAAGGGTCAAGAAATTTGGTGCACAAAATGTTCTACAGCCGGCCATACCAAAGATAATTGTCGACAGGACATAAGTCGACAAGACGTTCGTTTGTTTAGACAAAATGCTTCTGTGATGTCTTTCAGGAGCATGGAGACCATATGACAAAGGATTGTCCATACAACATTAAGAATGGAAAATCTTCATGGTGTGAGATCTATGAAGTCAAGAGTCATGCAACAACTAACTGCCACCTAAACCTTAAGAATTGACAAAACTATCAGGAATCTTATCAAACAAATGTTGTAGCTCAAAATAATGATAACATCCCAAATGAAGAAAACACACCAAATAATCGACAATACGAAGGCCGAAGATACTAACACCGATTCGACAATCGTCATGGAGGATTTGGAGGTCAAGGACGATTATTTGGAAATCGTGGCAATCGACCACGACGACTGATTCAATGATTCACATGCTATAAAGAAGGACACTGGTATGCAGACTGTCCATATAAAGACAGAACCGACCTAAAATTTTGTACTAGCTGTGGTGTGGTCGACCACTCATTGGAATATTGTCCCACCATACTTTACAAAATTAATAAAAAGAAGAATGTTAATGTCTTGTCTTATGTTCAAAAAGTGATATAATTTGAACAAAGAACCTACACATAGTAACTAGACAAGGAACGAAAATTGGAAGTGACAATCCAAGAATACACAAGATTAAAGATAAAAATGAATATCCTAACCCTACAAAGAAAAAACAATTGTATAACGATTCATTGAACATGTTCCAAGAATTTTCTAGACAAGAAGATGTCGATGACAATTTGCAGAACACACTCCACGAACCAGTGAACCTAAAGCATAAAGATAAGTCAGTGGCACAATTCATTAACCTACTGCACAATATTAAAAACAAAAAGGACACAGATAAACATAGTAAGAGTATATGCAACTTAAATAAAAAACATTAGAATGATTCTGACCCACTTGTCGATCTCGAAATAGAAGGTTACTACGTGCGACAAGTCGTCCTTGACTTTGGATCCCAAGTAAATATCATGACGAGGGATACATGGGAATAGTTGGGTAGACCCTGATTGAATGAATCGGGCATATATTTAAATCTATCCAACCAAGGACTGATCGAACCCTTGGGGTTTGGAGAAATGTTGATACAACGTTAAAATGCATTTCGACAAAAGTCGATTTCGAAATCATTGACCCTAAGGAAGGATCCAATTCCTTCCCAACCTTGGTGGGATGTCCATGGGGAAGAAAAATTAAAGCATCTATCTCATTGGACAAAGAAATAATGAAACTAAAAGGAAACTGATAGAGAGTCATTGTCCCCATTCATCCTTCACAAGGAGAACCCTAGACTAAACCTATCGATGAAGAAGTCAATGTTCAGAAAATCTATCAGATTCAAAAAAATGAAGATTATACTGAACCTAATAATTATGGAGAACTTCATATAGAGATCGATGACTCGATTGGATATAACTCAGATGCAGAATTGTATGATTGGGAAATTGAAAACTATGAAACACAAGCAAGGGGTTGCTGGTCCATTCAAGCCATCCAAAATAAACCAACTCGATAATGCTTTTCTATATCGACTATTCCAAAAATATTTGAGAAGAGAATAAGGGAATATCCCTCTTTACCACCAATAAAAACATATAATAAACAAAGTCTTCAGTATAAAGAGAGAGAATCACCAGTTCTCCATGTAGAACAAGTCTCTAAGAACCTAGGTGAACATGGATGACTTCAAAGCTTGGTTGAAACATTTACAGGACAAGCTGCTCGATGGTGGGACACCCATCGGTCGATACTAAAAACGTGGACAACAGATCCGACTTTATTTGTAGAAAGGTTCAGAGGAAGGAATCTAACAAAACAGACACAAATACCTATCTTCACCTAAGGACAAGATCCAGAAAATCATATAAGAATATGTGAAAAAGAATGGAGAAGACTTGGTTACAAAGATGAGCGTATATGGCCACACCTGTTTCCCTCGACATTAGATGACCTACCTAACAAGTGATATAAAATGGAAGAAGCACGAGGTGAAACATTCTTATGAAATGAACTTAGAGAAAATTTCATTAAGGACTTTAGCTTTATATTGGAAGACGAAAAATTAGTCGAAGCTACAAAACAAATAAAAACATTTATACAGCCGACTAATAACAAGTCAACACAAAATAAAAGCTTACCAAATGCAGCATACCATAAAATTCAATCCAACAAAATACCATAGTCGACAAGACTTCAATTAGAAAATGAACATACATATGGGAGAATATTTCAATGGAAGACCAATCACTCGGAAACAATCAATCCAGTTAGAACGATATTCAAAATTGAGTCAACCGACAAAGACGACACCAACCGAATGACGGAAGCAGACTTTCCAGCAACATTTTCATAGTTCAAAGAAGGTATTCGATAGATTAATGAAAGTAAAGCACATGAATGGATGGACGCAAAAGTAAAAACTAAAGAAATCGAGATTTCTAATGATAATAGACCGAAATTGGCAAGAATTGGCAATTATTGGAGTGAAGAACAAACTACAAAAATCGTTGACTTATTAAAGAAATTCCAAGATGTATTTGCATGATATTACAAAGAATTAAAATGATTAGTAGCAGAAATGGGCGAGATGAAGATAGATATAAAACCTGATGCTCGACTTGTCAAGAAAAGACCTTACAAGTTGGCTCACAGATACAAAGAAATAGTTAAAAGGGAGATTGACAATATGTTGATATCTGGAATTATTTACCCCATCGAATAGTCGAAATGGGTAAGCCCAATGGTTGTCAAACCAAAAAATCACGACCCAACAAAACTATGAATCTGTGTCAACTTTTGAGAATTAAACAAGGTTACCCTAACAGACCCATTTTCGACTCCATATGCCGATGAGATCTTAAATGACGTCATGGGACATGAATGCTACTCATTTATAGATGGATTATCAAGATATAATCAGGTGCCAATATCCAAGGAAGAACATAAAAAGATAACCTTCGTATGTGAATTTGGCTGATTTTCTTACAGAGTGATGCCATTCGGTCTCAAGAATGCACCAGCAGTGTTTTTAAGAATAGATGTCAAAACATTTCAAGAATACATTTATAAAACAATGGCAGTATACTTTGATTATTGGAAAATCTATTCCATGTTGAAAGACCATTGTAAATGGTTAAGGCTTATGCTGGAACGATGCTGATAGACTCAATTATCCCTCAATATAAAAAAATGCATCTTCTTAGCCCCTATAGGAATCCTACTAGGGAATATCGTATGCAAGGAAGGTATCAAGTTTGGCTTTGCTAAAATAAAATTATCCTTGACTTAAAACCATCGGTTAATCCAAAACAGGTCAGAGTACTGTTGGGTCATATAGGGTATTACAGAAAATTCATCCGACACTATTCAGATATGACCTACCCATTAGAATAATTGTTAAGAGAAGATCAGGACTTCAATTGGACATAAGAATGTGATGCATCTTTCGACACATTAAAAAGAAAACTAGTTGAAGCACCCATTCTCAGATTTCTGAACTGGTCGATCAAATTCCATGTACATATTGATGCTTTAGGCCTAGCAATAGGTGAAATTTTGACACAACCTGGGGAAGACAAAATGGATTATCCAATCATATACAGCAACAGAAAATTAAACAAGGCAGAACACAATTACTCAACGATAGAAAGAGAGGCATTAGGTATGTTCTTTGCACTTCAAAAGTATCGACATTACCTATTAGCTAACCCCTTCACATTCTATAATGATCACCAAGCACTAAAATACCTTGTCAACAAACCTTTGCACCAAGGGAGAATATGTTGTTGGCTATTACTATTCCAAGAATTTTAATTCGAGGTAGTAGTTTGACTAGGGAGATTGAATGTCGAACCCGACCACTTGTTAAGAATTGACATGGGGGAGGAGCCGATAGGAGTTGAAGATGACCTGTCGGATGCACATTTATTTCGAATAGAAGTTGTTCCTGTAGAATTAGAAGAAATAACACAATTCTTAGAGAATGGTCAAGCACCGGATGGAATGAACATGCAAAAGCAACAAATTTTAGCCATGAAAGCTGCACCATATAGTCCCATTAACAGATTCTTATATAAAATAGGTTTGGACAAAGTAATCTGTCGATGTGTGTTAGAACATGAACGAGAAAACATTATGCATGAAGCACACTATGGACCGACAGGAGGACACTTTCAGTTGGATACAATTGCCACGAAAATCCAAGAGTCAGGGCTATGGTGGCCGACACTGTACAAGGATTGTAAAAATTTCGTTGGCAAATGTGATCATTACCAACATCTAGGTTGACCGTTACCTAGTACGGAGATTCCTTTGATATCAGTAAACCCAAGTTTAACATTTAAAATTTGGGCCATCGACTTCATAGGACCATTCCCAGTTCCAACAAAAAGAACAGGTGCAAGGTACATCATAACAACAGTAGAATATATCACTAAATGGGCAGAAGTAGAACTTGTCGACACCTGCTCTAGTGAGGTAGCTTCCAAATTCATATACAAAAAATATCATTACAAAATTTGGCTGCCTTCTAACCTTAATCAGTGACCAAGGTTCACATTTCATCAATAAAACAATCACAACATTAACAGAATAGTTCAAAATTGACCACCGACGAAGCACAGCCTATCACCCTTAGTCGAATGGGGTGATAGAGGCATTCAACAGAACACTGACAAGGGGTCTAACAAAAATATACAATACCTATAAAGATGACTGGGATGAGAAAATATATGTAGTATTATGGGCGTACAGAACAACATATAAATGTTTCACTGACCAAACTCCCTTTCGACTAGTCTATGGCCAAGAAGCAGTCGTTCCTTTACATTTCCGACAACAGACACCGGTGATAGCTGACATCCTGCATATCAATGTCAAAGAATCAATAAAGGATCGACTAATGCAGTTAGACAAACTAGAAGAACACTAAACACTTGCTATACAACACCAAGAAATTCAGAAGCAACAACAGAAGGCTTGCCATGACCGAAACATCAAAAATAAGAATTTGTTGATCGGAGACCTTGCATTACTATACAACAGTTTGGTGAAAGGAAAACCTAAAAAGTTACACATAGAATGGATGGGACCTTACATTGTTCGAAATCAATACCAATGGATCGGTTCTACTGAGAACATTACAGGGAACAGTATTTCAAAAACTGGTAAATGGTGCTCGACTAAAACTGTACCAAAACTAACAAAATAAAAAAAAAAATCAAAAGAAAAGTGGTTTTATAACTGATAAAAAAAACTAGAAAAACTAGAAAAAACAAAAACCTAACTCCAAAAAGAATCAAGGAAAACCAAAATTGACCACCGATGAAGCACAACATATAACCCTCAGTCGAACGGGGCGATAGAGGCACTCAACAAAACACAGACAAGGGGTCTAACAAAAATATGAAATACCGACAAAGATGACTAGGAAAAGAAAACATCTGTAGTATTATGGACATATAGAACAACATATAAATGTTCAACCAACCAAACGCCCTTTTGACTAGTCTATGGCCAAGAAGCAGTCGTTCCTTTACATTTTCGGCAACAAACACCGATGATAGTTGACATCCTGCATATCAATGTCAAAGAATCAAGAAAGGACTGACTAATGCAGTTAGTCAAACTAGAAGAACACCGAATGCTTGTTATACAACACCAAGAAATTCAGAAGCAACAACAAAAGGCTTGGCACGACCGAAACATCAAAAATAAGAATTTGTCAGTCGGAGACCTTGCATTACTATACAATAGTCGGGTGAAAGGAAAACCTAAAAATTTATACACAGAATGGATGGGACCTTATATTGTCCAAGAAATAAATACCAATGGATTAGTTCGACTGAGAACATTACAGGGCATAGTATTTTGGATACTTGTAAACGGTGCCCGACTAAAAATATACCAAAACTGACAAAATTGAAAAAAAAAATCAAAAGAAAAGTGGTTTTATAATTGATAAGAAAAACTATAAAAACTAGAAAAAACAAAAACCTAACTCCAAAAAGAATCAAGGAAAACCAAAATTGACCATCGACGAGGCACAGCCTATCACCCTTAGTCGAACGGGGCGATAGAGTCATTCAACAAAAAACTGACAAGGGGTCTAACAAAAATCTGCAATACTGACAAAGATGATTGGGATGAGAAAATATCTGCAATATTATGGGTGTATAGAATAACATATAAACATTCGACTGACCAAACGCCCTTTCGACTAATCTATGGCGAAGAAGCAGTCATTCCTTTATGTTTTCAACAACAGACACCGGTGATAGCCGACATCCTGCATATCAATGTCAAAGAATCAAGAAAGGACCGCCTAATGTAGTTAGCCAAACTAGAAGAACACCGACTGCTTGCTATACAAAACCAAGAAATTCAGAAGCAACAACAAAAGGCTTGGCACGATTGAAACATCAAAAATAAGAATTTGTCGATTGAAGACCTTGCATTACTATACAACAATCGGGTGAAAGGAAAACCTAAAAAGTTACACATAGAATGGATGGGACCTTACATTGTTCCAAAAATCAATACCAATGGATCGGTTCGACTGAGAACATTACAGGGAACAGTATTTCAGAAATTGGTAAACGATGCCCGACTAAAACTGTACCAAAACTGACAAAATTGAAAAAAAAAATCAAAAGAAAAGTGGTTTTATAACTGATAAAAAAAACTATAAAAACTAGAAATAACAAAAACCTAACTCCAAAACGAATAAAGGAAAACCAAAATGATAGGAAATATCGACAGACATAGTAGACCACCATTCGACAATAACCAACATTTTCACCATTGACATACTGCAGATCGACCATACCAACGACATCGACAAGAGGATTAGAACGTCAAATCAACCCATCATGACTACATTAAGAAGGAGCATTGAAACCAAAGCGCATTAAACCAGCCTTCATAATAGCATCCATTGCCATCAAATCCACTATTAATATCACCATCGACAAGATCGCCATCTGCTCCACCTATAAATACTACGCTAGACAAATATCACATACTGTTTCACCAAGATCTAGAGCGACAGAATTACCAGATCCCTGTGAGCAAATAAAGTAAGAAGAGAGCCGAACTAGAAATCGACAAAATGGCCCCCAAAAAAACCAGAGCCATGAAATCCAAAATAAAAGAGTTCGAATCTGCCGTAAGTCCACCAGTGAATCAATTACAAAACATTAAAAATGCGAAAGTACAGGAAGTTTCATGGGTGCGACATTGGGCAGAAATCAAAACATGGGCTTACCAGGGTAAGTCAAGGATGACTGAGGAAGTAGAGAAGGTAAACCACAACACCATTATGAATTTTCTGAATGCACCTCTCATGGAAAGTTTTGGAGGAACAAAGGAAAATATTGTAAAATTCATCATCAGCCGGCACCACAATGGGAAGTTCTACTTCGATAGACCAGTGGAAATATCAGCCGAAACCATTTACAAACTTACTGGGCTGTCCAATGAAGGCGATCCTATTCCTGTAGGCATAAAAGAAGTATAGGTTGAAAAACTAACGGGAACAATGACATGGAAAAAATCAAAAGGGTTAATAGTTGGGAAAATCCAAGCCACCACACTAAAAATAGTGGCTGAAATCATATCCACAGGCCTGACTGTCACAGGACGTGACTGCGATTTGAATCTTGACATGCTGGAAGCTGTCGACTGCATAGAAAACACAGGAAATATATATTATTGGGATCAATATATGGTCAGAATTCTCAAATCTGTCTGCAAGAAGTTCTAGGAATCAGGTGCAATAATCAGATTCCCATCTCTCTTAATATGGATAGCTATGTACCACCTATGTCCAGTTGGGCATAAATACTTCTTGGAGCCATCTAGGTTTCATATGTGGCACTTTAATCCTTTTTCAATGGCTGGAACCTCACTAGGACAAGAAGAAAGAAAAGTGTTCCTGGAACACTGGTTTCAAAATATTAAAGTCTAAACAACCAGATGGAGGGTGCCTCAAAAAATTCAAAAATGTCTTCCTCCTACAACACATATCCAACTAGAGCTAGACCACATAGTAGTATGGCATAAGAAAGGGTCTACAATAAAGGAAAAACCACTCAACTACTAGCCAACAGTCGAGGAGATCTTCATAGAGATGGCCAGGCAGTCCAAAACTAACATCACAATACCGGAGGCTGCAAAAGCAAGTAATCAACTCATTATAGAACCATTGACCGAATAGTAGAAGGAGGAAGACTATGAAGTCAACTTTCATATTAGTACTTACACTTTGGAAGACAGTTCGACAGAAGAGCGAAACCCCCTCCAAATTGAAAATGTACCGACTGAACAACAGGCTATCATACCGACAGAACAAAGCATTATCGTCCCAACTCAACAACAAGAGAAAGGAGAAGAATAGATAGAGGAAGAAATTCAATCAGACAACCCAGAATATTTCATGACAAAGGAAAATTTGAAGAAAATAGCTAAGGAAATCTCAACTTCAAGAAAAAATAAAGGAACTCAAGCAAAAGGGAAGGGGAAGCGCAAACTCATCTTATCAGAGGAGTCAGAAGATGAGGAAAAACTAGTTGCTACTGCTGTCAACATCCTGGAGGATGCTGCAATAAACAAAGTATCCGTTGAGACCCAATTCAAGCAGTTTGTCGAATCAGGAGCAATACAAGGCAAGCTTAAAAAGGTAAGAACTGCTACGCAGCTTGAAATAAATCCTATCGACTTAACTCCAGACTCACCAAGACCTTCCTCGACTAGAATAACACCATATTCAACCATGGCCATATCACCAATTTACAACGAAATTATCCCTAGAACCCTTAAGGAAAGAATTGATAAATATGTTGAACTTCAACAATTTATCAACAATCTGCCAAATATATTCTTGAAATCCCAGCATATCACCACCACCCATAAACTTGTCGATTCAAGCTCTACCCGACAAAGTCTCACTCCACAAACCGACTAAGTTTCACCACCACCAACAGTTGTGGGACTTATCAAATCATCATTCATTCACAACCCCGACCCGACATCCACCATAGTCTTAGCCCACATTTCATCATTTACACCATCCTTCCAAAACCTTCCGGTTAATGAGGCATATAGAGGATTACTTTCCCTCGAAGGTAATATTCAAGTAGCACTAGATGCAGAAATCAACAACCTCATGGAAGATGAAGGAATCGAAAACCCTGTAGACCTACAACCAGAAGTCGAAAAACCCATGCCAACAAGTCATTTTACAACCACCCCTCTAACTCTAGACTATTCACCATCACTATTGGAGAAACCCACCAACAAAGCCTTGTCTATAGGGGTTCTCATTTTGTCGACACCCAAACAACACGATCTCCTGGAGCACCAGCCCAAACAGGTTTTACCCTGCCCAGCAACATCCGCGAAGCGGCCGAAGTCTCACTCGAGATGTTCAAGGGAGAGCTATTGGAACTGAGTTTTCGACAGTGGGGATGGAGGATATGGGGATCCGATAGGGAGATACCATAACTATTGGATCCAAAGCTTTGCAGTCGACATTAAGTGATTTCCACAATTTTCAGAGTGCATCCAGAACTATGCAGTCATTATTGATTCATTTCCACAGAATCACACATTCGTCACAATATCGCTAATGCCACTGCATTGTTCATAAAACATATAAACTCATAGTGCAAAAAAATGTAACAGACTTTAAAACATATCACATCAATATAGTAGAAAGGGAATAGATCACAGCAACATCATGACAAAATAGGTTGTAACATCATAACAGATTAGATCGCAGCAGTAATAATAGATAAGATTCATGCAACAACTGTCATATCATATTAATCTTATGCAAAGGATCCAAATTACACAATTCTTCTCCAAAATCGGAGGCTGAATACATCAGGAAAACTCAAATAGATCGCATATACAACATTAAATTCTTCAAAAACCCAGATCGCACTAGACCTCATGCGATAATTATCCTCTGATGAAATTCTCCTATGATGATCACAATCTTCCTTTAATTGCAAAAACTAGATCTATAAATAGGCTTGTGCCTTTAGATTGAGGGTCCAATTCTAACTAACTTATAACTGCAAATGACCTATTGCGACAAAACTTGGTCAAATAATATATAAAATATTCAAAGCGGTTATTCTTATTCCCATCGCCCTGATTTGGCCTTACACGGTACCACGTGAGCTTGCACAGCTACCACGACATTGTGTAAATCACTTACCAAAACCCCTGCGAACATGCCCTCAACACTGTCTTGTGGCTTGTCCTCGAGCCATGTTAGGTTGACAAGGTATGTGATGATGAACCTGAAGCTGGACTTTGTCAGTAGTACTCCGACAATTAGTCAAATCATGTTGCACCAGGTGCTCTTCTCTGGCCTTGCTGTCGACCGTTTTCTGATTCTCTTGTACTGCATGCAGCGTGGCAACTACTTTAACATCCAACTGTTCACTGATTTCTTGAAATTCATTAAGCTGAGCACAACACTTTTGTTGGCGTTCCTATACACGGGCGTCTCTCTGCTGTAGTTCCTTTAGTTCCTCGGCTTGTGTGATATGTACCATCAGTGGCATGGCCCTTAGTGATGTCTTCAAGGTCATCAGTTGAACTTTGACTTCTTGCACTTATTCAGTCAGCTGATCAAGCTGCTCGTCTTGGAAAACGCTCTTCCAAAAATGCATCGTCGCCTCCATAATGGTCTTGGCCTCTTGCTCCATGCTTTCGAACTGAGTTGTGATTTCTTCAATGGAGGCCTTCCTTTCCGCAACCTGCTCTGGCGATGTCATAGGTTGTACCAGGGCATTGAGCATCAGGTTGGTATCTTGAAGTTGAACAATAGTTTGCCCCAATCGTTTGGCCTTTTCAATTGGGGTGAGCTCGGCCATGTTCTCAAAAATGTGCCGACAAGCTTCAGAAAAATCTTGCTCGACTTTGCCGCACCTGGCACACATTTGCGCTTGTTCAACGATAAGAGGGTATTGCACCTTTTTCAGTTCAGTAATCTCTTCAGCATCCTTTCGCTACATCCTAGCCTACGTCGCCTTCAAGGCATTGGTCTCTCATACTTTCTCATCTGTCAGCTACACCTGGACATGATGCAGCTCGTCTACCTCTTTTTGCAGCTTCTCTGCTATGCTCTATGACTGGACATAGTCGTCAGCAACTCTTTCTGTCATTCCACCAATTACAGGGGGCGGCAACGTGTTGTAACTCCACTAACACCATAGTGGACAACTTGTTCAGATCCAAAGCTACACTCTAGATTGGTCGCAACAACTAGTGAACTTCCTCATTTCCTGCGTCAATCACAGTTAGGGGAATTTGCACGTTCCTAGCCCGAGGCTCAGTGCTGATCGACGGGATCTCCTGCATCATAGGTCTTGTAGATGTCTTCCTGGAAACAAGACAAAAAATGGAATCTAATAGATCTCTTAACATGCCAAATCCTTCATGGTTTGACTCTCGAAATGCCTTTGTCACAGTCGCAGGTGAGTTAGTGATTGCTTTGATAACCCGCTGTAGTTGGTCCTCCATCCTTGACCTGGTACCACTTCCTACCTCATATTCTTGGAACCATTTGGTGTGAGTCTCTTCCTGCATGCGCTATGCTGCATCCTCTAGGTCTGTCGATGACTTGTTGTTAGAGTTGTGAGTGCTCAGCTCCTTCTGGGTAGGTTCTTCTAGGGCATTTGGTGGTGGCTCCTTAGATAATTCCTCTTGACTCACCGAGTTTCGCCATTCCACCGACCACCTTTGGACAATGGCATCCAATTCTTCTATCCTGACTTTGTAAGGAAAAGGTAGCCACTGTCGGTCGGGGTCTCATCGCACCTGAATGTAGATAGAGTGGGGCCCTATGGCAAATCGAAGGATCCGCTGATACTTGGCCATGACATAAGGAGAGACTTGGGTAATGGCAATGGCTGCGGCTTGCAATGATTCCTAATAAACCCAAAAGTGAATGGCACAGTATGCCTATTGACTGGGCTCTTCAACCCACCATAAGTTTTGATACCTTGCACCTCGGTGCACCTTCGCCACATCAACAGCCATTGGTTGGTAGTCTTTAGGTTCCATCCAGGCGACGAGGGAAATAAGGATCAACAACCAACTATATGAAAATGGCCACCCATTCTGAGCAGAAATACCATCTTCTAACAACTGTTTTGGCAAAAATAAATACCAATTCATCTGCACTCCCTCAGTACACTTCTGGGCGCAGGAGACAACACCCGAATTGCATTGGATTGGTCGATTTCCCCGAATGACCTTGCTCACCAGAATCCTTGTGTTGATGCGCACCGCTTGTGAGTTAATTCTATCGATGAGATAAGCAAGGCCATCACGCTATAAACCAAAGCATTCCTTCAGCTACTTGGCAAGCTTTTTGATAGTATCCCTCCCGTGGATATACTGCACTGGATGTTCTCCAACCTTCGGTAAGCCTGTAATGCTCGTGATTAAATCTACAGTAACGAGGATGGGTGAATTCAACGATAGCATCCCCCTATGAAAAAAAGCCAATAGTTGCTTTACACATGCATGGGATTCATTCAATCACCCAAAATGAGGCACATTGATGAGCCCCAACAATCTAGATTGATCTAACCCACTCGCCCAAGGTTTAGGAATTTGCTGAATGGGGGCACCAGGAACTAATGGGACTGAATCGTAGGGCTCATCCTTGACATATTTGAGCAAAAGAAAGTTATGATCTTTGAATTTCAACCTGATTAATATAGTGATGAGGTCGACCGAGCACGTCATCCCTTCCGGCAGTGGCAACAACTTTGGTGGATACTTCTGAATTTTTGATGGATTCCTTGGATTTTCTCTCAGATGCGTAGGAGCGACATATCCCAAAATGTCATGAATAGAGATGCCCCAAGGTGCCACGGACTCAATAGCTCCCGAGCTCGACAGCCCGGTCTGTGCAGTACCTTCTTCTTGCACTCTCGCTGATGTGCGAGTTTGCCTCTTCTGTGGTGGCGTGGAACTGGGCTTCTGAGCCTGCCGCTTCCACTTGGGAATGGACGATGGGCCGATTGGCATGCTCATAACTTCTTCTTCAATAGCTGTGGACTGAATAGGGGACTCATAATCACTTGAAATCTCAATGGCATCAAGGTCGCTCAGCATGCCTTACGCCCTCAACCTAAAAATGCACTTGACGACGCTAACCTTCAATGCTGCAACTCACTCAAAATCTCACATCCTACTACTCTCAACACGCTGCTCACTCAATTGAACAATGCCCTCCTCCCACATACTACGCATGTTTTATAACCACTTCCAATTCAAACTCATCATTGCCAAAATCTATTATCACCATTATTACTAAATATGGTATTAATGACGCAAAATCCACCGGCAATCCTACTCCTCTAACGGTCGGATCAATCATTAATGTGGGTCACTTCAAAAAGTGCCACCAGCCAACTGTTTTAACTACCTGGGTTTATTACTTGATTTGACCACCCACAGCCCTGCAACTGTCACAAGTGGTTGACTAGTCATCGTTACAAACTCTAACCTTGCGTAGCCTCTTCCCTTGGGCTCGCCTTACTGCTCTGAAACAAAATATTCATCATTTTTTTTTCAAAGCGCCTCAAGTAGTGCGCATTGTCAGCCTCAACCTATAGGGCTTCAAGCAACTCCCATTGACAAGTGTCGGTAATACCGCATAATCTAATTGCTGTAACTGAACTACACCGCCACACGTAATGGAATGAACAAGATACAGACCTAACCAGTGCATTTGTAGCTTACCTGGATGCTTTATGAACTTATTGTCGTATAACAACACCAAACCTCCTTCCACAAACTATTTTTTCTTGATGTGGTGATCATGCCACTCCTTTTGTCAATCCTTTGCAACCTGCCGATGGAACCCAACAATAAAGCGGTCTTCTTCAAGCTGGATCAACTGCGCAATTCACTCTTCTAATGCTTCTACACCATCCATGCCCGTTGTCATGGAAATGTGCAAACTAGGAACAATGTACTCCAGGGGCATGACTTCCTCTTGCCCATAGACCAACTTAAATGGTGTCTAACTGATTAGTCGTTTACAAGTAGTGTGATAGGCCCATAGCACTGATGGAATTTTTAGGTCCCAGTCATTGCGGTTAGCATTACATACCTTAGTCAACGCTGTTTCCAATATTTTGTTGAATGCTTCGATGGTCCCATTCACCTATGGAGGTATTGTGTACTCCTCGTATGTTGCACCTGCAACTCCTCAGTTAGAGATTTCACAGTCCGATTGATGAAGTGATTTCCCTGGTCACTCATCAAGATCCTAGGACACGCAAATCATGTCACAATGTTTTCAAAGATGAACCTCACTACTATCGCGACGGTACAATCCACAACTAGTGCAGCTTCCGCCCACCTAGTCAGATAGTTGGTTGCAATAATGATGTATCGTGCACCAGTTCACTTCCCTGGTGGATTAATAGGACCCACAAAATCCACAACCCACTTATCAAATGATTGTAGAGTTACCCGCAGTACCAGTGGCATCTCATCCCATCGCGATGGTTTACCGACATGTTGGCAGATGTCACAGCTCCATGCATAGTCTGCGGCATCATTATGCAACATAGGCCACCAACACCTTCTGCACGGTAGCCTATCCTCCATAGTGGCCGCCCACAATTTCTACATGTGCTTCTTCTAGAATGGGACCCTGCTCATGTGGTAAAATACACCATCGCAAGACTTCATCTCTCCCAAGATTATATAACTGCCCAGTAATTAATTGAAAATCAAAATCCTTCATGACTAGCTGCTTCTTTTGGCTAGTCAACATATCATTCGGGGCGACACCAGTGGCCAAAAATTGAATAATGGGTGCATAGTGATCATCTGCAATGTCAACATGAAACAATTGCACATCTGACAATCCATCATCAATATTGGTCGGTTCTTCACCATTCTCGACGTGAGATTGATGATATGAAACAACGTTCAATCGCCCTGGCTTCACAACTATTTCAAAATCAAATTCCTGGAAGAGTAACAACCATCGATAGATCTTCCCCCCCAACACAGGCTTATTGACCAGGTATTGCAAAGCAGAATGATCGGTGAACATCTTGAAATTTCCACCCAACAAGTAGTGCCAGAACTTCCTTGACATTCTTGAGTCCACTCATATTATTCATCCTTTCTCAGTAGTTTCTCCATAAGGGTAGTAATCGCAGTGTATCCTTTGATAAACTTATGATAGTACCCTGTATGCCCCAGCGTCGCTCGAAGCATCTTCACATTTTTCGGTGGATGTAAACTGAGGATTAGCGTGATCTTCACCGGATCAACCAATAGGCCTTCCTTGCACACTATGTGCCCAAGTAGTATTCCAAATGGTGCATAGAAAATACACTTTTTAGAGTTTAATGCAATCTGATGCTATCGACACCTCTCTAGCATCAGTCCCAAGTTGTTGAGATGGTCCATAATTAATCCATAGATAGTCCAGTCATCCATATACACTTGCAAATTTTTTTGAATAAAGTCTGTAAATACAGCGACAACTACCCGAGAATATATGGCTGGTGCATTTTTCAGCCCAAAAGGCATGATTGTATATTGGAAACATCCCCAATTAGTGACAAATTTAGTCTTATGGCAATCCTCCTTTGCAATCCGAATTTGGTGGTATCCTAAAAAGACATCCATGAAAGAATACATCTCCTGGCCACCTATGCCTTCAAGAAATTCATTTGTAAAAGGGGTTAGGAATGGATCATGCACACACGCATCATTCAACTTCCTTAGGTCAATGCAAATGTAGATTTATCCTTTTTTATTATTATCCTGTACCACCATAGGACTTGTCCACTCGGATTCTTCTACAGGCTCAATGATCCTAGCATCAAGAATCCGGTTAATATCAGCCTTCACATGGTCCTTGTATCATGGATTCTGTCGATACAGCCTCTGTCACACCAGTTTGGCATCTGGTTTCAACATGATTTTGATCTCCCCCAAGTCTCCTAAAATCCCCTTCATCTCTGAAAACCGTGTCAGAAAAAGGTCCTGGAATTCATGTAGTAGGTCTGTGATCTTGGCCATGGTCTCCTTGTCCTAGTAGTCTCCAATATTGGAAAATTTTGGGTTCTCTGCCAACCCAATGTTTACTTTTTGGATCGTCAGCAGCTGACTCATCGAGTCCATCAGTATGTTTGGCACTGCAACATCATGGCTTCCTTCTGACTCTAGAATATTAACATTCCACAACTCATCATCATCTTCAGGTTCCTCAGACAAGTTGTAGCATGTCATCATGGACTGGATGGAGCAGTGCACATGTGGATCAACTGGGTATGCGACAGGGATGACCTTGAGTATGACATCACGAATTATTTGTAAAGCATTGCATACCTTTGGGTTGGCATCCTAGAAACTAAACGTCTGCGCAAAGCAAACAGACAACTCCTCCCAAGTGGTGATAGTTCTACGCAACTCTGTCGCCACATACCAGGATCTTGACATCTCTTCTAGAGTGTGAATAAAAGAATGGACCTATTCATCCTTGGGTCACGATGCCCATAAAGTCTGACACTCAATCAAATGACTGGTGGGATCATTTCGTCTATCGTATCTCCCATCATGATAGATCTCTAAATCACCGAAGCGCACTGTCATCAATCTGTGACACTGTTCCCAATCAAAGATCATCTGTTTGTGTGTCGCCAACCATCAAGCTGGAGTAGCTTTCAGTGCTATATCAAGAGCCAGTATCCTTTGCGGTTCAAAAAATTTCTCTTCAAAATCCTAAAAGAACTCTGATAGTCTCAACAGTCCTTCATAAATTGGAAACTCGACAGTCTCAGTTGCAACCCGTTGGAGAGACTATGTAATCAACTGGCATTTCCTGAATGATACTTCATGCAACCTATTCTGCCAGTTTTCTAGAGCATCATCAGAGTCAGAGGATGCAGAACTTGTGCTGCACCATCCAAGTTTTCCATCAACCTTAGAATCAGTATAGTCTTCAGAGATGTTATAAGCGTGATCCCAACTTCTCCCGACTTCATCCTTTACAGGTTCAATATATCGTCGTCCCTCCTGAGGGTCCATAGGAGCAATGACCCTAACATCCTGGTTTTAAAATTTCATAACTCATTTTTTTAAGTTGATAATTGCCATGCTATCATTATCCCATTCGATCCATAGCAACACGGGATAGGAACCCCCATTTTCTACTACTTCTATCACATCGAAGTCAGCATGTGTTTTCATACCTTCAATGTTGAAAACCAAGTTTGAAACATGACCAATGGGTTGAACCTTCGCCTAATTTGCAAGTTGCAACTGTACCAGTGACCATCCCAATGTTGGATTTCCCATCAATTGCTAGGTTTGCTTGGTCAAAATGTTTACATCTGATCCAAGATCCAGAATGACCGAGTCAACCTCATAATCTTCGATCTAGATATTCATCCTCATTTCCTTTCATGTCTTCCTCTTTTGTAAAGAATTCATCGCAGAATCCTTCACTGCCTTATCCAGGTGGTGCAATAACATCTCAAGCTCGACAACGGTGTCAGGGTCCCTTTCCAGCGATAAACAACTCTCAAAGAACTGCCGCAAGGTACAACGCTGCCGTGATGGTCCCACCTCTACAGATGGATCAAAAGCAAATGGCATATCAATAATTCGTAACTTACCCAGATTTCTCCTGATTGCATTCTTTGCCCCAAAGAAGGTGTCTTTCTCTGTCACAATATCAAATGCCACCTTTTTCTTGCCAGCGAGCCAAACTTGCTGCCGTGGTCCATCGTCTCCAAATTTCTCACCAACGCGAGTGATGATCCCAACATCGACATCCTTCATTCATGGCTCGACCTAAATTGTTGTAACCGCCGGTCCTTGATTTAAGTTCAATGGCGTGTTTTGATTCAATGGCTAATTCATCGACTGGTTCTGAGTATGAGGCGAGTTCTGAGTCTGATTCTGTGGTAGGACTTGGTTATGTACTTGGAACAATGGATGATTTTGATTTTTTACATTCTACAACTAAGGAATGTTTCCAGCCTGCCATTTTACAATCAACTGAGGGAATTTTTCAACATTATGATCGCCGGCTGCACAGTATGTACATTGTGCATGAGGGAAATCCCTTTGATAGTGCCCAAATAACCCACATGCATAACATTGGATTGATTCACGACCTTGTCCTCCTCCTTGACCGAATCCTCCTCCTTGGCCTCTAAATCCTCCGCGGAATCCTCCTCGGACTCCTCCTTCCTAAAACTGCGGTTAAGCCACCTACTGTTGTGGTGGGTTTGGCTACTGTTGGACATAGTGCGCAGCTTGAATGTATTGTGGCTGAGACTGAATGAGTGGTGCATGATTATACTGTGGTTGTGGTGCATACTGCGGTTGTGCTACAATCTGTGGTGGAGATACAAACCTTGGCTGCATTGTAAACTGTTGCTATGGTTGCATGGGGATAAACTGCATTAGGGGTGGTGGTGTATACTGCACCTACACTGCTAGTTGTACCACTTGTGGCTGTGCTTGCATTGCCTAGGGGTCCTCACCTTTCACAAAATATGAATCATATGTCCTCTCCTGGAGAAAATCATAAGCTCAGAAGTTTTTGTCATCATGTCCTCCTGACCGAGAGAATGTATAGTACAGATTTTCTGTCTTGGTAACCATATTTTGCATGTAATCATAGTTCTCATGTCGATTCCCATAGACATGACAGATGCGACACCATGGTATACCAGCACAGCTCAATGGGTTCGGGGATCTCGACAACAAATAATTCCTGAATGTCGAACATGTGTCCTTGGTATGCCCATCTACATGGCAACGGGTGCACCACAGATCATCACGATCTTCGTTATCCTTTTTGATATCTTGCAGTTGGAGTGTCAGATTGGCCAACTGTTCTTGAATCTGGTTCATTCCGACTGTGCTTTCTCCTACTGGTGATGCCTCCAATTTCATCGCGGTCTCTAGAGCCTCACTCTGCATCGCAATATTTTGTTGAATTAGAGGTTGTCGGATATGCGGGACAAGCACATCGATGAACCATTCCTTGTGCTGAACATTGCTCATCTGAAAACTAACCCAAGCCATTAATGTCTTAAACCACTAATCACAGTCCCAAATTGTCTCATTGGGGAATTGTTTGATCTCTTTTAATTCAGTAATATACTGAGCTTCAGACTTCGGCTTCTTGAATTATTTGAATAGCCCCATTTGGATCTCATCTAGTGTTTTCGCGGTACCTCCCTAAGGAACCCACGTGAATATCATGAACCATTCCAGTGCACGACTCCTAAGAGTAGTGGCTAGATGACTTTTCTTGACATCATCATCATCAGTTTGTCAGGTGGTCCAGATCACCTCACATAAGAATCGGTACTGCTCTGGTTCGTTAGTGCCATTTCTGTGGAATATTAGTAACTTCATTTCATCACTCGCCATTCTGGGCCTTCTTCCTCCTGCTGGTGCTCTATTACTAGATTGTTGTTGACATGTTGGGCAAGTCGACTTAGAATGTGTGTTTCTTCCTTGTGGTGGAGTAGTGTGTGGAGGTGTGGACATGTTACTGCTGGGGATCCTGTCATTTTTTCGGGCATAGCCTGGTCCTGGTTGTCCTCGTCGTCACAGAAAGGTCGCTTCATCCAGTGTGGTTGTTCTTCACAGTATCATACTTTGATCACAGTAGGACCTTCTCCCATCCTCTGCCTCTTCTCTCAAAACCTTTCTCCTCCCCTCGTACAGCCATTTGTTTCCTCAACAACCTTCACATTCTCACCATAACTCATGCCCATCTACCCCTTACCTTTTCATGCATCTCCCCCCTTTCATCGTGGTACCTACATCCTCTGCACACCAGAGTTCCACTACTCTTGGTCCATCTTCAGAATACCTTTTTCACAGACCAGTTGCTTAATTTACAACTGCAACGACAACAAGAATCTTCCTCATGGTCCACTGAAGAACTCCCTTTCCGCTTTGCTAAATGACTTATTGGTGTCGATTGCAAACTTGGTGATGTATCCTTCTAAGATACTATCCAGCCACACTTAAACTACCTGCAATGCCTTATTGTTGGTTTATTGTAACTCCTGGATTAGCTCCGGGGTCCACGATGTTGGCTCTCCTCCTTGGAAGTTTGTCTTCTTCTTAGTGAAATTTGCTGACCATTCATGCAAGAGGATAGGAAATTCACAAAAGAACCATTTGTGAGGACCATCGTGGATATACCTATCCAACCAGTGGCCCATAGACAACTTTGGATTTTGATTTTCAGCTTCAGCAAACTCCCGCAACTTTAGATCAAACCACCCTTCGATCTTTGGTCGAGTCGGATGCCAAAACATATTCTCCTCTTAATAAAAACTCGATCCCGACAACAGAACCATTTGTTGGCGAGACCCACCAACAAAGCCTCATCGACAGGGGTTCTCACTTTGTCAACACCCAACTAGCGCGATCTCCCTGAGCACCGACCCAGACAGGTTTTACCTTACCTAGCAACATCCATGAAGGGGACGAAGTCTCACCCAAGATGTTCACGGGAGAGCTCTCGGAACCAAGTTTTCGGTAGTTGGGATGGAGGATATGGGGATTCGATGGGGAGATACCATAACTATTGGATCTAGAGCTTTGCAGTCGACATTAAGTCATTTCCACAATTTGCAGAGTGCATCCAAAACTATGCAGTCATTATTGATTCATTTCCACAGCATCACACATTCGTTATAATATCGCTAATGCTGCAACATTGTTTATAAAACATATCAACTCACAGTGCAACAGAACATAACAGACTTTAAAACAAATCGCATCAATATAGCAGAAAGGGAATAGATCACAACAAAATCATGACAAAATAGGTTGTAACATCATAGCATATTAGATCGTAGTAGTAATAACAGATAAGATTCATGCAACAACTGTCATATCATATTAATCTTACGCAAATGATCCAAATTACACAATTCTTCTCCAAAACCGGAGGGTGAATACATTAGGAAAACCCAGATAGATCGCAGATACAACAGGAAATTCTTCAAAAACCCAGATCTCACTAGACCTCATGTGATAATTATCCTCTGATGCAATTCTCCTATGATGATCATGATCTTCCTCTAATTGCAAAAACTAGATCTATAAATAGGCTTGCGCCTTTACATTAAGGGTCCACTTCTAACTAACTTATAACTGCTAATGACCTATTACAACAAAACTTGTCAAATAATATATAAAATATTCAAAGGGGTTATTATTCCGCCCATCGCGCTAATCTGGCCTTGCGCGGTACCACGTGAGCTTGCGCAACTATCATGACATTGTGCAGCTCACTTACCAAAACCATTGCCAACAATCACCGTCACCACCACTAGCACCATAGTCTCCTCATAATCCAGGACCACCATCTTCACCACCATTGGAAGCACAAACGACCACAAACCCCATTCAGGAAACCCAACAAGCTAATCCTACCACAGCAGAAGTTCAGTTGATTGAGAATCCACTGAATGAAGAGCACCAAACACCGTAGTAGCAGCCAACATCAGTACCAACAGGATCAGTAGTGGTCAATAAGTCTAAACATAAGAGAAAAAGAAAAGAGAAAAAGAAAAAAGAGCACCACCAGCCACATCAAGTATCGACTGTGATCCACCTTCAACAGTTAGGATTGACTTCCATATTCGAGACACCAAAACTAAGCGATGGAGAGTTGGACCGACTCCTGGGAGAACTCACCAAAGAAGCATCAACAAGAAACCAAACAAGACAAGAATGAATTGAAAAACTGAAGACAGAACAAGTTGAATTCCTAACTAAATGCAGGACTTTAACACAAACAACCATACCAGTACCAGTAGAGAATGACATCGACAAACCTTTGTAGAAAGAATACCAGTTATTCTAGAGTGTCATGTCGAACCTTCAAGCATAGCTACAGACCAAGAAAGAAGAGAAAAAAGAAGAAATATCTGTGTTATTAAGACAACAGTACACATCATTTTCAGAAGCACACAAGGTACTGCAAGAACATCTGGAGGAATCAACTATTATAGAAGAAGTACTGCACAGCTGGTACACCCATTATGGCCTAGTCTTTCAACAAGATCAAGAAACCCACGAACAGATCAAAACACTAGAGAATTGAAAGGGTATTGACGAAGCAATGAAGAGCACAATACAAGACCATATTGTCTTAGAAACAATGAAACTAGAGAAGATAGAGAAACAAGCTCATCAATGGGTAAACCAGGATCTTTCCAGCATAGACAAACTAGACACAATCTGTCCACTAATGAAAATACTAAAGGGCACAACAGGTGAAAAAGCCCAATTTTTGGGGCCCAAGATGAATAATATTGTAGAACTCTCAATTTAGGAGAAAATGGTGACTCTATCTATCATTACAACCTTGACCATAGACATCTAGAGAGCTCTTAGCAGTTGGGAAGATTTTCAACACCAACTAGCCATTTCAGGAGAAGCCATATTCGAAGTATGTATACAGAGAAAGCCATCTATTAGACTGCACAACCCATGAAGACAGAACAACGGAAAGGAAGCCACTTGGGGCAGAGTTTGTGCCTCCCCTATTTCTTCAGGACAAAGAAAGATTTTGTTCCTAGGGGAGATGTTGGAGGATCTAGTCGGTGAGCTGACTAGACTAGTTAACCGACTAATCGAAGATTAGGTTGGCCTCCAAAGGTCGTGTCGCTTGACCAAACCGAAAAGCAGTTACTCATAACCGTTTTGTAATCATTCATAATAGGTTGTTGAGCTAGTTAAGAACTTGGTTCAGTTTTGTATATGTATGGACCCTCATGTGATTTTATAATATAACCTGTTATTCTACTATATGTTCTCATCTCTTGTCTTTGTATGTTTATATGATTCTATGTGTGTATTATTGGTAACCTTATGTGATCTGTGAGATTACAATAGTAATATGCCACCATTAACATTCCTAGACCATACCAAAACATCTTCTTCTATTGGCAATCATACATGAATAGATTGTAAAGCTTCAATGTAAGCTTTCCAAAGAATCTTGTCATCATTGAGAAAGCCAAAAGTATCAGCAGGTAGCCATTCCTTCTTCATGTGTGTAGTAAGCTTCATAACTCCCTTTACGAGTTTACCATACCTTGAGGCAAACTATGTGCTTCTACACATCTCACCCAAGGATCATGACCCACCCAAATATTTATCCATGAACCCACTCTCCAAACCAATCAATCTACCACAACATCAAAAGCCAACAACAAAACCATCCATATAACTGATATATTCTTGAGTGGTATATGATTGGATCTAAACCACTCTTAAATTGATAATGGAGAAATATACTTCTGATAGAAAACCTTTTTCTAAAGGTATTGACTCTTCATAATACTCTAGACACCTTTTGTTGTTAGTTCCCTAGAAAACCGTGGAGTATATTTTAACCCCCATCCACCATTCTCCTTCGAGATGGATATATTTTTTCAGGAAATCTAGTGAAAGGAGTGACCCTCTTCATTCTCCTTCCACAAGAAACTATAGAATATTTTCCTAATCTTCTCTATAATTCCTTTTGGGACATATGATATGATTACCTAGTATACATGTATGGTCTCCAATACAGACTTCACAAGGATGTATCTCCCCCCTAGATAGCCATTTATTGCACCAAAAAGATGGATTTTTTCCACCTTCCCTACAAGCCACCCCAATCCTTGTAGGTGTAACCATTTGGATTTAAAAGGAAACCAATATGATACCATCTAAGACATGCACCAAAGTATAATCATATAGAGAAGAAAATCATTCTATTTATGCCTTAAATAAATTCATGAAGGAAACTGTAGATTTTCTTTAATTGAAAACCATACCAGTAACTCTAGAGAAAAAAGTGAGAAGTTATTTTGATCTAGAATCCTCCCACTTGGATCCATTATAGAATATCAATATGTCATCAACAAATAGGATACGATTCACCTTCAATGTCCCTCCCATCATAATTCTGTTGAAGGGACTAGATGACCTTGCATGAGAGAGAATCCTTCTAAGACTGTCTACCACTAGGAGGAATAATAAAGGAGAAAGGGGATAACCATGTATTAGGAATATTCTAGGATTTAAAAAAGATTAATAAACACCATTCATTAATACAACAAAAGAGACAAAATTCATTGTGAATAGTATCCAATTAACAAAATCAACATCAAAACCAACTTGAAGCAAAGCCAAACTAAGATAAGTCCAATTGACCCTATCATAGGCCTTTGACAGGTCCACTTTCACAACCATAACAGGGAGATTCCTCAACCTGATAGAGAACATAAATTATTGTGTAGTTCCTATGGCATCATGGATCTATCTCCCATCTTAGAATGCAAACTACCCTTGAGTAATAGACTTAGACAATACTCCCTTATTTTTTCTAGAAATTACCTTCGCAATTATCTTATATATATAATTACATAAAGGTATGGGTATGAGGTCCTCCATGCAATAAAAATAATCTTTATTGGGGATTAGAGAAATAAAAGTTTCATTGAAAGAAGCTTTGATCCTCTCATTAGTCCTAGAATCATTGATAACTCTCAGAAAATCATTCTAAAGAATATCTAAAAAAGAAGATAATAACTCAACAAACCAACCATCTATTGACACACAGTTCTGTCGATAGGGGTTCACTTCGTACTGTTGTCAACAAATCTTGACATAGACTCAGTGCAGTCTCACCCGAGATCTTTAAGGGGAGTTGCAGGAACCAAGTTTCTGTAGCGGGAAGGGGACATGCACTACTTCCTACTCATTCGCAACACATCCAGAAATCCAGATTCTCGTCATACTAATATGCTACCTTAGTTGAGTTCACATGTATTTAACCATTCAAAACATAACTAAAACATCTATCTAACCAAATCTATGTATTTTAATCATTGCAAAACATCAATCACATCGCGATAAAATACAATGACATAGAAATTTCACCATTAACTCATCTCATACATAACATAAAAGAGATTCACATCGGAGAATACCGAAAGAAAATACTAGACAACAAGATCAAATCCATGTCGAAAAATAAGAATATAATCCACATATGTGAAATAATACTATGCCGAATAAGGATTTTTCTTCGACTAATCGATCATATAATAATGATCTCATGATGATCCAAAAATTACAATCCTATTTCTATTTATAGGGTCGCTTGTCCGTTACAAAATGGCCCCTTTGGCTGACTACTAGCTAATTTGACCAAAACTTCCTTGTTCGTCAGCTTCATTACCCTTCATAGTTGGTCATTTTCTCTTGTTGATTCCCTCTTCGTCACTGGTGGTACCACACTTTGTGCACTCTAGGCCCATTCCAACAGGCCCCCAACACAAACTTGTGGCTTGTCCTTGAGCCACCTCTGCTGGATGTTACTAGTGTGTTTAGCTATGCTTGGAAGTCATCAAACACTGCCTTGACTTGGTTGAAAACTTCTTTGGCTGATGTACTAATTGTTGTGCATTCTTCCACTGCCTATTCTATCGGGTGTTTGCCTCACATCTGATGTACATTCTCCTATTCAGTCTGAAGTTGTGTCATTACTTCCATTGCTTTCAGTGCTACTTGTTCCACTTTAGTCCGAAGACCGTATAAATGTGCAGTTCTGTGTTGCGGACTTGTGCATTCCTTATTAACCCGATGCTACAGTTCTTTCAGTTCTAGTGCCTTTGTTACTTGCTTTAATGGAGGCATCGTCTTCAACGATCCCCTCAATGCTTTGAGATATGCTTCTACTTTGCTAAGTTGCACATTCAGTTGATGCAATTGGTCATCTTGTACTAAATTCCCCCAAAATTTTGTCATGTCTTCAGCAATTACCTGAGTTTCCTTCTCTAGTTCCACGATCTCTGTCGCTGCATCCTTAATCGATCCTTTCCTTTCCGCAACTTGTTCGAGAAGTGTTCGGGGTACCATCCTAGCCTATAATTCCTCATTCTCCTTTTGTAGGTCTTCAACAAATTTTCCTAACCATAGTGTCTTTGCTTCTGCAAGAATTTATTGACTAACTTTGGGTGCCTCTTCGCAGGCCAAAGAGACCACATGTGCTAATATTCATCTGTCTTCGAATTCCTTCGCTCTTTTATTTATTGTGACCTCTTTTTCCTCTTTAAATGCATGAATCTCCTCTTTAGTGCTTTGTACTTTTTGTTAATAGCGGCCTATTTGATCATGAGTTGTTGCTTCTTAATCATTTATTTCCTCACTTGTTTCTTTATGAATGCATGTCAGCATAGACATCGAGAGGAGGTTCAAATCGAGACTGATTGGGTCATGCCCTCATAATCTGGCATCTGTACCTTCATCTCTTGTCGTTATTTCATATGGTGAAATATGCACCAGTTTCACCTTTGTGCCAATGTCTACTTCGACTGATCTTTGCAATATTCCTTCTTGTGGTATCTTTGTGTCAAGTACTACATTCATTAGTGTCTGGAGTAGCTACAAAAATTGATGGAAACATCTAGTCGCATGTTGTGTAACCTTTGCCCAATTCTCATTGGCCACTGTAGTTATTGGTTCCAATAATTTGTTCACCTGGTCGTTGGAGAGTCCTGCGGTTCTACTCCCCTCACCTTGCTCATATCTTCACTTTGTTCTTGCTTATTCTTACTGTTTGTCTGACTCCGACTCCGTTGGAGTTGATGATGATGCTTCATCTTATGATTTTTATTCGTCTTTTGAGTCCTTGTGCTCATCTTGACCTTTTGGTATATCCATTGGTGGTCCATCCTATGGGTTTGACAATTGGTCTTGTTGACTGAAACTTTACATTCCTCGAGCCATTCCTCTATGATGGCATCTAGCTCCTCATCGATTATCTTATATTGTGTTGTGAGCCATTAATTTTTTGGGTCTTCCCACGCCTGAATGAATATGGTGTGGGGTACCATCGACAACCTTGTAATCCTTCATTACTTTTGTACGAATTCTTCAGTTAGTTGTGACACCTTGACTGCTTCCGTTTGCAGTGTCTAAGTAAAGATATAATTGAATATTGTTGGTTATTTTCCTTTATTTCTCATTAAACGACCATAATGTTTTGTACCTCGCTCCTTAGAACACATTAAAAACTTCAATCTCCATCCCTTGGTAGTGTGTTGGTTCCATCTATTCAACCAACACAATGAGTATCAAGATCCAGGAATATGTAAATGACTTACCGGTCTCTTGCGGTAATATGGCGTCCTCCATTAGCTCATTCGATAGAAACAGGTACTAGCTCATTTTTACTCCTGCTACACATTGCTCTGTAGATGTGATGACCCCTGATGTGCATTAATGGGTCGATATTAATTTTCAACAATTTTGCTACGATTCTGATTTCCTGATCATTGATTATGTCAATCACATAGGGTCTAGTATCTTTCTCTACCCCATATTTGTTTCTCAGTCTTGCAACCAATTTCTTGTCATTATATTTTCCTTGGAAGTACTGGGACATATCTACCCTTGCCTTTGGTAGTCCTATGATATGTGAAATTAGATCAACTGTAATTACATTTTTCATGCCCAACCATAAATATCTATCGTGAAAGTAGGCCAATAGCTGCTTCACATATGCGTTCAATTCTACAGATCGCCAAAAATGCGGCATACAGATGATTGAAAACATCCCAAACCGCTGTAATCCCAATGCCCACAGTGTTGGATCTGTAGTAATCGGACCTCCTTCTCCGTGCGTTATTTCCTCACAGGTTCCCTTGGTGCATTATGGGAATGAAAATATGTTGTGGTCGTTGTACTGTAACTTCTGCAATCGTGACACTATGTTGGTCTCCACATGGACACAATTTGGTGTTGCGGTCATCTTGATGGTATACTTAGCATTCTTTCCAAGTCATACTGTTGGTGCCCTTTCCTTCCTTAGTGGTATGTAACCTAGAATGTCTGAAACTGTCGGCCCTAGTTGTTTCCTTATTGCTGTTGTTTCATCGTCAATAGTAGCCGATATTCCTACTTCTCCTTTTTCCGTGGTGGAACGGATAGAGCTTCGGGTCATTTTTGTTCTTCTATCTGGATTTATCAGACGATTGACACTCCTTTTATTCCTAATAGTTTGCACAGGTGCAGACACAATCTATGGTTGCTCCTATACTATAGCTTCCATTTCCTATGGTGTTTCCTGCGTACTTGATCTTGAAATAATATGTGACATGGACAATTTAACACTTCTCTTCTATGCTAATCGTCACTCTAATCCTTATGGAATGGTTTGACCCATGCCCTTTGGAATGCCTTTATAGCATCTAATTTTCCTGTTCTAATGGATCCTTTATCATCATTTCCAAATCCATCATTGATTCACCAAATCCTCTGTCAATTTTTCAAATCCAACACACTGAGCGGTAATTAAATGCAACTCTTCCCAACTTGCGCCACCAACCATCCTGTCTTAACTTCCTATTTACTTCTTGATTTGACCAGTTTTCATGTCATTGGATGTCGTCAATCTCCCAACCATGTCGCAACCAACCCCTTATTCTCATGGTTGTTATTTTCATTTCCAGATTCTTATAATAACTTTTCTTTATCCACTATCACTTCTTATCATTTTTGTTTCAATTACCGGTGTCCTACCGAGCTATCCTGATAGGGATTTAGCTGGATTCTGTTTACACAATTTGGAAAAAGCGTTCCATATAACTTTTTCAACTGCACCACACCTCCATTATTAATGAAATTTATGATGTAGGGACCAAGAAAATGAATTTGAAGTTTATCTGGGTGCTTCACAAAATTTCTTTCGTAGAGGAGGACCATGTCTCCCCACTAAAAAATGTTTTGTCTTTACGTGTCAATCCTGCCATGCCTTGTGTCGATCCTTTTTGACTTGTTGATGAAATCCTGCAATAAATTGATCATCTTCGAGTTGTAGCAATTGCACCAACCCTTCCTCAACTTCCCCTTTGTCACTCATCCCTATTGCTTCTGCTATGCGAAGACTAGGGACAATATACTCTTGGCATATCTGATTCTTGTCTATACACCAACTTAAATGGTGCCCATCCTGTTAATATTTCACATGTCATTTGTAGGCCCAAAGTGTCACAGATATTTTCAAATCCCAATCATCATGATTTGTGTTGCATATATTAGTAAGTGCATTCTCCAATATCTCATTGAATGCATCAACTACTCCATTTGTTTGTGGGTGATACGGAGTACTTTGTTTGTGTTGCATATGGAATTCCTCAATCATCGCTCTGATTATCTGATTGATGAAATGAATACCTTGATAACTCATCAATATCTTAGGACACCCAAATCGGGTAACAAGATTGTCGAATAGAAACCTTGTTGGAGTCACAGTTGTGTAATCCTTTACTGGTGCTACCTCCTCCCATCGCGTTAGGTTATCAGTCACAATGATGATGTATCTTGCACCTGTTCTTTTCCCTAGCAGATTGATTGGTACACTGAAATGCACATCCCACTTATCAAATGGTTATAGTGTTGCCTGAGGTACTAGTGGAATTTCGTCCCTGTGCGATGGTTTCCCTGTTATTTGACATATATCGCAGCTTTTAGCTTAATCTGCAACTTTTCCATGCATTGTTGGCCACCATAATATAGCTCTAAGTATATTCCTTGTGGTTTCGTGCCCTCCATAATGGCCTCATGTGATACCATAGTGTGGTTATTACAACACTCTTTCCTGCTCATGCGAAAGGACGTATCGACGAAGAATTTCATCTGACCCCATTTTGTACAGTTTTCCTGCAATCAATTAAAAATCTACGGGTCTTACAACTAGTTGTTTTTTCTGAGTAGTGGTGAACTTCTTCGGGGATTCCCCCATTTCCAAAAATTGGATAATTTCTTCATAGTGGTTGTCAACCATTGTGACTCTAAACAATTGCGTATCAAGTAATCCTTCCTCGATACTTCCTGGTTCTTCACTTGATTCTTTTCTTGATAGATTATCGGGCCTTGCGTTCAAACATTTGGTTTTCATGATGATTTCAAAGTCGAACTATTGGAACAATAGAACCCACCGAATTATCTTTCCCCACAAAATAGGATTATTGACTAAGTAATTCAAGCTTGAGTGGTTGGTAAACATTTTGAAGTTCCCTCCTAACAAGTAGTGGCAGAATTTTTGCAAGGTATATACCATTGCCAGGCCTTCTCTTTTTGTCATTGTATAATTTTTATTTGTAGTGTAAAATTTCTGACTTGCAAATGCAATTGGGTGGTTAATTGACCCTTCCCCTACCTAAGCTAATATTACTCTTAGTGCTACTAACGAGGCATTGACATGGACATGGAATTCCTTTGTCCAATATGAAAAAACTAATATCGGTGATGTTACCATATTTTGCTTTAGCATGTCAATACTCTTCTGGAATTCCTCATTCCATTCGAACTTTGCATATTTTTCAATAATTTTTCCATTAACGCAATGATCACTGCATACCCCCTTTTAAAATTTCTATAGTATCCTGTGTGGTGTAGCATGGCCCTCAACTACTTCACTATCATTAGGTCTGGTAGGTCAAAAATGATCGCAATCTTGGCCAGGTCGACCAACATGCCTTCCTTTCATACAATGTGTCCCAATAGGATTCCAAATGGAGCACAAACGATACATTTCTTCAGATTCAACAAAATTTGATGTTGTCGACATCTCTCCAGCATTAATCGAAGGTTTGCAACATGGTCCTTTACCAATCCATAGATGGTCCAGTCATCCATATAGACTTCTAATAACTTATGAATGGAATCCTTGAATGAAGTGTCAACTATCCTTGAGAATATCGGTGGAGCATTTTTGAGAGCAAATGGCATCACCGTGTATTGAAAACATTCACATTCTATTAGGGATGTGTTTTTGTGTTGATATTCCTTCGCAATCATTATTTGGTGATAGACTAAAAATCCATCTATAAATGAGTAGACCTACTATCCTCCTATCCCTTATAGTACTTCCTTGGTAAATGGCGTGGGAAACAAATCATGAAGACTTACATCATTCAATTTCCTCAGATCAATACAGATTTGGATTTCACTAGTCTTTTTGTCCTGAATAACCATTGGTCTTATCCATTCTGATTCTTCATCAAGTTCGATAATCCCTGTGTCTATCATCTACTCTAGTTTATCCTTAACGCGCTCTTTGTATATCAGTTTCAGTCTATATGGACGTTGCTTTACTAGTTTCACATAAGGTTTCAGAGGAACCTTCATTTCTCCCAAGTCGCCTTTAACACCTTCATCTCAGAATTTTTTTTTGGATACAAGTCTTGAAACTCATGTAGTAAGTTGGTGACCTTCCCCATTGTTTAATCATCCTAATGATCTCCAATGCTAGAAAACTTCATATTTTACGTCGTTCCAATGTTGACCTTATTTATTTTCAGTGGTTGCTTGAATTTGTCATAAGTTATCTCTAGTACTTTGATGTCACAACTACCTTCCAACTCTGGTATACAGATGACTCTTGAATCATCCTCATCATCAAGTTCTCTCACCACATTGTAACACTCCATCATCATTTATGGTGTTGGTATCCACTATAGTCCTGTCAGTCACTCAATCATATCTATCTCTAGTACTTTTTCATGGATGTCTTGTAGTGCATTATAGACGAACGAATTTTCATCTACAAAACTGAAAGCATGGATGAAGATGACAATAAGTTCTTCCCATATTGTTGTTTCCCATCAGAGTTTTGCGGAAACATACCAGATTTTTGGTGTTTCATCTAGCGTATGGATGAATGCATGAACCCATTCCTCCTTTGATATCATTTTCCATTCTATTTGACATATCATCAGGTGATCGCTTGGATCCATTTTCCCATCATATTTCTTACCTTTGTAGCATTCTTCCTCCCCAAATCACATTTCCATCCGTAATCAACATGTTTTCCAATTTGCTATCGATGTATTGTGCACAACCCACCATCTTGTTGGGGTAGCCTTAAGTTCTTTATCTAGGGCCAACAAGCGTTGTGGTTCTTATACTATGTCTTCGAATTAATTGATGAAGGATGTCAAGTTTGGTAATTCTTCATATGTTGGTAGATCATGTACTTCTTTCGCTACCCATCTCAATGACTAAGTAATGTGTGTTCCTTTTCTGATTGATAGATACTTCATGCAACTGGTTCTGCTAATTTTCTAGTGCATCGTTAGAGTCTAAAGATGCAGAGCTAATAATGCACCATCCCCATTCCCCATCATAAGTAGGATTGATGTAATCTTCAGATACATTTTAAGCATTATCCTAGCCTCCCACAACTTTGTATTTTATTGTTTCGACGTATCAATGTTCTTCGAGGGGATCCAGTGGGGAAATGACCCTCATGTCATGATTCTTGAATGTCATTGTCCTTTTCTTAAAATTGATAACTGCCAAGTTTTCCATTTCCCGGCCAATTCCCAAAAGCGTCGAGTATGGGATAGTGTTTTCTACTATCTTGATAACATCAAAGTATGTGTATGTCTTCAATCCTTCCACTTAAATAGGTAGATGAGGGACTCGACCAATCGATGAAACTTTGGCCTGATTTGTCAAATGAAGCTGATATGGTGACCAAACTAATTGTGGTTTTCCTATCATTTCCCACGTCTGTTTATTCAGTATGTTCACATTCGATTCCAGATCCAAGATGATGGAATCTAACTTGTATTTTCCAATCTAGGAATTCATTCTCATTTCTCTTCCTGTTTTCTTCTTCTGTAGCCAATTGATTGGGCGATCTTGTCGCTCCTTTTCCTATTGCTACATGATTCTTGTTATTTCTACTAACGCATCGTAATCCTTAGCTAATGTGAGACACATTTATAGGAAATTTCTTAGGGTATTGACCTTTTTGTGTGATTTTAGTGAGATTGTCAATCCAAACTGGGTGGAATTTCATAAATTAGTAACTTACCCCTATCCCAAATCAATGCGTCCTTTGATTCAAAGAAGGTTTCTTTTTTTGGTTCAGCATCAAAATGTACTTTCTTTTGTGCTACTCGTCAGAAATTTTGTAGCGGTCTATCTTCCTCGGTCGTAGATCCTCCTCTTGTCACTACAGAGACATTTGATGGTCTATCCCTTATTTCATCGGATATCTTCCAAACATTTGGACTAGGATTCTGAACCTGATTTATATTCTGGTTCGGTTGCGGTTGTGGTGTATTCTTAGCTTTCCATTTCGAAATTAGCTATGGAAAGTATTCAACAACATCATCAGCCACGCGACAGTAATTACACTACAATTGTAGATTCATACAATCCCTCTGCTAGTGTCCTACCATTCCATAATTGTAATAGGTAACCAATCCTCGACCTCGACCGAAATTTCCTCCTTGACTAAAGCCTCTGTTGTGACCCCCATGAAATCCTCCTCGAAATATTCCTTGCTACTGTTACGATGGTTGCTTGTACTTTGGTTGATTGAATAGCTACTGTGGTTGATTATATTGAGGTTTCAGTTGAGATCTCTCGGCTGGTCGTTGCTCTTCTCCTTTCATAATGTATGTATCCATAGTTCTTTCCTAGAGCAGGTCGTAAGCTCTATAATATTTTTCTTCATGACCAACTGGCCGACATAATTATAGAAAATATTGGTTGTATTTGATAAAACATTTTGTAAGTATACACATTCTTCCAACTGGTGTCCTCTTGTTTGAAAAATTTGTCACTAGGGGACTCATCCTTGATTCAGAGGATTCAGTGCCCCCGACTGTAAGTATTATCGGAAGTATGAACACTTATCCTTGTGATGTCTCTCAGACCGACATTGAATGCACCATATTTCTTTGCAGACATATTTCCCTTCTTGGTATCCTGCAGTTGGATGGTAAGGTTTTCCAACTATGCATTAGAGGAAATTTGAGGTCTAAAACGGGCCTCCTAAGGAAAATAATAAAATAATAGTTAAAATAATAAAATAATAGTTATTAGTTTTGGAGGAAGAATGAAAAAAACTACTTTTTTTGTTTGTATTTTCGACATATCTCCCTGTGTTTTTACTCAAATTCTGAGCGGGAGAGCTTGTTGGATGTGGAATTTAATTCCACATCCAACGAGTACCCACACTGCATACTTTTGACAGACTCTGCTACCCCAAAAACAAGAAATACCTACAAAAATGTGGTGATGACATCATCATCACATTTTTTCAGGTATTTCTTATTTTTGGGGTAGCGAGGTCCATCAAAAGTATGCATTGTGGGTACTGGATGCAAAATTAAATTCCGCATCCAACGAGCTCTCCCACTTGAAATTTGAGTAAAAACACAGGGAGATATGTAGAAAATACGAACAAAAAATAGTTTTCTTTTATGACAAATATGTCAATTAAACCATTATGGTTGACTCATTTTATTGAAATTCTATTGGTTCTTGAATTCCAATTCATAAAATTTATTGTTGGTGCATTTTCTTATAAGGCCCATTTTAGACCCCAAATTTCCTCTAATGACTAGATCTGGGTCATGCCAATCATTTTTTCTCCAACTGGTGAAGCCTCTAGTTTCATCGTAATTTCTAAGGCTTCCGCTTATGATGCAATCATCTGTTGCATTAGTGACATACGGATGTGGGGTACCATGGTCACAATGAACCAATATTTTTTTGTACATCACTCATTCCAAAGGTAAACTTGGCCATCAGAGTTTTAAATCTCTGATCAAAATCCCACATCGATTCTTTAGGAAATAACTTTATTTCCTTTAACTATGTAACATACTGCGATTCCAACTTTGATTTTTTTAAATTCATTGATCATGACCATCCTAATTTCTTCTAGGGTATTCTATGGATTCCCTGTCGGTACTTGCACAAATTTCATATACGAATCCAACTCCCAATCTCTAAAGGTCGTCACTAGTTTTCCTTTCTTGATATCTTCATCTTGGACTTGTTTCACTATCCATACTTCTTCGCACAAGAACCAGTATAGTTCTATTTCCTTAAAACAAAGGTATCTTTACATTGTCACTCACCATCCTAAGTTTTCTACTGGTGTTTGTCGATCCACTATTATTATTACTGTATGGACACACATGCCAATCCTATGAAGAACTTCTATTTCTTCCTCCCAAGATTAGCACGATGCGCAGGGTCATAGGTATGATGTAGCTCTGGGTTGGTCCTTCCTCAGGTTCATAGGTATCCTGATCATTCCCTTCATCACTGTAGGGTCTCTTAGTCTCTAGTGCTCCCTTTTCGTAGTTCTTTGTTCCGGTCACACTAGGAATCTCTTCCTTAGTCCTCCTCCACTTTTTCGATTGGAACCTCACCCCACTTCGCAGGAGACCACACTCATTCACGACTTCCCTCATAGTCTTGTCATGAATCACACCCATTTACCCCACATAATTTCCTCAAAACCATATCTTTGCTGTACCTACAACCCCCACACACCAGGGATTTACTCATAAGAATTCATCTTTAATATCCCTTTTTCATAGATGAACATATTGATCCACAATGGTAACGGCGATAGGTATCTCCCTTTGGGTCCTTTAAAAAATTCCCTTTCTGTGTCGTTATAGGATTTGATTATATCAATAATGAACTCAGTGATATATCCTTCCAAAATTTTTCCTATCAATACATTGACAACTCTCAATGCTTTATTGTTGACCCTGGGAAATTGCTGGATTAGTTATTAAGTATTGTGATCAAGTTCACCTCCCTGGAAATTCCTCTTTTCGAAAGTGAGTTGTGCCAACCATTCGTACAATACTATCATGAGTTCACAGAAAAAAAATTCATGGATGTAAGAATAGATGTAATTCTCTAACCATTCCTTCATCGACCATATCAAGTTCTGGCTTTCTTCTTCGGAAAAATCTTGGGTCTTCTTATCAAACTAGTCCCGGATTTCCAGTTTCATCAGATTCCACATCATGTCCTCTCTTTTTTCGTATTATGGTCCTGACAACAAAACCATTTGTTGACATTTGCATAAGAGGAGGAGTGAGCACGCGAGGAGAGCGTCAGGGTGAGCGCTTAGGGTTTGGGCTTCAGCAAGCGGGAATGGTTGCCCCTGGGGGTGGGGAATCAGCCCCCCCCTCCGTCATCAGAGGTGGATGCATTCAAGAGGCTGGTTTCCAAAGGAGGTAAGCGGAATGTCCCCCCTTCAGTTCCAAAATTCATAAAAAAGCTAGACAAAATCCCGGAAATCGCCCTGCCAGAGACGCAATCGGTGAAGATAGCCCTTGCTCTCTTTGAGAGAGGGATGGTTGGCCAATTTATGGGGCTTTTTCCCTCAGCAAAAACCATCGATGATTGGATCCAAAGAAATTGGAAGCCCCATCTCAAGCAAGGAGTTACCTTCTACCCCTTGAGCAAAGGCTTCTTTCTCTTTGAGTTTATCAATAAGGAAGACAAGGATCTCATATTCAGAAATGGTCTGTATTTTATGGGAACCTAGGGGCTGTATCTGAACCACTGGACCCCAGATTTTGATCCCATGGTGGACCTACCCAAGGAGGTTCCTGTATGGGTTAGGATCCCCAACCTACCAGTTCACTGCTGGAATTATGAATCTTTGCAGATGATAGGGAATGGAATAGGGAAATTCGTTGATAAGGCAAATAATAAGTCCATATACAATTGTGCCAGGATATGTGTAGAAGTTGACCTGGAGGTAGGTCTCCCGGAGGCTGTGAAGCTGTCTGTCGGCACCTGGTCTCACTACCAGAAAGTGGACTATGAACACCTCCCCTTCAAATGCAGAACCTGTCAAGAGCATGGAAAATTTTAGAGGAACTGTCCAAAGAACCAAAGCCTAGAAAAGGAAGATGCTGAAGGATGGAAAAGGGTTAAGAAAAGCAAAGCAGGCCCAAAACCTAAAGAACCAAGGACTGGGCAAGCGAAACAACCGTCATCTTCAATTCCAAGTCCTTCGAAGGAGCCAACGAAAGAAGTTGCTGAAAACCTAAAGGAAAATGTGAAAGAGCCCATTGATATAGTCTCTCAGTCCCCACCTCTCTTAGAAAATCCAATTCCGGCCAATGGAACCCCTCCCGCAGAAGATCCTATAAAGTCAGATGAGGAGCATATCTCTTTAGGCTCCAAAACCAGAGCTGATTCGGACGAGGGGGCCACAGAAACCAGCAGCTCTGTTGGAACCCCTGAGAAGGCCCCTAAAGGAAGAAAGCCAGAGAGGAAAAAAAGGGAGGAAAAATCATATAGGGACGTTACAGCAGGAGTCCAGCAAACCATTTCAGATATGATGGAAACTAGATCCTCAAAAAAAGGCAAGGCTTCGAAAGGAGCCACCCCCCCGCTCCGGTTCTTAATGCAGTACGTCTCCTAGAATTGCAAAGGGCTGGGAAGTAAGTCTAAAGAAGAAGTAGTCAAAGATCTAGTCAGAATGACTTCCCCGGATGTTCTTCTGATCCAGGAGACGAAAATGGAAGAGTCTGAGACCATCCAGGATAGCAAAAATTTCTGGAAAAAAGGAGAAGGTAGAGCCGTAAGCGCCAGGGGAGCCTCAGGAGGTCTAGCCACCTTCTGGAACTCCTCTTCACTAGATCTCCTCGAGGATTACAGTACCACCCATTGGTTATTTATGAAGTTGCTGCATTGAGATTCAGGACACCAGATCAGCCTTTTTAACATTTATGCCCCGATTCTCCTATCGAAAGAAAAAGAATGTTTGGATTCTTTGAATTCTTTTCTTTCTACTAACCTTCATGAGAATCTTGTCCTCGCCGGAGATTTGAATGTCACTCTTGCCCTCTCGGAAAAAAAAGGAGGCTCTCCAACAAGAGACCCGGTAAGGGAATGGGTCGAGGACATCATGCTGGATTGGGATATTGAGGATATCAAATCCAGCAAAGGCAATTTTACCTGGACCAACAAAAGAGTGGGATCGGGGCACATTGCTGCTCGCTTGGATCGGTTCCTAGTTCACTCCTCTTTCTTGACCCTTGGCCTATTCGCCACCTCTGAAATCCTTCAAGCTTGCACCTCAGACCTTAAGCCCATCTCTGTCTCATTATCCCCTGGAGAAAGTTTGGGCCTGATCCCCTTTCGTTTCATCCCGCTATGGGTTTCCATGGATGGCTTCTATGAGCTTGTTTCGAAGTCTTGGCAAAAGAGTGTTTCGGGTTCTCCTTTCTTCATTTGGGAAGAAAAACTGAGAAGGCTCAAAGTTGAACTCAAAAATTGGGCAAATAACCTGCCTTCCCCAATCCTTGAAAGGAAGAAAGCCCAAAGAGCTTTGGGAAATCACCAGTTACAAATGGAGTCTGTTCCGGTCACCCCGGATTTGCTGAACGCTGAGATTGAGCTGTAAAAGGCTCTTCACAAAGCTATTTGAAGAGAAGAAGAATACTGGTGAGTAAAGGCGTGAATCCTATGGCTGCAAGCAGGTGATAAAAATACCTCTTTCTTCCATAAGCAAGTTGAATCTCGAAAGAATCACAACACCATCAGAGAGATTCATGTTCAGGGGCAAACCTTCAAAAAATTTGATGAGATCAAGCATGCAGCCCACTCGTTCTACAAAAATCTGTTTACAGAAGAGATGGTGGCTCCTCCTAGACTGAATCACTATCCGCTTTCTGTGGTTCCCACGCTAATCAACGAGAATGAAAATCGAAGGATGACAGCCCCCATAACTTCTGAAGAGATCAGCAAAGCTCTCCAAGGAATGAACCCTGAAAAAGCCCTCGGGCCTAACGGATTCACGGACAGATTCTACATAGCTTGCTGGGATATCATCCAAAAAGATCTGGTCAAAATGGTGAGGAAATCCCAGAACTGTAGTAAAATAGGAGGGAGCACCAACTCCTCCTTTCTAGCTTTAATTCCCAAAGAGAAAGGTGCCCAAAGCTTCTCCAGATTCCACCCTATCTTGCTTTGCAACACGGGGTACAAAATCATCACCAAAGTTATAGCAAACAGAATAAAAAAAGCCCTCCCCAGGATCATCCCAGAGAACCAGGGGGGCTTCATCCAGGGAAGACAAATTCAGGACAATATTATTCTTGTTCAAGAGGCAATTCATTCAAGCTGCCGAAGGAAGGAGAAAGGTATGATAGTAAAATTGGATCTTGCTAATGCCTTTGATAGAGTTCGGTTGAAATTCCTCTTTGATGTGATGCTCAAATTGGGGTTTCACCCCCAGTTGGTTAGTTGGGTTAGAGCCTGTATTTCGAGGCCGTGGATCACCCCCCTGGTTAACGGGAGACCGGATGACTTCTTCCAAGCCTCTAGGGGTCTCAAGAAGGGCTGTCCTCTATCCCCCTTGCTCTATGTCATCCAAATGTCGGTGCTAAGCTTCCAACTGGATAAGAGCCTTCAGCAGCACTCTCTAATGGGTCTCTCAATATCTCCTAGAGTTAAGAGAATTAACCATGCTCAATTTGTCGATGATACTCTCCTCTTGGTCCAGGCCAATCTTTCCACGACAAGATCCTTCAAGAAAGAGCTGGATGCCTACACTAAAATTTCAGGCAGCGAAATCATCCTGATGAAAAGAAAAATTTATGGTTGGAACTACCCTCCCATAGAAATGATTGACATATCCAGGGCGCTGGAAATGGAATGAACCTCCATGTGGGATTCCATTAAATATCTAGGAATTCCGCTAGTCAAAGCTGCTCCGAGAAGAAGCCTTTGTATGCTGCTGTTGGACAAGATAAAGGCCAAAATTATGGCCTGGGGAGAAACCTGGCTAAACAAAGCAGGGAAAACAATCCTTATTAATTCAGTTCTTACCTCCCTTCCTGTCTACCAGGCTTTGATCTTTCTAGCCCCGAAAGGGATTGTGAAAGACATTGATAGCCTCTTGAGAAAATTCCTCTGGGAGGGGGGCAGAAATGAAGGGAGAAAAATGTACTTAATCAGCTGGGATAAGGTAAAATCCCCAAAGTGGGAAGGAGGGTTGCAAATCAGAGATGTGGCCAATCAGAACTTGGAAATGGGAGGGAATATCCTTTGGAAAATGATAAGCGGCAAATCCACTTGGAGCTCCAAATCCCCCAGGACTAAATACTTCTACGGTCACAAAGAAAGGTGTCTTGATCAACCCCCCCGGACTAGAAAAGGCTCCCCCATTCTTTCTCTCTGCCTGAAATCCCTTGATCTGATTACTTCCAAACTCACTTGGATTCTAGGGAATGGCAACAAAATCAAGTTTTGGGAGGACTCCATTTTAGGGCAGGCCCCCTTAAAGCTCTTGGAGGGCATGGATAACATCAAAATTTGGCTCCACTCTAAAAGCAAAGTTGCCCTTTGGGATTTATCTGTCTAGAATCAGGATGACTCTTGGCATAAGTGTTACCTGGGGGATTTCCCACAGAATTTAGAAAATGAAGCTCGCTCCCTTTTGGATGCTCTTCAAGGGCTTACCCCCTCCTTGGCAAAAAAGAAGGACAAAAGAGGCTGGGGCTTGTTTTCTGGCTTTTACTCAGCCTCTGCTGGCTATGCAGCCCTGTAGGCTATCCCTTGGGCTGCCCCTGACCCCACTGTATGGAAAAATCTCTGGCTTCATCCCTCCCTTCCCAAAATTGATATGTTCTGTTGGTCCCTCCTGCATGATAGTCCTGGGACAATCTAATTAAAAGAGGCTGGGAAGGGCCCTCATGATGCCCTCTCTGTGCCTGCCATGAGGAAACCTTCGTTCAACTCTTTCTTCTCTGCCCCTTTGCTTTGGATATGTGGAATATCATTCTTGGTCATTTGAATTTGACCCTCCCTCCTTATATTACCTCCTTGTTTTCCTACTGGCCCGAGTTAACCCCCTTCTCCTTCTCCAAGTTGAAGTTACTAAAGCAGTGCTAGATGTGGGTGCCAAAAATCCTCTGTTGGAAATTGTGGATGGAATGTAATAACAGGATCTTCAGGGATATGGCGGGGACGCTGCCCCAAGTTGCTCTCAAAGTGAAAGTGCTACTGGGAGAGCTGGTAGCTTCAAACCCTAAAATATCCAATGAGGTAACCCCAGAAAAAGAGGAGTACAACTGGTTTCATGACATAGACCCCTCCCTTCTTGCCAGAACCAAGAATACCTCTGAGCACCACTCCCCTTGGGAAATAAGGTTAGAGGAGCAAGAGTTCTTAAAGTGGAGATCTTCTCTGGAGGAGCATATTCTTCATGTGGATGGGGCCTCGAAAGGGAATTTTGAGCTTGTGGGAAGTGGAGGAGTCTTGCTAGACAACTCAGGGAAAATGGTCCTCAACTTTTCTTGGGGGTTGGGCCAGAACACCAACAACATTGCTGAAATTCTAGCCATCTGGAAAGGATTGGCTCAGGCCAGAAGACTATCCATCAAGAAGTTGGTTGTCATAGGGGATTATAGAATCATTATCCAAGCTCTTAATCTGAATGAGGCTCCTAACAACATGGGATTGGCTCACTACCATAGGAAGGTTATAGACCAATTGAAAGAATTTGAAGAAATTAAGTGCTATCACGTCCTTAGAAATCTCAACCAGATGGCGGATCACGAATCCAAAAAAGGCACCTCCCTGAGCAAGGGAGTTATCCTCGTCAATGGAATCGAGAAGCATGAGTCTATCCCTTAACGTTCGTGGAGAGCAGGATGAAAGGAAGTCTCACGTCAGAAAAGAGAGCAGCCCGAGTATAGATAGAGAGAATTCCAAAGCAAAGGAGTGCAGGATTGAGGCTACCAAGGAAAGACAAGTATAGGGTCAATTCAAAAGTAGGACAGAGCCTTCAAGTCAGTGACATGGCTCTTGATCTCCTAGTACAGGCACTACTAACATGGGGAAGAGTCTCCAATGTGTGCCCTCCAGGAAGGTAATTACCCAGTGCGGGAAATCTAAGGAAATTGGTGAGAATAAAATCAATGGATTGAGGGGAAGGTAGGCCCGAGCCTATTTCAAGAAGCCTTATCCCGCTTTATTGCCATTGAAAGCTACTCAGTCATTTGAAGAAGGAAACGCCCGGATTCTCACAGAGGACACGTAGAGTTCTAGTTTGAGCGAAGGCCGTGCTGGTCAAGATGGATGCAAGCTTGTCCTCCATGCATTTCGAGGAAAGACTCACTCAGATGCAAATCGAACTGGACGAGGTGAAGAATGCATTAAATAGGATGGAGGTCAAGCAGACAAGGATGAAAAAAAATGGAACAAGACGTTGGGAATCGATGAACCAGGAACTCAAAGAACTCCGCGAGGAAATATTCGAGGACAACATGACAAATATGAAGGACCTTGCCAACATCTCAGGAGGAATAGGGAACCGGATGGCAAAACTAGAGAAAAAGGTAGAGGAGTTGCTCAAGGAACATGGAAAAACACCAAAGATAGAATGCTGAGGCAGGCCAATAGCCAAACGCAGTCGAACTCTCTCCTTTCGACTCAGTTTTCCTCGACCAGTCTGGTTCTCTATATTATTTATGCGTTATTATGGAATTTCCTGTCTCTGTTTAGCAAAGTCCATAAATTTTGTAAAAGGATCTATCAGTATGAATATGTCACTGTTTCTCTGGAAAATATGTATCTGCTGGATCAAAAATATTGTATGTAATGCTACTGGCAGCTGTTTAGCCAGAAGTTAATATAAAATCCCCATAACCATTTTAGTAAAAAAAACAAAACCATTTTTTGACACACTGTTATGTCGATAGGGGGTTCATTTCACACTTTTGTCAACAAATATCGATACAAACTCCTTAAACATTGGCCCAGAAAGGATTTATCCTTTCCAACAACACCCGTGGAGCAAGTGTAGTCTCACCTGAGATGTTTAAGGGGAGCTACAGGAACCATGTTTTTGCAGTGGGGAGGGGACATGCACTACTTCCTACTCATTCACAGCACAACCATAAATCCATATTCCCATCATACTACTATGCTACCTTAGTTGCATTCACATGCATTTAACCATTCACAACATAACCAGAACATCTATATAAACAAATATAAGTATTTAAACCATCGCGGAATATTAATCACATTGCGATAAAAGACAACGACATAAACATTTCACCATTAACTCATCTCTTACATCACATAAAAGAGATTCAGATCAAAGAACACTGAAATAAACTACCATACTCAACTAGATCAAATCCATGTCGAAACATCAAAATATAATCCACAGATGCAAAATCATAAAATTCCGAATAAGGTTCTTTCTCTGACTAATTGATCACAATAATAATGATCTCATGATGATCCAAAGCTTACAATCCTATTTCTATTTACAGGCTCACTTGGTCGTTACAAAATGGTCCCTTTGATTGACTACTAGCTAATTTGACCAAAACTTCTTTGTTCGTCGACTTCTTTACCCTTCGGAGTTGGTCCTTTTCTCTTGTCGATGCCCTCTCTCTCACTGGTGGTACTGCACTTTGTGCACTCTAGACCCATGCCAACACCATCAAGGCACACACTCTTGTATTCTTGCATAGAGAGTATGGCCTCTTTCATCTCATGCATATATACCCCTTCCTATAGATTAACTTCATTCTCAACATCTAGGAAATATGGGAAGAAAGAACCATATCAACAATTGAAGCTCTAGCATCCTCATGAAATAATATGTTGAAATGATTGACCTTGGATTCTAAAATATAAATGAACCTAACAGTATTAGATCCATCCTCAAGGGAAATATTTCTAATTTAATTAGCATTATTTCTATGCTTTACATATTATCAAACATATTTTGTGTTTTCATCACCTTTCTTGAGCCAAATAGCTCGATTCTTAATCCTCCACAAGGCTTCTTTCTCCTCTAGAATATGTCTTTTTCATGTCTCCAAATCTATAATTTCATCTTTATGTGCCTCACTCCTAAATCCATCCAAATAATTCTAATATAGGGAGGAAAGAGTGGATTCAATAGTGATCAATTGAATCCCATGTGATATATTTGTGCTTTATAAGGCTAAGATTATGAAGGAATTGGATGTTGGAATACACTTTGTTGTTTCCATCATAACTTCTCTAAGGAGTTAGTGCAATTATATAATCTAGAATCCCATGCAGATATAATCCCACTTGACGTCCCTTATGAATCCAAATAAATGAAATACCACCCAAGCAATAACTTTTCTGAATAAAAAAAATTAAATCACCACATTGCAGTGATTTTTGCAATAGAATCACAAATGGGTTTTGAGTCTCAACAATCCTTTTTTGAGCTTGCTTCTTGGAGGGGAGAGACAAACCTCTATAGTTGAAGGTCATACGAATCACGTGGTAACTTGAGAAAGGGTCAATCTATCTCTACGACACCCCATCAGGGATTTGTTTTTCTTTTTGTATTCACATCAATCACCACTTGACCCCTGGCCCTGGCTAGTGTCTATTTCCTCCCTCTCATTCTATGGGATATAAGATCATATATGTTATAGGACCTACCCCCAAAGGTTCCCCCCCAAAAATGAATAACTATTGATATTACTAGGATGGATATGATATCTAGAGCCTTCATCCACAGAGAAATACCTAAAACCAATTCCTTCACAAAATAATTAATAGGTGATGTGAAATCTCCAATAGGATCTTGAATATCGAGCATAAGAGGAACCCATTTCCTCCTATAATAGTAGAACCCAGACTCCTTTGATCTCAAATCAGAAATACTTGAGATTTAGAAGTAAGCAATACCTTAAAGAAACCTGTTGAATATTCCCCCCTGTCCTTCAATTATATAGAACGAGACCCTTCTAAAAATTGATGAGATAATGATAAAAATCATCATCAACATGACCAAAGAAAAGTATGGGCATTGTGCCAGCCATAGTAACATTTGAAACATTTGATCCTTCAGTAAGGGGGATCCTCTAGAAGATGAGATCAGAAAATAATGAAAAGGAAAATTATCCAAAGGGATATCCAAAGAGTAAGCACCTCTATATCCCATCCCAATTTTTTTTACATTCATAACCACAAGAGACATTCCACCCTCCACCCTCGAGTAGGAGACCTACATAGAACACGAGCAAACATCAAGAGATCTAGTGGAGACATCGAAAATAATTGAAGAACAAATAATACATAGGATCCTCCAATACCTAGAGAATCACCATATGTAAGAACATGTCATTTATAATGAGATAGTAATCCCAAAGGGATATCCCTAGAGATTCCACCCCTATGCCCCATCCTGAAATCAAAGGAATATATATTTTCATGAGAAATACCACTAACCAATAATGGACTAGTGAAACCTAGAGAACATGAACTAACAATAAGAGATCCATACAACTGGGACACAATGGGAAATGAGCAATTCATTTCTGAGGGTTAAGTCAGGGGAGAAAAAACACGATATTTCTTATCGGATAAGAGAGGAGGGGGAAGTTCTTTTGAGTTAAAATACAAGGAATAGCCATATTGCAAGGAAGGATGGGTTCATAATAGGAGGACAATAAAGAAATATTCAAATCATCATAAGAGATGGGAGATTTATCCATAAGGACAACAAAATAGGAAGGGGAGAATGGAAAACCTATGAGACTTAGAAATCCCCTACCACCATATTCAATACCTAGGCTTTGATCAATATCAATCAAGTATATTTAGGACATTTTCAAAGGAAAAGGGAGGTAGTAGGAAAGAGACTATGGGAAAATACCTTCAAAAGACGGAAATACTAATAGGGAATAGTGCATGTCAAATTATTCACATTTTGTGCCATTGAGGAAAAAATAACGGCCATATCTTTAGACATGTCATCATCAATCAATGAAACCTCCAATGCAACAATCAAAACTAGAGATTGAGGAGTAGACCACAGTCCTACAAGTCCTTATTCACTGAAGCATTATCTGCATTCTCAACTAATATACGACCACCATTTATCCCAAAGCCGAATACCATTGAGATTTTCACTGCTTCCCCTATCAAAGAGGGTCTAATAGGGAATACAAGATTTTCACCAGATCTATATTATTGACCCTCTATGTCGACATGCCTCTTAAAATATAATAGGTCCACTAATGAAGATATGTTTCCCAAAATAGTACTCAACGAGTCCAAACCAACACCTAGCGGGACCGTATTCATTCCCCCCCCCCTAAATATTATTGCTAGAAACAATCTTTGTTGCAGAGAAAATTAACTATGGACATGAGGATGACAGGATATATGTCCTAGAGTATGACATATGTTTCACCAAAACATGACACTCAAATAGTCAAACATTTGAGTGATCTATATACCACCTTTTCTAATACTCATCTCCACCAAAAGGAAATCCTATAGGTCCAATTCAATGAGGACTCAAGCAATATTCATAACATAGTCTCTAAAAATCTCATATCAATAGAGACAAAAACCCCCAAAGTTGAGCTGATCAATTGGGAAATTTCTAATGACCATAAGTCTATAGGAATGCCATGTAACTTTGCCCAGATGGGAATCTTGTAAACCCTCTCCCACCTAGGTAAAAAAAGGGATTCCACCATTTTTATCTTAGCACAACAAAGCTTGATACCATATGGAGAATTTGAATCCACTAGGTATGATTCAAATTCACCAAATTGGATTGCCTCCAATGTTAACTCCATGTGGGAAAATCACCCCTAAAATCTCACTAATGTAACTCATGACAACTAAATAAATTTGCAGTCATCTAACTGAACAAGGTAGGTAGGAAACGATGCCTAACCTCCTTAAATTAGGAAAATGTGGCGCTATACTATCTGAAGATGAACTAATTGATGCCCATATGAGGATAAATCAACACAAAATAGGGTGAAGTGATGGTGGGACTCCCAAGACTCACAGTGTGTTCCTAAATTATAGGGATTGGCCTCTGAAGCTCCTAAACTCATGCAAATTGGCACATCAAGTGGTAGGTGGGCCCCAGATGAGTTCCCCATGGCACTAGTGAAGTGGTAACAGACTTCTAAGCTAGGAAATGACTTTTAGGCTATGGTGGTCAAGGGAGGATTATAACTAATCCTAACATCCTTTGTTGCAAAATGCATATTATATTTCATTATTAGATATAAATGTTCATTAAGAATGATTCCTCAAGTTCCAAAAAAACAAATTCTTCAACAATTATTTCCATTGCAAAAAAATATTTCACATAAATGGCCATAAAGTTGGTTGAAATTTTAAGGACATTTCCACCACATTGCTCTTGTTAATCATGAAAATACAATTTAATGTATAATTGTTTTTTGTATTGCAGTTGAAGTGACATAGTGTCTCTTACTTATAAATTCATTCATTATACCTTTATTAAGGCTAGGATTATATTATCTCCTAAAATCCTCATTTTATCTCATCAAAAGAATGGAAGGCGCATTCCATGATCATACTCCCACCTAGTACCTTCTCCGCTTGCCATTTTTCTTGATTCCCTACATTATTTGCACCAATTGCGCCACTCTACTCATTATTCCACCACTGATATTATTAAATTAAATCGTATATGTTTGATTTTAGGCAGGTTGAGGAGGCTCCCTTTGGTATCGACTTTAATTTCATGGTGTAGTGGTAGTGTAGTTCCTCCAATCATAGGTGTCCCCACTATGAATGTTTGTACATGTGGTAATTGTTTTAGAGTTTCCTTAGATAAGGGATTTGTTGTTGGATGATGATTTTATACCCTTAGTTTAAGTAGGGTTTGAGCTCAACACATTTTACATTGCATCAAAGTTACTCCAACCTATGACCGCTCTATATTGTCCTCCCACATTCTTAGTTTGTTTCTCAATGTTTTCTTTCATTTTTCTATGTTGACTTCCTTAGCACTATATGTTGGCATGGTTCACCGGAGCTTTTAAAGGATAACTAGGCTCACTTCAATCTTGTCCAACAATTGAATTTGAATGTCTTTCATTAGCTTTAGCATGTACTCCTAGAACCAAAGGTACGTTTTCATCATCTTTTTTAGATGCTTTCATAATGTGATTTCAAAAGAGCATAATGAAAACTCCTTTATGGTTTCCTACGTTAACTTTGTATTTTTTCTCTTAGTCAACTTTTTGGTATTTTGGTTTCTTAGCTTGTTCTAATAAGTCCATTTAGGCTTTATATGAGTTAGGAAATTTTATTATACATATACATACACTAGAAATTGCGTTCTTTTGATTTCAGGTTGGTTTATAATTTCATAGTTTTTGGTTTTGGAGGAATCTCAAATTTTTTTTTTCCTTTTGGTGATTCATTACATATGCCAACTTGTTGAAAAACATTATTATGATTAAATATAACTATATGAAAATTCTATAAAAAAATTCAATTCCAATGTCCAACAAATGCTTAAGATCAATACATTTCACATACAAAGTCACCTCCTAATCCCATTCATGATAATGGAATTAATGCCAACAAAAAAATACACATATAACACAATAATACATTCTACCATAGTATAGCATAAAGTATTTACATATTCATGTAACAATTGTAGACATTGTACAAATTAAACCAATGTATGAAACTTGGATTCACTTTGGAGGGTATGTTATGTATACAAATATTCTTCCTACACCATGTCATTGGATGCTAGACCTACCATAAGAGAGTGATGTGAATTTATTTAAATCTTGAGTATAAATGAGTTGATATCAATTTGATTCTATTTTATTGTTTATTAGGTTATCTACAAGGGTTGTTGTTGCAAGAACAATATTTTGATTAATGGGAAAGATTGTCATATGATTTAAATCTACCATAATTGTCTTAATATCTTATTTATATTTCAAATGTTTGTTTTCAATAAATGGAACAATACCATACATTTTCTTAAGGTTTTAGTTTTCATTCCTTGATGCTTATACATGATTGTAACTAAATGACATGTATACATAAACTTACTTTTACATGTTGTATAGTTTTCATTAAAATTTTGCATATATAAATTATATGCATAATTTATAGAGGTGCTTCACACACCCGCCCACCGACCCACCCCCACACACACATTTGCTTAAGGGTTTAGTTTTGATTCCTGAATGTTTATACATGATTGTAACTAAATGACATGTATACATAAACTTATATTTACATGAATGTAATGGTTGTAAAGTTTTCATTAAAATTTTGCATATATAAACTATATGCATAATTTATAGAGATGCTTCACTTACACACACCCACATACCCACAACGCCCCCCCCCCACACCCATCCACACTCACACACAAAGAAAAATCAAATAGGGAAATTGAACAGACACTTCCCTATACTAGGGGATTCCATTTCTAGTAAACTCATCTATATAAACTAGTGCCCCTCACCCAAGGGGATTCAAATTGGACACATGATACTAAAAATATAGACAAATTACTAGTAGTAATGATATAGGGAGAGAAGGAGAGAGAGGGAAAGACACGGAGAGAGAGAGAGAGAGAGAGAGAGAGAGAGAGAGAGAGAGAGAGAGAGAGAGAGAGAGAGAGANACGATCCCTTCTTCCCAAAAATTATGAAGGGAAGGTGGCTACATTAATAGCCATAATCTAAGTGTTTTGGAAAATAGAGTGAGATAGCTAGGATTGAACCTTTTGTATATTAAACCTATGGACCTCACAATAAACTTTGAATTGAAACAATCCATTCAAACTAATTGAGATAACCCAGAGGGATAAAATGTTTAGAAATGAGTCATGCTTTATCGATGGGGAGGCCATAGGTCACAATCCACCCAAGGCATGTTGTTGATGGGGAGGCCATAGGTCACAAATTTAAATACAATTAAATTCCTTGGGGCTACCCACCACTATTGAGTTTGGTGGTTGAGTTGTGCTTCACTCATATATTATGGGAATAAAGAGGCATGTTGCTAAATTTTCCTTGATTTTTTTAAAAACTGAAGTGCATAAGCCCATATATATATATATATATCTATTGAAAATTGTGATAATATCTAAATAATATGGAATGCAATTATTTATTTCCAAATAAAAGTTCTCTCTCTCTCTCTCTCTCAAATTGTGATAGTAAATAAATAATATGGAATGCAATTATTTATTCCCAAATTCTCAAATAAAATTTCTCTCTCTCTTTGTAAGGTAACACCTTACATATTTATCTTATTAGATAAATAAGTATATTTTTTTAAATGAATTGATGATTTTTACAATGCAATGGTCAAATAAGTTTTTATGACCATAAGTTGAATAATTGTGTCTTCTCATTAGGAGACACAACATATTAATAATTAGATAATTAATCCCTAAACCAATAATTAATAAATGTAATATATGTTTGGTATATTAAAAGTTCTCATACTCTAAAAAGATTCATCCACGAATCTTCTATGAGAGTGTTGCAACTAGAATTTTTTCGATGAATAATGGTGCCACGGTTTAACAGTTCTTGAAATAATTGGTTGCATTTCCATTCAAGTATTTTCATGCATATAATCTATAGATAAGAGAATAACAATGATATGGAGTATTATTCTGAGCTTATAATCTGACGGTGTTCTTTTGAACTTCTAATTTGATGTAGATTTTTGATATTTTTGCATGCTTTGATATGCTTTTCTTATCTGTAGCAGCAACTACTAATAATGGAATTACTTCCTTGTCTGACGATCTTGTATTTAGTTGTTCCCAGGGAACCTTTTGATGTAGATATTTTAGAACATCTTGAGTTACAGCCACTAGTAGAATGTTCATTTCTTCATTTGTCGCAACATCTTATGGGTTTCATTCTTCTATGTTATCTTGATTAAGGTCATCCTGGATGCTTTTATTTTCATAATTGCATTCTCCCACGACTTTAATTTTTTTATAATTGTTGTTAATAATGACTTCATTTTTAACCATATTTTTTGTTTTATTATTATTACAATCTATGTCATTTTCATTTTCTTTACAACTGATATTGACATTGTGATTGTCCATATCATCTTGATCTTTCATATACTTGTCTTTTACCTCTTCTATTTCATCGTCTTTGTTATTGTATTCCTGTTGTTGTTGCAACTGCTTCCCAAATTTTTTTATATTTTGGGGCCCCTCCTTGTATCTTTGATTGAAAGCTTACTTATACTAGTTTTCCAGCTCTAGAGAGTCCATACTAAACACTTAGTATTTTCCCCAAAAGTTGAAACAAAGAAATTTTGGCCAAGTCAAAATCATGTTTTTTCTATGACACATCAGAGAAAATTGACTAGTTTCTCCAACGTATCAGAGGAACTGATAGAGTCTCTTCGACATAGTCGGCTTGGACAAAAGAAGTTTTTGGAAAAACCTCGTTTTGACATAACTCAGCGAAACGCTCTAACACTGTCAAGCGTAACTCACAAGTCACCTCTGAAATGATCAGAGAGATTAGTGAATGGTATCGATATTAAGAGTTTCCAAAATTTTCTAAGCAGTCCGATGTTTTCAGCCAATACCATCGTAATAAAATAAAATTGGCCATTAGACGAAATGAAGGCAAAGCCAATCTAGTGAAACTAATGAGTTTCGTCGATGTAGTTCTGTTGGAATCACACAAATCACATAAGGTTACAAATAATACAAATATAGAAACATATATTCATACATATATAAGAGACAAGAACAGATGATAGAATAACAAATTATATTAGTGAATCACATGAGGGTCCATACATACACAGAACTAAACCCAGTTCTTATCTGGCTAAACAGCCTATTATATATGATTACAAATCAGTGAGGAATAACTACTTGTCGGTTCAGTCAACCGAGACGACCTTTATAGGCTGACCTAATCTCCCATTAGTCGGTTAACTAGTCTAGTCAGCTCATTGACTAGCTCCTTCAACATCTCCCCTAGGAACAAAATATTTCTTCGTACCGAAGAAATAGGGGAGGTAACAATTTTTATTTTATTTTAATTTTTCTAGTTTTGATATCGCTTTAGTCAGGCACTGTTTACCAGTTTTTGAAATACTGTACCCTATAGTGTTATCAGTTGGACTTAGCCATTGGCATTGATCTCTTTGACAATGTAGGGTCCCATCCACTCTGTGTGGAGTTTCTTTGGTTTTCCTTTCACTCGACTGTTATATAGTAGTGCAAGATTTCTGACCGACAAGTTCTTGTTTTTAATGTTTCGGTCATGCCATTCTTTTTTTTGTTGTTTCTAAATTTCTTAGTGTTGTACAGTGATTTGTCAGTGTTTTCCTAGTTTGGATATTTGAATTAGTTGGTATTTCCTTGTTTCTTCGACATTAATATGTAAGATGTCGGCTATTACTAGTATCTGTTGTCGGAAGTGTAAAGGGACGACCGATTCTTGGCCATATAAATTGAAAAGGTGTTTGGTCTGTTGATCGTTTATATGCTGTTCTATATGCCCATAATACTACAGTAATTTTCTCCTCCCAGTTGTCTTTGTTGGCATTGCAGATTTTTGTTAGACCTATTTTTAATGTTTTGTTGAATGCCTCTATTGCCCCATTCAACTGAGGGTGATAGGTTGTGCTTCACCGATGGTTAATTTTGAATTGTTCTGTTAGTGCTGCAATGGTTTTATTGATGAAGTGTGAACCTTGGTCACTAATTAGGGTTAGTGGGAAGCCAAAACTAGTAATGATATTTTCATATATAAATTTAGAAGCTGCCTCACTAGAGCAAGTTTCGACAGGATCTGCTTCTACCCATTTAGTAACATATTCTATTATTGTTATCATGTACCTTGCACCTGTTCTTTTTGCTGGGACTGGAAATGGACCTATAAAGTCGATAGCCATATTTTTAATGTTAAGCTTGGGTTTACGGATATCAAGGGCATCTCTGTGCTAGGTAACGGTTGACCTAGACATTAGCAATGATCACATTTTCTAACAAACTTCTTACAATATTTGTAAAGTGTCAGCCACCACAATCCTGATTGTGGGATTTTCTTAGAAGTTGTATCCGGCTGAAAATGTCCTCTCGATGGTCCATGATGTGCTTCATACATAATGTATTCTTTTTCATGTTCTAAAACACATCGACAGAGTACTTTGTCCAGACCCATTTTGTACAAGAATCAGTTGATTAGACTATATGGTGAAACTTTCAAAGCTAGAATTTGTTTCTTCTTGGTGTTCATGCCTTCAGGTGCTTCTCCATTCTCTAGAAATTGTGCTATTTCCTCTAATTCTGCAGGAACAACTATTCGGAATAGGTGTGCATCCGGCATGTCATCTTAAACTCCTGTCGGTTCCTCCCCTGTGTCGATTCTTGATAAGTGGTCGGGCCCGACATTTAGTTTCCCTCGTCGAACGACGAATTCAAATTTGAATTCTTGGAATAGTAATAGTTATCGACAGATTCTTCCATGGTGTAGAGGCTTGTTTACTAGATATTTAAGTGCTTGATGGTTAGTGTAGAATATGAAAGGGTTAGCCAATAAGTAGTTTTGATACTTTTGGAGTGCAAAGACCATCCCTAGTGCGCCCCTTTCTGTTGTTGAGTAGTTGCGTTTTGCCTTATTTAATTTTATGTTGTTGTAAATGATTGGATAGCCCATTCCATCTTCACCAGGTTGTGTCAAAATCACTCCTATTTCTAGGCCTGAAGCATCAATATGTACATGAAATTTGATTGACCAATTTGGGAATCTGAGAATGGGTGCTTCGACTAATTTTATTTTTAATGTGTCGAATGATGTATCACATTTTTTTGTCCAATTGAACTCCTGATCTTATGTTAACAGTTATTCCAATGGGTTTCATATCTGAGTAGTGTCGAATGAATTTTCTATAATATCCTATATGATCTGGAAATACTCTAACCTGTTTTGGATTCACCGGTGGTTATAAGTCGAGGATTATTTTTAATTTTGCAAAATAGATTTTGATTCCTTCCTTGTAGACAATGTGCCCTAGTAAGATTCCTATAGGGGTTAAGAAGATACATTTTTTTATATTGAAAGATAACTGGATTTGTCGACATCGTTCCAGCATAAGCCTTAACCATTTACAATGGTCTTTCAGCATGGAATAGATTGTACGGTCGTCAAAGTATACTGCCATCCTTTTATAAATGTATTCTTGAAATGTTTTGACAACTATTCTCGAAAATATTGTAGGTGCATTCTTAAGACCAAATGGCATCACTCTGTAAGGAAATGATCCAAATTCACAGATGAATGTTGTCTTTTTCTGGTCTTCTTTGGCTATTGGTACTTGGTTATACCCTGAATATCCATCCATGAATGAGTAACATTCATGACCTACGACTTCATTTTGGATATCATCGGCGTATGGGGTTGGAAATGGATATGTTAGAGTGAGCTTATTTAATTCTCAGAAATTAACACAAATTCTTAAATTTTTCAGGTCGTTCTTTTTCGTTTGGATGACCATTGGTCTTTCCCATTCCGATTGGTCGATGGGATAAATGATTCCAGCTGTGAGCATATTGTTAATCTCCTTTTTTACTATCTCCTTGTATTTATGAGATAACTTGTAGGGTCTTTTCTTGATAGGCCTAGCATTCATGTTTGATGTCGATCTTCATCTCGCCCATTTCTTTTACTAAACCTTTTAGGTATTTTTAGTCTCGAGAAAAGACATCCTGATATTCTTTTAATAAGTTGACGATTTCTGTTGTTTTCTCTTCGCTCCAATAATCACTGATTCTTGCCATTTTATGTCTGCTATCATTGGTTATGTCGATTTCTATGGTTTTAACTTCTGCCTCCATCCATTTTGGCACCTTTATTTCATTAATCTGTTGACTACCTTCTTTGAACTGTGAAAATGTTGCTGGAAATTCTATTGCTGTCATTCGGTCAGTATCGTCTTTGTCAGTCGATTTGAATTTGAATAACGTTCTGATTGGTTTGACTGTTTTCGGGTGATCAGATTTCCACTGAAATCTTTTACCATATGTGTGTTCATTTTCTAATTGGAGACTTGTCGACTGTGGTATTTTGTTTGATAGAATGTTATGGCATGTTGCATTTGGTCGGCTATTCTGTGTTGATTTGTTACTAGTCGACTGTATGAATGTTTTTGTTTGTTTTGTAGCCTTGACTAATTTTCTGTCTTCTGATATAAAGTTAAAGTCCTTAATAAAATTTTCTCTAAGTTCATTCCATAGGAATGTTTCACCTCATTCTTCTTCCATTTTATACCATTTATTTGGTAGATCATCCAATGTCGAGGGAAATAGGTGCAGCCATATACACTCATCTTTGTAACCATATCTTCTCCATTCTTTTTTACATGTTCTTATGTGGTTTTCTGGATCTTGTCCTTGTGTGAAGACAGGTATTTGTGCTTGTTTAGTTAGCTTCCTACCTCCAACCCTTTCTATGAAGAAATTTGAAGTTGTTGTCCACGTTTGTAATCTCGACTGATGGCTGTCCCACCATCAAGCAGCTTGTTGTGTAAACGTTTCTACCAGGATTTCGAGTCGGCCATGTTCACCTAGGTTCTTAGAGACTTGTTCTACATGAAGAACTAGTGATTCTCTCTCTTTATACCGAAGATTTTTTTTATTATATATGTTTATTGGTTCTAGAGAGGGATATTCGCTTATTTTCTTTTCAAATATTTTTGGAATAATCGATACAGAAAAACATTGTTGAGTTGGTTTCTTCTGGATATATTGAATAGTCCAACAACCCCTTGCTTGTGTTTCATAGTTTTCGATTCTCAATCATACAATTCTGCATCCGAATTATATCCCATGGAGTCCTAGTTCCCTAGATGAAGTTCAACATAACTATTAGGTTCAGTATAATATTCATCATTTTGAATCTGATAGAGTTGTTGAACATCGACTTCCTCGTCTATAGGCTCAGTCCAGGGTTATCATTGTGATGGATAAATGAGGACAATAAATTTTTATCCATTCCATTTTAATTTTATTCTTTCCTTGTCCAATGAGATTGATGCCTTCATTTTTCGGCCCCATGGACATCCTACCAAGGATGGGAAAGAACTAGATCCTTCCTTAGGGTCGATTATTTCGAATACAACTTTTGTCTAAATGCTTTTTATCGTTGTATCAAAATTTCTCCAAACCCCAATGTGTTCGATCAGTCCTTGGTCAACTAACTTTAAATATATGTCTGATTCATTCAGTCAAGGCCTACCCAACTCTTCCCATGTATCTCGCGTCATAATGTTTACTTGGGATCCAAAGTCGAGAACGACTTGTTGAACACGGTATTGTTCGATTTCAAGATCGACAAGTGGATCAACACCATTCTTATCCTTTTGATTTAGATTGCATATACTCTTAGTTTGTTTATATGTATCGTTTTTGTTCTTAATATTGTACAATAGGTCAATGAGTTGTGCCATCGACTTATCCTTATGTATTAAGTTCAATAGTTCATGAAGTGTATTCTGTCGATTGTCATTGACATCTTCTTGTCTAGCAAATTATTGAAACATGTTTGATGCATCGTTATACAATTGTTTTTTCTTTTGAGGGTTAGGATATTCATTTTTGTCTTTAATTTTTATTATTCTTGGATTGTCACCTCCAATTTTTCGTTCCTTGTCTAGTTACTATGTGTAGATTCTTTGTGCGAACTACATCACATTTTTGAACACAAGAAAAGAGATTAAAATTTTTCCTTTTATTAATTTTGTCAAGTATGGGGGGACAGTATTCCAATGAGTGGTCACCCACACCATAGCTAGTAAAAAATTTTAGGTTGGTTCTGTCTTTATATGGAGAGTCTGCATACCGGTGTCCTTCTTTATAGCATGTAAAACATTGGATTGGTCATCATGGTCAATTTTCACAATTTACAGAGAATTGTCCTTGACCTCCAAATCCTCTAGGATAGTTGTTGAATCGACGCTCGTATCTATGACCTTCATATTGTCAATTGCTTGGTTTGTTATTTTCATTGATCCTTGGGAAATTGTCATTATTCTAGGTCACAGCTTTGTTTGGTAAACTATCTGATAGTTTTGTTGGTTTTTTAGGTTCAAATGGTAGTGAGTTGTTGCATGAATCTTGACTTTATATATCGCACCAAGAAGCCTTTCCGTTCTTCATGTTGTATGGGAAATCTTTCGTCGTATGGTCTCCATGCTCCTGATAGATATCATAGAAAATTTTTGTTTGAACAAAACGAACATTTTGTCATCTTACATCCTTTCAACAATTATCCTTAGTATGGCCGATTGTAGAGCATTTCATGCACCAAATCTCCTGACTTTTGAGGTTCAGTTCTCTTAAGGATTTCTGCATGATTTCCAACTGTTCTTCAATTTGCGCATCGACATCAGGGTATGTTGGGTAGTCCTCATCCATCTCGACCTGCAGATATTTTTTCAGTGCTTCTTCATATGTTTTAAATGTCTCCATACTTATATGCCGTCAGATATTCTGGGATAGCCCTACAAGAAAGCATTGAATATTTAATTGTTCATCAATAACATAGTCTATTTGGATCAAGAGGTATTTCCATCTTTTGTCATAGTCCCAGATGGTTTCTAATGGTTTATGAACTTTAGACTTAAGTTTTTTTGCTGCCAGATGTTTCACATCTAGTGTTTTGAAGAAGGATAGAAACTGCTATTTGATCTTTGCTTTAGATGCATTAGGTGTCCTTTTGGTATAGGTCATACCAAGTTAATTCTCTCTTTCTTAGGGCACCTGTGAACTGCACCATTTATCTATCTTCATTTGTAACTTGATTGGCCTCCCACGTTGACTCGCAGACGAACCAATGTTGCTTGGGATCTTCATCGACCTCATAGATGGGGATGTGTGTTGAACTGTGCCCCATGTCGGTGTCGGCTTCTCCTTCGAGAGGTGGCCGTGGTGGGGGTGGTGGTGGGGGTAGTGGGATATTTCGTGTAACTCTCTGTCCACAACTATTCTCGATAGAAATTTCATTTCCATCAGATATTTCGGTTGTCAGTTTTGTTTCAACAACTTGTCAACCAGGTTCGACTTCTTCTGTCGATGTCCAACTACACTGTTGTGCCCATGAGTCTAACTGGTCTATGTTTTGTAAAGCTATTCTTAGCAGAAGCGGTGCTCCTTCATGTCCGGGGTAGAGTAAATGGATGCTTTGGTTGGACGGGTACGCTTGAAGTGTAACCCAATTTCCTTCCTTTGGTTTATGGATCACTAAATGATTGTCATCATTTACCTTGTTTTCTAGTCGACTCCATATATCGAGCTCACCAACTCTTAGTCTCAAGTCCTCCTTGACAATGACATGCATTCGGGTACTCGGATTTATCGAAGACATAGGTCTTATCGCCTGGGGTATTTCCAGTTGGAGAGCTTCTCATTGTTTTATCCACAAATATTCCTCCATTGGTGACATCTCATCATCTACGCCTTCCTCCTATCGATCATGACCTAACTGCAACATATTTTCCTCATGTTTTGTCACCGCAGAAACCATTCTTCTTTGAAGCACTATAGATTTCTCTAGTATCTCTTCCATTCTTCTCTACCTCTTCTCCCTTTTTATATTTTGTAAGTCCAATGTATCTTTGTGAGTCATCATTTGCCCAATTTCCTTCTAAGGTCGAGTTTTCACTGCCGGTGATGGTATTTTCTCAGTTCAACTAGAATCCTTCTACTTTGAACCAACACATGGCCAAGTACCCCCCCATAGCCTACCTGATGATTTAGTAAGCCCGAATAGTTCTATCTACTTGTTTAGGAAGTACTGCCACTCCCTTTCTGCAATAAATGTTTCCCACTCTTTTTTCTTTTCCACCCAGTTAGTGTTTGACGGTGGTTCGGTGAGTGATGGACGAGGTTCAACTATATGTCCTACTCCTCTGTCGATTAGAAATTTTAACAAAAAGGTCGGTAATGAACAAAGAAATTGCTCAGTGAAGTCGGTATAGAATATTTTTTCAATAATTTCAACTAAAACTCTCTCCTCTACTACTTGTTCTTTACAGAATTTCTCTGTAATTTTCTCAAACCACTTTGATAGATTTGTTTGTCCTCCTCAGATCAGTTTCTGAAGCAATTCTTGATATTTAGTTGCTTCCAGCTTCATCTAATAGTTTTTTCAACAGTTGGGGCACCGATTCTACAAATTTCTCATGTGTTTCGGTGAAGAATTTCTCCTTCGCTTGAGCAATGGCCTGTCTGTTTCTTCTCACATAATTCTGCAAATAATATGCGATCTTACATTCCCACCAATTCTTAATCTCTTGCTGTGATATCATCTACGTATGGTCATATCATCCATATATGTACTACCGACAAAAGAACCAATGTTGTAATCACACAGATCACATAAGGTTACCAACAATACACATATAAAAACATGTATTCATACAGATACAAGAGATAAGAACAGATGATAGAATAACATATTATATTAGTGAATCACATGAGGGTCCATACATACACAGAACTAAACCTAGTTCTTATTTGGCTCAAAAGACTATTATATATGATTACAAATCAGTTAGGAATAACTACTTGTCGGTTCAGTCAACTGACACAACCTTTAGAGGCCGACCTAATCTTTGATTAGTTAGTTAACTAGTCTATTTGTCTCATCGACTAGCTCCTCCAACAAGTTTGAGAAGCTTGGGATTTTTCTCTGAAGCGCAAATATTGAAACTTTCTAAAGTAGTAGCACATCCCAAGATCAGAGAAATTGGGATAAGAATGTTGAAATTATCGACAGAATATAAACAATATTGCTGAAGCGATCGATCTGACTTAAAAGTATGTGCCGATATTGTCAGCATCACAAAACTTGATGAAGTGACCAAAATGTTTTTCACCCATTTCTTTTTTAGCTCACACTCACCTTTGAATAAGATTTGTGAGTGAAAACCCTTTTCCTCGACATTTTGAAGTTAATAAATAAAGGGTTGGAAATGAATCTCATGAACTCCATTTGACCTTCATAAAAGATCAAAAAACATTAATAAACTTGTGATTGGAGATGCATAACAGAACAAACAATAATATGCTTACCTACAACATTGTTTTGATAAATTGCTGCTATTTTAAAACTAAGAAGGAGAGTTGGAGGAGCTGCCTCCTGAATTTTGACATAGGATAATAACAGGCTCATAACTCATACAACAACATATGCATATGTACCAATAGGTTGCTTTTGAACTTTGTAATCACACATCCTTCTATTACAAGCCACTTCGAATGGAACACTTCTCTCCATATTGCACAACTGCACTATTGAATGGCTAGCAATGGATTGGTAACTATAGTTCTTCTCTATTATAAAACTGGACAATGTTTGTACTCTCCAATTATGAGGGGCAGTGATGCATACATATAAAGAAAATTCTTTTCATTATAGGATACTTCAGTACAATAATGCATGCTTGTTTATTTGGATTTTTGGGACAATTAAGGTATTGCGAAGACTCTTCTCTCTTTTCTCATGTCACGGGTTTTATTCTCACCAAGCAAGATTACCTTCTGAAGGATAGACTTGAAAATAATGAATGTTGCCAACGAATAATTGTTTCCTAGTTTTTGGGGAGATTCAGGATTTTCACCGATACTGTCGTGGTGGATAAAATAAGAAGCAACAAAACCAATCGGAGGATTTCAATGATTTATCATCGAAAAAATTGGAAGGACGTGGATAATTTCACTGACACCATCGAAATAAACTCAGAAATCATCACCAATATCATCGAAAGCGACTCAGGAAATCGTGCTGAAACAATTGAAGGTTTTTGGTTGAAGAAGACTTAGTATTTTCTGGTGAAACGTTCGTGGATTGAAAGAAAAGAAGATTTCTACTTGACTCAAATAAACCCGCTAAAACTGTCGGAGGTGACTAACTCGTGGGAAACATTTGTCTTCGGCATGGCAGGGCCCACCTAAATTTCATCTCTTATGGAACCGTTTGTATTTTCCCATGTAAAGCACTAAAAGATAGATAGTGGGAATTTCTAGGGTTAGGGTAGGTCAGAGGTCACAAAATGACAAATATGATTGTAATATAAATAGATGTAGGAAGAGAATAGAAAGGATTTTTCGCTAGCACAAAGAAGGGTTGGACTATTTGTAACAGAACTACTTTTCTGCTATTAACAAGGGACTTGTTTTTGCTGGGAAAGGCCACACAATAATTTTCTTGGAATGTTTGGAAGTCGCAATGTGGAATTACTTCTTCTGGTTTCCATGCAACTGTGAGATCATTCTAACTATTCTGAATTACTTCTTTAGTGATGAATGATTTTGCTTTCCATATATATGTATATGTATGAAATGAGCAATGAATGTTTTATTATGTCAGAGCTACCTTTGATATTATTTCTGTTGTAAATATGCATATGAAATTGAAATAACTATCTGTGAGATTTATATGAATACTTACAATACATTGGTATAACTTTAAATTTTCTTCCTGTGGGGATAGGATAAGTTAGAATATGATATATTAGCTTAGACTTATATTTAGAAGAATAATTGTGAGGGCAGGAATGGTAAGACAAGAGGTAATAACCTAAGCAACACTTGCAACGTTTATGCTTATCAATTATATGCATTTAGGCACTTGCATATCATCTTTAAAAATAAAATTACATAAATAGTAGACTGGGACATAACTGGTAAATATTTAAACAACTTAATGTACAATAGCCGGATCGTTAAATGAAAAGATTCTCCACACCAAACGGTGGACGATATAATTGTGATTGTTTATCGGGGAGAATCCCTACTATCGGTACCTGGGTTTTTTCCAGGAATCAATAGATTTTGTGCTAGAAGGAGGGCATCTAGTGCATGGATGGCATAGGAAATCCGTTTGTAAGAAAATTTTCCACTCAAACGACATCTGAAAAGACTTTCCCTTAAGATTTTATTCTTGAATTTGAAGAACAATAAAGGGTAACTTTTGAAGAAGAAGATTCAGAATGTTTGTATGCTGTCCCATTTGAGGAAATTAATCATTTTTAGAGGCATACAAGATATTATGTTAGGAAAATTGGAGGGTTAAAAGTAATTCCTTTGTTACCCAGGAGGAAATCTCCCAATAGAGCAGTCTCATATTCTAAACATTCATTACTTGTGGAAAATTTGGAAGAATTGGTGGATTTATCTATCCAAGAAATAACTCAACCTATTGATCAGTTAGGACCAGAATCCATTATAGCTTAATTTTTCTCACATTCTCCACCCCAATATCCACTTCGAGTTATGAACGTTGTAAATCAACCCACATGGAGGGATAGAATGCCACTCAACCTGAATGCACCTTTACACGATTTACCCAAATACCTAGAACGAGTGTTAGCAAATTTTGATATGGGAAAGGGTATCTCCACTGAAGATCATTTGAATTTTTTTTACCTCGCACTAACAATTCTCATCGTTGAGCATGAAGATGTTGTCTGCAGACTGTTCTCGTATACTTTTGAGCCCAGAGTGTCTTCATGGTATTTCAATTTACTGGCTAAATCAATAACAAACTGGGATACATTTGAAAGAATGTTTAGAAGTAAATTCGACAACCAAAAAACCGTAGCCACACTCATGAAAGAGTTATTTTCTTTGAGGATGGAAAGGAAAGAAAAAGTTCAAGATTTCAATCAAAGGTTTACTACTCTATTAAACAGTTTTAGTGTTGCAACAAAACCAATTGAAGAGTCTTTGGTAGAATATTATAGTACAACATTATACCCACCTATAACAATGCTTGTAAAAAAGGGTAGTTAATCCTACACCAATAGAAAAATATGAAGAAACCAAGAGGGTGGAAGCATATCTTGATAGTATTGCAAAGCATACTTCAGAACCATAAGTAAAAAAAAACAGCTACTAAAAAACCTTTGCTGTTAACTAGGCCTAAAGAAGAACATTCGAATGAGCTAGAAAATGTGGTGAAAATGGTGCAGAAATTATCAAACAAGATAGTAGATTTGGAAAAGGAGAAGGGAGCTAGTTCATCGAGAAATCCATTCCAAACTTACTACAAGAAAAGAGAATAAAGTGGATAGCCTCAACTGCCTCTAATTAATTATACTGTTTTAAATTTTAATGAAGTGGGCATGGATCATTTCTGTACATTTCATCAAGAACACCATTATGAAAAAAGTTTCCCACAATGGATAAACTCAATGACATTGGTAATGAATCAATTATTAGATGCTCAATTGACAGATCCTGAAGTAGAAGAAGACCAAACAAATGAGCCGGAAGAAACAAATGAAGAAACCATGATGGTGTTATGGGATTTGGCACCCACATTGGGGTTGAGTGAGGAAGAGTAGACTGCAGAGATCCAAGTATCATCGATAAATGTTACAATAAGGAGTAAAGCACCAGTGATGGATCAAAGTTTAGTGCTATCTAAAAAGAAGAAGAAAAAAGAAGCGATGAAGAAAATTATCAACACTACTCAAATGCAACATAATTTTAATCCAAAAAACATAAAAGAGACAAATCCAGTAATTAATAAAACTGTGAAAAACTTGGAAAACAAAACAAAAAGTACTAAGAAAGGTTCAGTAGAATATGACATGGGGTATGATATTGTGGAAGATATTAAGAAAACGAAAGTGAATATTTCTTAATTTGAATTATGTAATCTTCCTCAGTAAATAAAGAAACTAATGGAAGCTTTTGACCCACAACCAAGCAGTACTTCAGAAGATATCGAATTAGATACTGAGATTAATGAAGCAAGCTTTGGTGGTAAATAGAAATCCTAGAATATTCCTTTCCTATTGTTACCACCTAAGTTGTACATAATGGTTTTTTATCAAGTGGGCCTGGTGAATCGGACAAGGATAACTTGTTCGGACTTCAGAATACCTTCAGTCTTGCTTTTGGGAAACTTTTTTGTACTATATCACATGTTCATACCCCCTTGGGGGAGTTATAATAAATGTTCTAGCATGATAGTGTCTATAAAAGAATCGGTCTCATAGACTTTATTTGTCAATCCGATCAGCCCAGGGTTTTTTTTCCCTTGGTTATTATTGGTTGTTGAATAAACAACTGGTACTTTCTGAGTTTTTCACTCAATACCTCCAAAGTTGGGGTGGTCAGCTTGGCATTTAGGCCCATTAAGGTTATTAGAGTCTACGTGTCAATGTATAAACATGCTAGGCATTCTGGTTGAGTCATATGAACATGTCTAAGTCCCCCTAGGTTTTTTAATTTTTTTTAATTTTTTAATTTTTAAAAAAAATTCAGTGTTTTTTATTAAAATTTAATTTTTCCAAAACTTGGCTATTTTTTTATAGTTTAATTGGGGAAATTGGTTTTGTAATAAAAGTGGGCTTAGAAGTCAGATTCAGTCATGTAGGTGCTCATTTTCAAGCTAAGAGCACCCAGTAAACCTATAGATCCACTATTTCCTAGTTTTGAGTGATTTTCCATCACTCAGGTCAGAAAGCCCCAAAAAATCAATTATTGATTATTTTAATTAATAAATTGATGAATAATGGAGCAAATACAAAATCCTAGATCAATGGATTCTCAATCAATTTGATTGAAATCAGTCATATCTGCACCAGATTGACTGGATCTGACAAATCCTTGACTGAAGGAGGTGATCTTGACAGATCCAGAGTTGAACTTCAACCTCCTTTATGGGGAATTGTGCCCTCTCTCTCTCTCTCCTCCACACATGTGCGCTCTCCTGGAAGCTCTGTGGATTGATGTGTCAGTCTGTGGGTTAGTGTGTTTGCTCAATCATCCCCCCGATTGAAAAGTAGGCTCAGTGGAAGCTCAGTTCAGCTTCAGATCGACATTAATGGACTCTCCTTCATCTGCAGTGGTCTATCTCCTTGGGATTTGCACCCCCCTAGCTAGGATGGATCTCCTATTTTTTGTATAAATAAAGCTCAGATCACCTCTTCCAAGCTAGTTATAACTGGGATTAAGGTGTTGTTGCTCTTGTAGTATGTTATTGTTTATTATTCAGGAATAAAGAAGCTTTGGAGGCAAGATCTATGGTGTAATTCTCTTCATGTGTGGATGGTGATTGTCAAATGCTTATGAGATATGATCTGTGTTATCTATCATTGCTTTTTCTGGTTAATTGTTGGCCTTAAAGGAGAGAGCTCCCTCCTGTTAGGGTAAGATTTTATTCTAGTTTGATTTATGCTCTTACTATTTTCTTGTTTTAGATCTATTGGATTTGCATGTATTTTAAGTTTAATTACATGCTTTCCAATGATCTCTTCCAACAGCACCTATGTTTTAACCATATGTTTGTGCAAGGATTTCTAAGTTGCAGGTGATCTCGCTTGTAGAATAGGTTGATCTGGTTTGCATATTCCTCATCTTCAAGATCTTTTAAATGGAATAGTCCCTCGGTGTTCCACCAAATAAGACTCCAAAGCCCACCATTCCCAGGCTTCCAGCACTCTTTCTCTCTCTTTCTCCTTCAAAAAATCAATTTTCTTACCTGGTTACTGTGTTCGAAAGCTTTGTTATCATTTGGATCGTTATATCAAAGTAAAATTTACATGGATATTCTATTTCAAATCTCATAGTCTAGATCTCATTTCTAAAAAGTATCATTAAGCATTCTAGATCTAGCATAAGGAAATCGTCCGTTTTGCATGGCAAGTTAAAGAAAATCAGTAGGTTGCATGCTCTAGATTTCCTATTCTATTTTAAAAAATATTAAATCCAGAAATCAGTGCATATTTAATTGGCTGCACAAATAGAAAGCCAAGATCCCAAGGAAATCTTGCTTTCCTTGGTTCCTTTTTCACATGTTTAGCTAGTTTTAACTTAGTCTTTTTTGAGTTAAGGTAGGATGACCCAAAGGTGCTCTTAAAGTGATTTTGGGAATATTTTATTCTAACATGCTTGCTGGTGTTTAGTAGGTGTAACAGAAAATAAAAGAAGCTGTTGTTTGAAAGTGGCCTCGGGAGCATTCAAATCCCCCCAAGGGTCTCCCCTTTCACTAAAATTTAAAATTTTTGGAAAGTTGTAAGATCTTGGTTTCATCCCGTATAAGGACCAAGAGGTTTTTGATATTTCAGTTTTTTGATATTGTAACCAATAATAATAAAGGAAAATATTTTTTGAGTAGGCTCTTTCGAGCCCGCTCCCCAACCCCCCGGGGGGGATCTGCGTCCGTTTCACTTTTTTGCATTCTTCCCTTTTTTCTGATCTAGTTTAGTATTGACATGTAGGATTTTAAACTTTGTTATAATTTTTCATTATTCCATATTTTAGGGTTTTAATTATTTTAATATCAACCTTTTAACCTGTTATTTCCGTTCAATTCTTGAGGAATTTTGAATGAAATTGAATATAACCCTTTAACTTTTCAAGACCCCTCCTCCTCTGGAAATTAATCCAAAAGATTCTCCTTAATTGTAGACATACTAATATGCCTTAAGATTAAACTAAATTTGTTAATAATAGGATTAACTTCATTGACTTTAGGTTTCGAAATCTATTATCAGGTTTTTAAATTTGTTATTAATAATAATAAATTTAATAAACTTTAAGGTTTTAAATTTATTTTAGGTCTTTAATATAATAAATCCTAAAATCAAACTTAAAGAACATCTTGAAAAAATAAGTATAATTAAAATTCATTAAGATATTTAATTTATTATGAGGGTTTTTAAATTGTTAGTAATAGTAATAAATTTCAAAACTTTAAGGTCTTTAGATTTATTATTAAGGTCTTTAGACTTATCATTAAGATTTATAAAACTATTAGTAATAATAATAAAAGTTAAAACTTTAGGGTTTTAAAAGGTTATTTCAACCTTTAAAATCCTAATATTAAGTCACCTTTTAATGAAATTTAATATTAAAATTCATTAATAATGACAAATTTATTAACCTTAAGGTTTTAATTTGTTATTAATAACATTATATTTAAAGACTTTAAGTTTTTATGTTTAATATCAAAGGTTTTTAAAATTGATATTAATGTTATTAATGATAATAAGTTTATATTTTTAGGGTTTTGATATTTTTGGGGCATTGGGTGCGTTTTTAAAATCAAACTTTAAGGTTTTAAAAATAACATTTTAATAACTTTAGGTTTTTAATTTGTTATTAATAAAAATAGATTTGAAAACTTAAGTTTTTAGGTTTAATTTCAAAGGTTTTTAAAAAATTATATTTTATTGGGGGTTTTTTAAAAATATCATTTCAGAAAACTTTAGGGTTGGTAAGAATTGTAAGCAACATTTCTCCTTAAAATTTTTTATATTGTCTTAATTCAGCCATTAATAATAAAAATTTAATAATATAAACAATTGTTCCCGTAAAATAGGTGGAGGTAAAAGTAAAATTAAAAATGAATTTCTAACCTAGCAAACCCTAGTCTCCGCGGCCGACCTACCGGTTCCAGTATTTAACTTTGGTTCTCACTCTCTCCACATTCGACTTGTCCTGATGATGGATCCTGATATGGATTCAAAACGTCGACCTCGTCATTTCGATACTGTGGTTTTTTCGAACTTTGATTCTCCAAGAACACCTATTTTAAAATTTACTAAAAATAACAAAGACTCCAGTGTGTATGCTCTGTACTTGGCTGCGGTTCATCCGATCAGTAAAGCTGCATCAAAAACACTTGAGTGACTAGAATAATTAGGGTTCACTCTCCCCAAATTGAAAAACCATCAGGCGAAAATCCAATGCCTCGATCAAACCATTATGGTGGAAAAATACCCAAAGGAAGCGGGAACTCCTAAAAAGTGACCTCGGGGTGCCGATCTCTGTTACACCTTTGGGTGCATTATGAAAAATAGTCTCAGAGACTCCATTCATCCCACATATTCCTTGCGGGTAGCCATGATGGTTTAGTTTTGGACATACTTCAAGTACCCCCTGGGTATATCTGGAGTCCCCTCGCATAAGTTAAATTACTCATCTTTTTACATTAATTTAAAATTAACCAAGATACAATTGCACAACATTCATTCCATCACTTGCAAGAACTCTTAATTGTTTTTGGACTCCATTTTCAAGGCACTGGTCAACTGTTTATTTCTTTCAATCTATATGTGATTGGGTGTCATTTTCGTGCTTACTTGTGATTATCTCATCATGTTATTTGTTGTTTACAATTGTTAAATCGAAACTCCTAAAAAAATTACCCTTTAATACCATCATAATACTAAATAATTTTTCCTTAGTAACTTAATAGGGTCTACCCCCCTTGTCTTCGTTAGGAGTTGAGCCTAAACGGAGGAGTCAAGAACAAGGTGACAGCCTTGAATCGAGACTTGCTTCCAAGGACACATCGAGTGGCTTGAAGATTTCTGCCATGTAACCCAGGTGTGTGAAAGGCGGCAGCACCTATTAACATTTGAAATTTTTAATCATAATGTTCATAATTGTTTGGTATATTCTAGAGCCTCATCAAATGCTATGCCTCTTTCTATTTGTGAGAAGATTAATGGCCAACCAACACCATCCCCCTCTCAGATCATTCAGCTGGATAGGTCTATTGTTAAGGTTATAGGGGAGATGAAAGATGTATTAATTAGACCGTTTGCAGATCTTAGAGTGTGTCAATTCATAGACATCATGGTGGTAGATATACATGAGGCTTATGGATTAATATTGAGTAGGGATTGGTCAATGAAACTTAATGGTTATTTTTCAACTGATTGGTCTCACATGTGGATTCCATACCAAAAAAGTCAAAAACATATTAAGATATTGAGGGAACGAAATATGAAACAAAATGTGACTTAGTTGGAAGGAGAGAACAGATTGGTGAATTTATCATCTTTAGTTTTAGAAAACTATTTTTTAGAGTTTGAACTAGGAAATTACCAAGCTGAGGAAGTCAGTCATGAAACAGATACACAACTCGATCTCTTTCAATTTTCATGGGATGACGATATTGATTGTAACACAGTAAATTTAGCTACTGATGTAGAAAATGATACTAACCAAGTAGTTTTAGAAGATAAATTTTGGATTTTATATTTTGATGGTTCTAAAACATGAAAGGGATCAGGGGACTATTGTGTCCTTGTTGATCCTGAAGGATATAAACATTACCTCTCTTGTAGGCTAGAGTTCGAATGTACACATGGCACTGCAGAAGCTCTAGTTCAAGGTATGAAGAAAACCTGTGATTTAAATGTAAAATATTCAAAAAAAAATTGTGACTCTAGACAAAATACCTTTCAACAACAACTTAGAGAAACACACCCTAAGCTGTAGCCTTTGAACCAAAAGGAGCTGAAGAAGCTTGGCCTTTCAAACTTGAATATTTACAAGGACAGGAAGAGAGTCTTCCTTTAAATGACCTCGTTCTCAAACATTACTCACTTAGGTTGTAGGAACACTTTGCACATAAATAAAACTTTCCTTTTCTTGGTTCTTTAGTTAGTTTATGTTTTCTGTTTTACCTTGATTCATAGCCTTAGTTTTTTTTTTTCTTTTAATAAACTAGCTCAATATTTGGCGCTTGGAAATATAGGTATATGAATAATCTCAAAGGTCTTTGAAAGTCAGGAGCTGCTTACGAGAAATCATGTGTGGTAAAATTTGATCAAATTTGAGATTCTTTAATTATTGATAGACTATAAAAAGAGAAGCTAATTTCAAGTCCACATTGAAGTCATTTTAAACCCTGTAAAATAACTAAGGCTCATGAGGTCTAAGGTACTATCTTGGGGATCCGTCCATTCTCACACTAATATTCATCTTATGAAGCTTACCATGAGATAACCACATAAAGGAAGCAGGTCTGATGGATGTATGGAATTCAAAGTAATCCAATGCTACAAATCAAAAGCCAAAAAGTCTTATAGTAAAGAGTCAAAATTCCAAGACAAACAATTTACATCAAAGAAATAATGCTGAAGGAATAAATCTTCAGATCGAAAGGGTTTCTTAAACAACAAAAATCAGATAGGTTCTTCTCCGTTTGTGAACTTGAAACAAGTTTATAACTCACAAAAAAGGACATTATGGATGGAAGAACCCATACCAAATTCTCAAAGTGGAAGAAGCAATCAAGGAAGACTCATAAGACAAATATCGTTCAAAAGAAAGCATAAAAAAGAATGCTAATATCATGGGAACTAGGAACAAACGAATGCATCCGTCTAACCTTGTTACAATCCCGTGGAGTCATATCTAGTGGCAACCAAAAGATAGAGGAAAAATGAATTTCATATTTTGGCTCTAAGATAGTTATAAGGACTCCTAATCCTTGTTACCCTACTCCCAAAAGACGACAATCAATGTGATGCACAAAAACTTACATCCTTGGATAAGTCTAGTCTTTTAAATGACTTTGGAGAATGCATTGAAGAAATTGCTGCATATACATAATCTAGTACCATGTAGCAGTCTTTTTTTCCAAAGATATTTTTTCAGAGATCTGTGTTCGTCAACTAATCGTCAATTGTTGCTGCTGCAACTTCTTCCCCAAAATTTTTATATTTTAGGGCCCCTCCTTATATATATTTTTTATTGAAAGCTTACGTAGACTAGTTTTCCAGCTCTAGAGAGTCCATCCTTGTAATATATTTGATATGATTACAGATCAGAATATTAATCAATTCCACAAATTTATATTAAAATTTCTGAATTACAAAATCTACCATTTGACAGGGTAGGGAAATCAAGGTTTCAGGTAGGGAAATTTTGTAGAGGCAGATTGGGAAGAGGAGATAATTCAAGAGTGAGTGAATATTTGGAAATACATTTCCCTAACACATTTATATCTAGGACCATTGATATTTCGGAGCCTGCGCTGCGAAAACTTACTTTCATGCTGCTGGGTCACCAAACCGTGAAACTAGGGAATATCAATCCACTTTCCGAGCAAAGGCTGAAGTAATTTGTAGAGGTGATTTTCAGTCATAAAATAAGGTTATGTAATTTTTACAATACTTGGGACAGATCGTAATAGTTTGGGATCAATTTGAGAAAGTAAGGTAGTTTTGGCATGGAGGGGAACCTACGCATTGGAGGATTACAAAATATAGTACGAGAAAAACAAAAATAGGTTCTTTAGTTATGTATGGGAACTTGGGTATGTCTATGACCCATAGGAACTTACGAATCAGTTTTTGGATGAGAAGAACTCTGTTTATGCAAGAAATGGCTAAACTAGTTATCTAATACTAGCTTTCTAGATAGGGTATGAAATTAAGCAGATAAATCATTGCAGATTTATTTATATACTGATATGAAATATAAAATAGATATGTAAAACTCCATTGAACATATATAATCCACTCAATCACTCCCACAACCTCATATAATATTTATTTCACTGAAATTCATCAAATTCCCCCAATATGCTGATAAAGCAAGCTTTCAATGTGAAATAAGGAAGGTAATATTCAATGACTGAGTTATTTCGACTTGTGGAAATAAAATAACAGAGTTATAAGTTTTACATACATTGTTATTCATATTATAGAGTGACCAATATAAAGGAGGCTCCAAAATGATGGGAAAGAGGCCCGAATCCTCACTGGAAGAGGGTTGTGAGCATAGGTGAAGCATGGGCTTCAATGGAGATCATGCTGTAGGTGATGGATGCTGCAATTTAATTCTATAATAAGCTTCACTAGCTGATATTAGCGCTCCATAGACCTATAATAGATCTAAAGGGAGATGGAAGAGAAGGGAGGAGAGGTTTGGGGATCATGTCCCAATGGTCTAAGGCACAACACTCAGAGAGTATGCTCACATAGCATAACCACAATATCAAAACATCCAAATTGAATAATGGAGTTGGAATACTTATTTTATAGAATTAATGTTTACCTATTGAGCAAGTCACTTGGCTTAGTGACCTGTGAGAATAGGTCACCTGTGAGTGGAGATACTTTCCTTTATTTTCTTTGCTTTTCCTTTTCTTATTTTTCTTCTTTTCCTGAATTTCCTCCTTTTATGAACTTTCTTGCTTTTCTTGTTTTATCCCGCTTTCTGAATTTATGCTTCTTTTCCCGAAATATTCCTCTTTTCTCATTTTGGAAACATTTTTGGACTCTAGTGCTTACTTTACTTGGCAAGTTTATTTCCACATAATTTAATTGCATAATTAATAAAAATATTAATTGCACCAATAATATTAAATGCTCCATAATTATTTATTCCAAGTGGGTAGCAACTATGGATAAATTTAAATGCACACTCCTAATTAATTAATTGCCTCATCTTAACCCCTTATTAATTATTTAATTCAATCTGTCACTACGATCCATGGGGTTCGATCTATTTCATGATGTTGTCAAAATGGGAACATGACAGTCCTCCCTTCCCAAGATTGCTTGTCCTCAAGAAAAATATCCCAAGAGCTCCATCATGCTTTTTTTGCACTACTCTGATCATAATCCTCTCTCCAAGAAAATATTCACTGCATATGTAACTAAACATGCCTACTTCTATCCAAGTGAAGTAACTGGAAAGTGTGCCAAGATCCCATAAGAACATCGTAAATAAAAATATGCCACTACTATGTAAACTATAAGTCCATCTAATGAGGTGTTCCCTATGTGGGAAACTGAAACCATGTGCAACATAGATGAACTGGTGCAAAAGAGGGTTCGCTTGCTCCATCATGCCAACATGCAAACAACTTCTCCAAGGACAAAAAATTCCAGGATCCCATTGCTTGTATGGAAACCCCATGTATAGGAATACCATCCAACAAAATTTGTTAAGAAAAACAGTGCCTGGATCCCACTGTTCATGCTGCATCTCCCCAAACATTAGTAACAAGAAAAAATCAGCATCATTTGAAATGTTGGGAAAGATGAAAACATCATACCACCATATTGGAAAATCATCCTTTCCAATGCAAACTTGAAGCTTTGAGGGCCCCTTAATCAAGATATGCAACTTTCCAATGTAGGGATGAATCAAAGAAATACTATGCATCCCCAAATATTCCTCCAAAAAGTGAGGCCACAATTCCACCAGTCGTTCCATTCCAATTGAAATGTTCTCATGTGACCAATGCACACAAGGAACAAGTGTGGTATACATGAAAATCAAGTGACAAGGGTGTGGATCCCATGTCCTAAAATGCTGCTCCAAAAGAGATTAAGTTGTATCAAAATCAGTCATGTTCATATTTCCCTCAAATAACAAGGTATCATGGTCTCTATGGAACTCAAAATGTGCTCCTCTCTTCATCCAATGGCTCAACTCTCTGCCATTGATCCAAGGGTGAAAAACTCCATCAATTGACCCACACATTGAAAGTAAGTGTAGATCTGATTCCTTCTTATCAAAAGTGGCTGCACACACATTCCTTTTCTGTTGCCTGTAAATCATAGAAAAATCAGCAATATTAAAAACAATTTTCTTGCAACAAGACATGAATTTTTTACCTTCCATAGTTTCCTCTTCAGTGATTCCTCTATCCAACCATCCAGTGGATGAATCATAGATATTTCTTGCTGATTTATATGATCTATAATCAGCCATCTCTTATGCAATAGGATATATCTCCCATGGGGACAAATTATGATCCCCTTGTTGTACATGTGACACAAACCAGAAAAATTTCTTCACCCACCGTTCATTCCCCATTGGTGTTTCTGAATCTAGGACATGTGGGAAGGAACTATAAACCATCTTTGCATGTCTGCAACCTTCAATAATCAGACTTATGGATGAAAAATTTTCATTATTGGCTGGTCCAAATTGAGTGCTCTCATCCCACTCTTCCATGGGAGAGTGACTGTCTTCAAGGAACAACTCAAGTTTCCTTGGAAAGAAATCAAGTGCTTGGTTCTCATCAAACTGTTTTGCACACTCTTCAAGAACATACCGAATAGAATGATACTCATGGTCCACCCACTCATGAGGTTCCTCTATGGAATTTTTTATGCCATTTAACGAAAAGGGACAACTCTCAGGAAATATTGAGGATTGAGTCAATTCTTGCCTCTCTTGTTGGAATTGTTCTATCTTCATTTGTGATTCGAAGAGGGCACTTTGAGTGTATCTCAAAGAATCTTGGGTGGAAAACAAATAACCTTTGATCTTGTAATTATCTTCTTCATATATGCAAATAATTTCTTGATCATGCAATGATGCTTCTTGTAGTAACTCAACAAGCTCAAACATGTCACTTCTATCTGAAAGCAATTGTGAGAAATTACCTTAGATTGTGGACATTGCTTTTTGGATATTCACCATGGATTCAAAGGAAGATTGGTCTTCCATTAAAGAAAATTCCCAACACATCTTTGAAACTGAAGCATGAGTGTCATGGAGAATTTTCAAGGCCTCTTGGTTCTTGTAGATGTTCCTCCTCTTCATTTTCCATCACCGGACCAAATTCATGTAGTGCACTTGAGGTTTTGAAATATGATCCATATGTTTTTGATGCAATATATTCATATTTTAATTCCTCAACAACATAATTTGGGTTGCAACTTAAGTGCTCATTCATCCTTGGTGCACCAGAAAGATATTCTCTCAAATTTTCATCCTTCATACTGCTTTCATTTTTTACAACAGAATTATGAACGTCATCACCAAGGGACTCAACCATTCTGAAATTTTCACTGGAAATGGCATCCATATCAGATTTACACAATGACACATAAAAATAAGAATTTACTAACTTTCCATGTGTCATGTTCTCCTCCTTATGTGGTGGAATTATGATGGCTTGTTCACCCACCAGTTTCTCTGCTTCACACCCTACTGAGATGTGCTCAATTTCTGCTTCCTTGTGAGGCTCAAGGGGTGATTGTAAATCTGAATTGTGTTTCTCTTTTCGATCAGATCCAAAATATATCTCACCATCATCATGTTATGTTTTTATCATTTAAGCAACATGATCTTAGGATCTTATCTAAGAGAATAACATGCATGACAATAAACACAAGAGACAAGAGACACAAAAAAAATTCCTCGGGGAAACCATAAAGGAGAAAACCCCACAACTTCCCTAGAGATAGAATGAGCAACAATGGAAGCAGTAAAACCCGAAAAAATAAAAGATGATCTCAATAGCTTGTTCTCTCTCTCACACTTGAGAGAGCTTCTCCTGTCTCACTCATGCGTCCCAGTGAGTGATTGAGTGTGTGATAAATAGAGATGCTCACTCTCTATTTATATTCTTTTGTTCACTTGATGTCCACTTCAACATGTTGGCCCACTTAACAATTACTTACTAGGGCTGACATCTCTAAGAGAGTCTAATAACCCTAGTGCCCCACAACTTGTGGGGACTTTACCCTTCGATCAACAAGGAGGGTTAACCTTGAAAAAAATGTGGGGACTATTGCCCTGACTTACAATGGAGGGTTAACCTCAATGGCTTTACATGACTTGTTTACATTATTGAATCTCCCGATTGGAACATTGGGGCATGACATGACTCAATTACATTATAGATACTTCCTGGAATAAACATTGAGGTACAATATACAAGTGAATACATTCCGAAGTTACAAATACATCAACACTCCCTCTTAACTAGGAAGGTACTCTCTCGACACAATTTATCAGCACAAGTCTTCTTCTCTATTTCATCTGGATCATCATCAAGTCATCTTTGTCTTCAAGTCATATTCATCTTCAAGTCATATTCATTGTCAAGTCATCTTTATCGTCAAGTCATCTTCATTTTCAAGTCAGCTTCATCAATTCTGGATCATCATCATCATTACTACTTCTGTTATCTCAATCAAATGGTGATATCTCTTCATTCTTCTCATCATAGGAAGTTCTACAGAGCTAGCCCTTTTTCATGCTGGTTGTAGACCTAGCCTCCATGTAGGTCTTCTTTAGCACTTATATCTGACCCTAAGTCAGAATGGCTCACCCAACACTTACACCTGACCTCATCTTGTCAGAAAGGCATGCCCAACACTCACATCTGACCTCATCTTGTCAGAAAGGCCTAGCACTCACATCTGACCATGTGTAAACACATCGCGCCAGAATGGCTCAGCACTTATATATGACCATGTACAAACACACCGCATCAGAATGGCTCTACACTTACATTCGACCATGTGAGAACACACAACATAGGAATGTATCTGCACTTACATTCGACCATGTGAGAACACACCGCATCAAAATGGCTCTGCACTTACATCTGACCATGTGTAAACACATCACGCAAGAATGGCTCTTAGTCACAGATTGAGGATTCTTGGTAACTGACCAAGTGCCTCCATTCTCCTAGAGAATGGAATCTCAGTACCAAGCTAAGTATTCCTGGTAACTGACCAGGTGCCTCCATTCCAAGAATGGAATTCATCACTTATATCTGATCATGTAGGAACCAATCCTATAGTCACATCAGAATGGCTCAGCACTCACATCTGACATGGAAGGAACCAATCCTCTCACCATGACAGAATGACTCAGCCCTTACATTTGACCATGGAAGGAAACAATCCTCTCACTATGTCAAAATGGCTCACAGACTCATCATTTACCCTTAGAGGGGACCTCGATCTGGAGAACACCAAGCTTCTCCCTAAAGTACTCAACTTCACTTTGGCCATTTCTAGCATAGAATCACATCAGGGTTGATTACATTCAAGGATAACCTGCGAGCTTCACTAGGACCGATTACATCTGAGGACAACCTAAAGGTCTGTTTACATTTGAGCAACCTATTAGCTTCACCAGGATTTATGCTTAGACAACCTGTCTTACTGACTATGCTAGAACTCCCTCTTTCAAGAGATCTCGATCTGGATCACATACTGGAGCTTCACTGCTCCTCTTTACATCATACAAAAATGCAATTCAGATCGAGCAAATCAAATAGTAGTTTTCAAAAGAAACATACTACCTCCCAAATAGCAAGTGGCAACATCTTTTGCCTTGTTATAATAATCAACCCATAGTTAGCTACCTTAGACATTAATTAATCCAATTTTTGTCTTATTTGCCTAGTTTCCATATTCATTAGAGGAAATTTCAACTCAAAATGGGCCTTTTAAATTTTATTCAGATTCCATGTCATCATGTGTTAGCCAATGAAATTGCTTTAAATTTGAAATACCGTATAGGTCTTAAACACTTTTTTAATATAAATTTGGGGATAGGTATCATAAAAAAACTACTTTTTTTGTTTGTATTTTTGACATATCTCCCCGTGTTTTTACTCAAATTTCGATCAGGAGAGATCGTTGGATGCGGAATTAAATTCCGCATTCAACGAGTACCCACTCGGCATACTTTTGACGGACCCCGCTACCCCAAAAACAAGAAATACCTGAAAACAACGTAATGATGATGTCATCATTACATTTTTTTTTCAGGTATTTCTTGTTTTTGGGGTAGCGGGGTCCGTCAAAAGTATGCTGAGTGGGTACTCGTTGGATGCGGAATTTAATTCCGCATCCAACAAGCTCTCCTGATCGAAATTTGAGTAAAAACACGGGGAGATATGTCAAAAATACAAACAAAAAAGTAGTTTTTTTCTTTTCTCCCTCCAAAATTAATAAATATTATTTTATTATTTTAGCTATTATTTTATTAATTCATTTTAGGAGGCTCATTTTGAGTTGAAATTTCCTCTAATGCCACCTTATGCAAGTTGTCCTCCACACATCCATAGTGGTAAAACTTGCTAAATTTGAGTCATGGAGCGCTTGGGAAACCTCTTGGAATCAAATCTACTTTATTCTTGGCCTCTCTAGCGCATGTCTGCTTTTTTTGCTTTATTGCCTGCTTTTTCTGAGTTTTAAGGAAATTGGGAAAGTTTGACTAGGTGAAGTTAACTTGTTTTTTGTCCTCTTCATCCTCCACTCTTTTCTCCTATGAAAAGCATGTATGAGTTGTCCTTCCACCATCTATTAGCTTGCCTAATTGCTTTTTCCAATTCATGAGCTCCTAGACAGATTTGGAATGTGCTTTATGCACCTATGGGGGATTTGCTTAGATTTAGTAAGCCTTCTTTTGACTAAATTCAAATGGAATCCTTATGCATTTGAATATCTCATGTAATTATTTATTGTGGCAACCTATGAATTCACAGGGTTGGCTATTGTACACTTATTCAATACAGATTAGTGTTCTGCTCCATATTCAGTCTCCTTTTGTGAGTAATTTGCATGTGTAATTGGCAATTGTTGTGAGTGTAATTGCTCTAACACCTGGGTTCAATTTCCACATGGTATCTGAGCCTTTGTAGATCAATTTCTCTCCTCCCAATTTGTATTGCAGGTTCGATATCATTGACTGGGATCATTCTACTGACTGACGGGACAATTTCTGAGCTATGGATCAATCTTAGAAGATAATCTTGACTCCATTTAACTTCTTTGAATGGAGAGAAAATATGGAGATACTGTTGAGAGAGAAAGGCCTCTATAGAGTGACTATGGCAATAGAAGCAGAGCCCAATGCTGCTGCAGAGAAGATTAAATGGCACAACAGGAGGGATGAGGCCTATGGTCTCCTGTGTCTGAGCATATCCAGAGACCTCCTTTTCCATCTTGATGGATTGACATCACCGAATGAAGTATGGGAGAAGCTTGTTGATATTTTTGGAAAGATAGATGATATGAGGGGACATCAAATTGAAAATGAATTGATCTCCCTGAGTCCCAATAGCTTTGAATCCCTGCAACTCTACTTTTCCAAGTTCAAAGCACTTGTTTTGCAGCTAAAACAATGTGGGATCAAAAAGAAGGATGAACAACTAGTTTTGGCCATACTCTCAAAGCTTGGCCTTGACTATTCAGTGTTTGTATTGACCTTCTATGCCACAAAGTTGACAGCTCGAGCCTGGAAAATTCCTAGCCTTGTAGATTTCATGGAATCTCTCACACAAGAACAAGATAAATTGGTGATGATGGGCACCATCAAACCATCCAAAGACCAAGCTCTGGTTGTTGGAGATTTGAGGGTGGATTCAAAAAGAAATAATAAAGCTAAAAACCCACCTGAGCAAAAGAGAGACAAGAACAAGTCTTCAGAGGAGCCTCAAGGTTCCAAGAAGAACCCCCAGAAGAAGAAGAACAAAGGAGAAATGAGCAAGTGCGCATACTGTAGTAAGGGCAATCATTATGAAAGCTCCTGCATGAAGAAGCAAATAGACATGTTGACCCAACTTCTAGAGAAGAATGGCATCTCCCTTCCAGACAGCTCAAAGAAGAGGGAAGGAGGATCAAATTCAGAAGATAGAGAGAGAGTTCATGCATTGGTTGCTGGCACATCAAGCTCACCTAGTTTCATCATTGATTCTGGAGCTTCAAGACATATGGTTTCGACCAAGGAGGCATTCACCTCACTTGACATGTTGAAAGGTCCACCAATAGTACTGGGAGATGACTCTCTCATTGAAAGTTTGGGCAAAGGGAGGATTGATCTTGACCATGGTAAGTTCAACAATGTGTTGTATGTTCTAGGTCTTGCCTCTAACCTCTTATCAGTGTATCAGATGACCCACACAGGGTCTCCAAAGAAGGTCATATTCTCCCCTGATGAATTTGAGATCACAGAGATCTCAAGTGGTAAAGTCATTGCAAAAGGAGTTGCAAATCACACTTCGAAGGTATACATGTTCTCACACTTCCTACCCTACTCAAACCCCTCTGCTCTTCTGATTCATGCTAATGAGGCAAGCAATATTTGGCATGAAATATTTGGCCACCTCAATTACAAGTATCTTGCTAATCTCAGTAAAAATAAATGGTCATAGGGTTACCAATGATTAAGTTTTCCAAAGGAGTCTGTCAAGGTTGCATCTTAGGAAAACACCCAGAGCATAAATTTGAGAAAGCTAGTCATGAGAGAACCTTTGCACCTCTTGAGTTGATCCACAGTGATGTTTCTAGACCATTTCCTCATATGTCAATGAGTTAGGCCAAATATTCATTGACATTCATAGATGACTTTTCCAGTTATTGCTGGGTTTACTTCCTAAAACACAAGTCTGAAGTTTTTGGCCTCTTCAAAGTCTTTAAGGCTTTGGTTGAAAACCAGTATGGGAGGAAACTCAAGGTCCTCATATCTGACAATGGTGGTGAGTATGTCAAATCTAAGTTTATTCAATATTGTGCAGATGTAGGTATTCAGATGTAGCATTCTATCCCTTACACACCACAGCAGAATGGTGTTGCTGAGAGGAAGAACAAATCACTGAAAGAGATGGCAACCTCCATGATGGAGGCTAAGATTTTTCCACCAAAGTTTTGGGCTGAAGCTATAAACTGTGCAGCCTATATCCAGAATAGGGTGCCTCATAAACATCTTGATGGTATGACTCCTTTCGAAGCATGGAGTGGGCACAAGCTAGATGTGACCCATTTCAGGATTTTTGGCTCAAGGGCTTGGGCTAGAATTCCAACAGAAAAGAGAAAGGATTTGCAGCCCCAAAGCCAAGAGTGTCTATTTGTTTGATACTTTGAAGATTCAAAAGGGTACAAGCTGATCAATTTGATCACAAACAAATCCTTCATTGAAAGGTGTGTTCAGTTTCAAGAAGAGCCCCTAGCAGCAGTGGAAGTTGGAGAATCCTTTTCACCACCAAAACCTCTGAATGTAAGTAAAGAGATAGTTGAACATGTTGATTATGATATGTCTGATAATGATGATTTGATTGCAGATCCTAACAATCCTACAAGACCAAAATGGGCAGCCAAGACCATTCATGCAGCTGGAGAACTAGCTGGAAATCCTAATGATCCTAGGAGGACTAGATCTCAGTTTGAGAGTGCTCTGTGCATGAAAGATCCTATGTTTGTAGAGAAATGATATCTGATGATTGAATTAGATCCATAGACATATGAAGATGTAGCAAAATATCCAATATGGAAAACATCCATGGAAGAAGAGTTCAGCTCACTCCAGAAGAGCAACACTTGGGAGCTGGTTGATCTTCCCCCAGGGAGGAAGCTAGTTCAGTGTAAGTGGGTGTACAAAAAAAAATTTGCTGCTGATGGTTCACCTCTGAAGTATAAGGACAGATTGGTAGCCAAGGGCTACTCACAGGTACATGGCATAGACTACAATGAGACCTTTGCACCATTGGCAAAGATGGACTCCATCAAGCTAGCCTTAGCCATTGCAGCTTCAAAGCAGTGGGAGGTACACCACATGGATGTGAAGTGTGATTTTCGGAATGGATATCTCACTGAATATATTTACATGCAGCAGCCTCAAGGATTTGCTACTAACCCATCTCTTGTGTGCAGGCTAAAGAAGTCATTGTATGGGCTTAAGCAAGCC
>LPNX010036630.1:3784-108991 GCA_001517045.1 Pseudotsuga menziesii
TGCTCGATATTCTTCCATCAGGGCAGTGATTTCTATAGCAGCAGAGATGGGTTGGAAGATCCACCAGATGAATGTGAAGACCGCATTTCTCAATGGTCTTCTGCAGGAGGAGGTTTATCTAGAGCAGCCACAGGGATTCGAGATTCATGGGAGAGATTCTCATGTGTGCACGCTGAAGAAAGCCTTGTACAGACTAAAGCAAGCTCCTAGAGCTTGGTACTCCAGGATTGATGCTTATCTGACATCGATGGGATTTCAGAAGAGTGAGGCTGATCCCAACCTTTACTCCATTGTGGTTGGGGGAGACCCGCTCATTCTTCTGTTGTATGTTGATGATCTTTTCATCACAGGTGCTGAACGTCTCATTGCACATTGCAAGAGAGACCTAGCATCGGAGTACGAGATGATCGATATTGGGCTGATGCACTATTATTTGGGGATGGAGGTGTGGCAGGAGCCTGGGCATATTTTCCTGGGACAGGGAAAGTATGCAACTGATATTCTGAGGAGATTTCGGATGGAGGACTGCAGCCCTATGAGTACACCTATGATCACCAACTGGAAGCAACTCCATGCTTCCGAGGGCAAGTTGGTGGATCCCACTATATATCGTCAGCTTATTGGGTCGTTGATGTATCTGGTCAACACCAGGCCAGACTTGTGTTTTGCGGTGAACACTCTTAGCCAGTTCATGGTTGAGCCTAGGAGTGTGCACTGGACAGCTGCAAAGCACATATTGAGGTATCTTGCAGAGACAGTGGACTATGGTCTGGACTACAGGGGTTCAGATGGAGTTGGCTTGGTTGGGTTTACATATTTAGATTGGGCAGGTTGCGTGCGGTATCGGAAGAGCACTTCCGGTTGTTGTTTCAGTTTGGGCTCGGCAGCAGTGTCGTGGTTCAGTCAGAAACAGAGGTCCGTTGCATTGAGTTCTGCTAAGGCTGAGTATATGGCAGCCAGTCAGGCTACTTGTGAAGCACTGTGGTTTCGCAAGCTTTTGATAGATTTGTTTGATCAGGAGCTTAGGCCTACGATGATCTACTGTGACAATCAGAGTTGCATTCAGCTCTCTGAGAATCCAGTGTTCCATGACAGGTCAAAGCACATTGAGATCAGATACCATTTCATTCGAGACTACGTTCAGAGAGGGGCAGTTGAGCTTCGACATATTTCCACTGATGAGCAGGTAGCTGACATCTTGACGAAGTCTTTGGGGAGGGGAAAGTTTGTCTTCTTCAGAGATAAGTTGGGAATGGTACGGAACACCTTCCTCGGTAAGAGGGAGTGTTAGTTTTTGTACCTAGGCAGATGTTCCCTAGGTGACTTTATTTTGCCTAAGTCACTTTAAGAGGAAAAAAGGTGACCCTCACATTAAATGTCACTTAATGAGACTTTATAAACATAAAGTCACTTTTTGATAAATTTAAGTGAGTGAGTAATTTTATTTATGTGAATTAAATAAAAGGGATTTTTACTCTCATTGATTCTCATCCGTTGGATTAGATCTCTTTTCCACCGTCGGATTAGAAACTCACTTAGGGTTACTCAAAAAGGTTGAGGGAGGCAAAAGGGCATTCACTTTTCATTTTTGCATGAGAAGAAGAGAGAGCTGAGAAGGAGGTCGAGCTACAGCAAGGGCACGATTTTCTAGAAGAGTTTTTGCACAGAAATCGAGGAGTATTGGAGCTTTAACGCAGGCACAGATTTCGAGAAGAGGTACGGCCTGCATTAATTACAGTATGGCTGCATTTAATATTGCACAGTCTTCGAGGGAATACGGCCTGTTAGTTTAGCTGTACGGCTGCATTAAATACAGCACAGAAATCGAGGGAGTTAACAGCATTTATTTGGCACGGTTTTTGATGGAGTACGGCCTGCATTAAATTGCTGGCATGCAAATCAAGACAGGGTACAATACATTTAATTGCTGGTACGGATTTCTGAACTATGTACGGCCTGCAATTTATTGGCACAGAAAACGAGGGTGTACGGCTGCTGTTTGCTGGGCACAAGTTTCCAGATTTTGAGATAAAATTTGTGGTGGAGATAAGTTGTATTTCTACTGTATTTCTGTCCTTTATTTTGCTGAAGAAAAATAAAATCTCTCTCTGACTGCCCGTGGGGGTTTTTCCAGGGCTTATTAGCCAAAAATCTCTGAGTATTAATTTATGGTGTGACTGTCCAAATGTTTATTTCAGCCTGTTAGTAGTTTACTGTGTGTTTAAAATTGTTCAGAAATTTTTTTTAAGTAGCTTCAAGCCTATGTAAAACCGGCTGAAGTGAAAAACACTAAATGTTCATTTAAACCAGCAAGCAGTAAAACTCAGTTTTCTACAGTTAATGGCGACGGGTATGTGGATTTCGATGAGTTCTTGATGCTGTATGAATCGATGAATGGTAAAGGAGCTCAAGAAGAAGCGAAAGAGGATCATATGGACGAAGACGCGGTTTTGGCCGAGGCGTTCGGCGTTTTTGACGAGAATGGCGACGGTTTGATCACGGTAGAAGAGTTGCAGTCCGTGCTCAAGTCGCTGGGTCTGAAGGAAGGCCAAACGATCGGAGATTGCAAGAAGATGGTACAGAAAGTTGATAAGGATGGTGATGGGGCGGTCAATTATATGGAGTTTAAGGAGATGATGAGCGCAGGGTTTGGGAAGATTTAGCCATCAAATTTTATTTATTCGTTGCAGAGAGATTTGAATGAATTGAATTCCCTGGTTTTGCTGCCATTAATGCTAAGGATTTGCTAGAGGCTGCAGCCTATAAGTTGTAGTGCAGAGGCTGTGTAACATGTGTATATAATATCAAGAAATGTGCTCATCTTGTGAGAGAGAGTGCGTCCCATCCCATTAGATGAGGATGAGGATGTCTGCATGCATGCTGGAGGTAAATTGTTTTGTGACAGTAATTGACTCATTGAATTAAGCTTTGCTGTGATTGAATTATTTTCTTTAGCTCTGAGGTTGGACATGATCATTTAATCTGCATGATATATGTATATGTATATGGGGAGACAGTTCTCTTTTACTATCAATATCAATATATTCACAGCAAGGATATGTACATAAAGCACACTCTATATTTAAAAAAAATGGGTGGGCATGTACTTTCCAAACAGAGAATTCTTGTACAGAAAAAGACTCCACAGAGGGATTAAATCGGCACAAGAGGGATTAAATCGGCACAAAGTGGATTTTGGCAAAAATATTCAGAGAGTTGTTGCTGGGAGAATCTCAATATTGGGTGGAGGGTGGTTGTGATCATTGAAGGTTGGCTTGAAAATGTTTTGGTTGCCTTTATCGCCTTCCACATGCATCCATCATTCTTTCATTCTTAACCTTCCTGTGCATCTATCATTCTTAACTTTGATATTGTAAATGTTTATGTTGGAAAAACTTATTATTATCTTAATCTTTATGAATTAAAATGTTTTGAGATTTTTTAAATAATTTTTTTTATTAAATAAGAATACTACTTTTAAGGCTGAGGATATCAAGTGAGACTTGTATACTACTTGAAGTACAGCCCACCACAGTATATATATGAAAGTAACAATTTAAAAGAATTAATATATCTTACTAATAATAAGAAGTAAATTAATGAAGTATTAAAATAAAATATTATAAATGAAAAGATTTAGTTAAAATAATAAAAAAATTAAATATCTTGTAAATAATAAAATAATAAGTAAATTAATAAACTATTAAAATAAAATAATGAATTATAAAAAAAGATTTAGTTAAAATAATAAGAATATATTATTATAAAAAATAAAGTTTATATTATTACAAGTATAAGAATAAAATATTTAATGTATCATTCAAATACTAAAATAAAAAGTAATATATTGAACAGAAAAAATTTAATTAAGAATGTGTACATAAAATGAGAATATTAATGTTAAAAATAAAAATAAAAAGATAAAATTTATATTATTATAGTATAGTATTATAAGGAGAAGAATATAAGATCAATCTATAAATTAAACAAAGTTAGAATTATTAATTAGATATAGAAGTAATTGTAGAATAATGTTGAGCACTACTTGGTATGTTTTTATTGTAGGTGGAACAAGAGTAAGTTGGAATTTGAAACTCCAAAAGGTTGTTTCACTTTCAACAACGGAAGCATAGCATGTTGCTCCTATAGAGGCTAGTACAGAGATAATTTGGTTGTAGAGGTTTGTGAGGAATTTGGTAAGAAGCAAAAGAATAACAGGTTGTACACTGACAACTAGAGTGTCATTCATCTTTTTTTTAACAAAAACAGTAAAAGATGGTGATAATAAACGGGCTCTGCATGGCCATTCATTACACAAAAAAGAACCAAGATTGAGAGTTCTTGCTGTTCAGAAAACAAAAAACCAAAATTGGTCCAGAGGGGAGACCAAAGAACTCCACATATAGTTTTTACATATATTCGATGGACAGTGGTAGTATAAACCCTAACAAATTGCTGATTTAGAAGCAAACAGAAAAACATAAATAGAGAAAGTCATTTAAGAGTTAATAACGTCGAGAATCGAGGAGGGCGGGAGCACACGCGGCGATTGCATGAGAGGTGATGGTGCGAGCCAGATGTGCGCTAGATTCTTGTTAAATGCCCTTTGCTTCTTGGTCATTGCCATGGTGAATGAGCCGCTTGTGCCATAGTTCATTACAGGATCCCATAGAAAAACCCCTTACATCGTGACCTTGATAATGTTAAAAGATCCTATTATGCAATGATATATGGTCCTTTTATGATAATAGTTCATTATGGAATGGGTATAGGGGGGGAATTAACCCCATTGAGTTGCAAGTGTCCTTGTGGGAGAGAAGCCCCCATGTTTTCCAATTCATCAGCGATCACATTGTTTGCTCGGAGAATATGATAGAATTCAAAACGGGGAGAGAGCAGAGTGACAGCTTTATCATACAAACGATGACATTTTATCGAGCCTGTGATGTATCCATTGAGCATTTTATATATGACGTGTCTAGAATCGCCAAATATTGCTACCTTGTTTAGATTTGAGTCAACGAGGATCCTCAATCCCTACAGAAGGGTTGTCCATTCCACCTCATTATTAGTCCTGCATCCAATTCCCCGGGCATAGGATTGTTCAATTTTTCCTTCAGGATCCAGTAGAATCCCTCCTGCACCAGAGTGCCATTCATCTTACCAAGAACTCAGCCTTCCATTCTAAGACTAAAAATGTACAACCTAAGTATCGTTTCATAATATTTGTTCTCGAATATGAACTCTTAAAGTTGGAAAATATACATACTAGATGACATCCTGTAGACATATTCACAAAGGTAGTAACTAGAGAGAAATTGAGTTCTTGCTCAATTTCTGTTGGCCTTTGAGAAATTTGCCAGGTCCAAGTTTTGAGCATAGTCCAACAAGTGCAACAATGGTGGAGTTGTTGTGATCAGTCTCTAAGTGGGAGGTTGTTGATTGTGGATCATGATCTTCCACATTCAAAGATGTTATTGTTTAGCCATGTTTGTACCCCAATTTAATTGTACACTTCTCCCAGCAGGAGGGTGCGGGGGGACATTGTCGCCCCATGGAGGTACGAGGTAGCACCCCTGAAATGTTTTTTTTTTAATGTTTGTTAGCCAACAGTTTATGGGCCCATGGTATTGGGTGACTCATGGTAGTTTCCCATGGTAATTCACCTATAAAAGAAAATAGTTGTAATAGGACTGTGTATTGTATTGTAGCATTGTAAAAACGATCTCTATGATTGTGAGAGAGTGAAGAGGAAGGGCATCGGGTGTGTTGCAGGTTGTATCCCTTCATTTCGTTGGACGGTATAATAATAAAAGACTAGAAAATTCCTATGTGGACATAGCCCATCTTGGGTGAACCACATTATATTGGTGTCTCTATTGTAATGTTTTATGTGTTTAATATATGCATCTTGTTTATTGTTATTGCTCTGCGATCTTCTATTTCTAACATAAATACTCTACCCGTTGAGTCATCCTCTACTTCTCATCTCACAATTGGTTAATCTATGCCTACAGTTGCTTACTCTCCGTGACTTTTTCCATTCTGTTAAGTGGTGGTAGTGTTTGTATAACATCTTTTAGCTTCACAATTCGGGACTACACATTTTCCAATTTATTGGTAACATCCTATAGACCTTCATTATCCATTAAAACCACCCCAGCCTGTTGGAATATTGGACAATACTAAGAGGGTGGGTGAATCAATTTTTATAACTTTTAACAATCTAAACTACTTTTAATTTATTCATTAACACACATGATCAACAAAAACACACAGAACACAAATTTATCATGGAAGCCCAATTGGGTAAACCACCAATACTTCTTATTACTGCAAAATTATATTTTACAAATAGTTTTTGCTTGCTACTGCAAACAAGGATGGTGCTACACCCTATTGGGTAAACCATCATCATCATCCCTAGATTATCATCATCTCTTTTTATTTAGTATTTACTTCCAAAAGCTCTAAAATATTTTTCTGAAGTCAGTCTTCCAAACCATAGCTCATAAGGAGTAAACCATAGCTCATAAGGAGTTTTGTCACTATTCACTCTGAGTTGTCCTCTGTTTTGTACATAGACAGTTGTATATATTGCTTCTCTCCAATAACCATCATAAATTTTTTCTTCATTAAGCATAGTTCTAGCTACTTCTTGGACTGTCCTATTCTTTCTCTCAGCTACTCCATTTTGTTGAGGATTTTTTGTTGCCAAGCACTGTCTCTTGATTCCATGATTTTTACAAAACTCATTGAAATCTTTTGAGGTGAATTCCCCACCATTATCTAATCTTAGACATTTAATTTTGTGAATTCTTTCATTTTCAACAAAGGATTTGAAGTCTTTGAATTTCATAAAAGCTTCCGATTTTTCTTTAAGAAAAGTCACCTAAGTCATCATTGTATAGTCATCAATTAATAACATAAAGTAATATTCATCTTGAATACTTTTAGTCCTTGTTGGTCCACAAAGATCAGTGTGAATTAATTCTAATGGTTGGGAGGTTGTATGTTCTTTCACCTTGAATCTTGTTCTTGTTTGCTTCCCATGAAGACAACGTCTACAAACATGATTTGGTGGTTTTATAATCTTTGGAAGATTTCTTACAACTCCCTTATGACTAATTTTCAATAGATTTTTAAAGTTCAGGTGCCCCATTGCAAACTTTCATCAATTTGGCTCATATAACATTGTTCTTCATTTTCTAGAATATACACATTGCTTGGAGTTCTCATAGCAGTTCCAACAAATTTTCCTAAATCTTTTCTTCTGATTTCACACGTCTTGGAATCAACTATATATATGTGTCATTGATCACATGTTTGTCTCACACTCAAAAGATTAGGTTTTAAGTTCTCTACAAGAAGAACATTTTCAGCTTTCATCTTGCCTCTAATAATCATTGTACCCTTCCTGATTATTTTAGAGGATAGATTATCTCCAAAGGTGGCTTTTCCTTTTTGCTTCCTTTTTAGGATTAGGAATTTAGTTGGGTCACATGTCATGTGTTTTGCGCATCCACTATCCATATGCCATAGATTTTGTTTTTATGTAGCACATAGAGCTAATGAACATTACGCATCATCTTTCTTTTTCCAAGTTACCCCTTTTTATTTTCCATGAGATTTTGAGGTGTCATCCATAGGAATTACTAGTTTACACTTTCTAGCAATGTGTCCCAGATTACCACATTTGTAGCATTTTGTACTATAACTCTGTAGAGGAGCAAAATAATTGTAGTTTCTTCCTTTTGTATTGTTTCTGGTAATATTTTCTTATAGACAGAAGTATGTGATGTAATCCCTTTCTCCACAGGAGTCTTTAGATTACAATTTCTAGCCATACATCCAAAATTGTTACAGATGTAACAATTTCCTAAAAAGAGTTGTTGATGTTTACTTGTCACTGGTCTTTTAGGCATCATATTCGTTCTTTGTAAGGGAAAAACAAATTTCTTACTTTCTTCTCTTTGTCTTATGAGTACAATAGCATAGTTTCTTTTATTTCCATCTTGATTTGTGCAAGAAGAATATCCTGGTTTTTCTTTGTCAAACCCTAATCTAGATTTGTCACTTGATGGTATTTGAACACTTAGGATTTCATCTAAAGTCCTTGAACTATTTTCAAACCTTGATTTGATTGATTCTTCATCCAATTTCTTTATAAGGTGCATAATGTCGTGTTCAAGCTTTTCAGATTCTTGTATTCGCCTTTTGAGATGTTGTTCTAGATTGTTTTCATCCCTTTTGACCTCTAGGACTTGATTGTTTAATAAGTCAGCAATCTTTCTTTTTGCCTCTTTGTTTTTCTCTTCAAATTCTATCATGTGAGTTTTTTATTTTTTGTACATCCTTCTATACTTCTCTAATTTTTCATGAGCATTTATAAGTTTTGCTTCAAGATCTACCACATCTTCTATTTCTTCTTCAGGAATTTCACTTTCGAAACCCATGAATAGGACTTCAACATCTTCACTTATTTCATCATTTTCATTGTCTTCTTTGGAGTAGAGGTTTTTCTTATTTTTTTGGAACTTCTTCTTGTGTATGTTATTATTATTTTGATCTTTCTTATGACAACAAGGTTCTTCATCATCGCTATCCTCTTGTTTTGGGTAAGGACACTTTTTGGCAAAATGTCCAGTCCTTCCACAATTAAAAGATTTCAAGGGTAGCTTCCCTTTGTACTTTTCAGTTCCTCTCTCAAGTTTATTGATGAAGAGAGCTTCCTCATCATCTAGGTCCTCAGATTGGATCTTGGATACGACTTTAAAATTTGTTTCCTTCTTTTATGATCCATTTTGTCATGTTCTCATCTCAGAGGCAGTGAATATCCCATGTAGTTCATTTACTGTCATAAGTTTAAGATCGTATCGTTCTTCTAAAGAGGATACCTTTGAGTCATATCTCATTGGCAGGTTTCTTAGTACCTTGTCAACTACGTCTTTCTCTTTAATTTCTCCTACAATGCCTCTAATGGCATTAACAATTTCATCTATTCTTAGAAGATATTTTGCAATATTTTCTTCCTCTTTCATTTTTAGGTTTCCAAACTGTCCTTTGTAGGTATGAAGTTTGGATTCATTGACTTTGGGTGCTCTTTCATAGACACATTTTAGTTTTTCCCATGCATGTTTGGATGTTTTGCATTGCATGACTTTTACAAGTACTGGTTCTGTTAACCCACTCAAAATTGCATTAAGAGATTTTGCAGTGGCCTCATCATAGGATTAGTTATCCTTCCTCTATAGGTACGTCATTTGGTACTTAATATTCTGTTTCAATAGTCCATCAAACTTTGTATCTAAGAGTCATTAGATGGCACTTCATACTTACACTCCAGTATGCATAATTATCTCAAGTAAATAAAAGAGGTCTATTTGTGGCTAATCCTTGTTGATCCATAATGATTTTCAATAGGATCTTCCTTCCAGTGATTAAACTATAGTGAAGAATCCCGCTCTGATACCAATTGTTGGAATATTGGACAATACTAAGAGGGGGGGGGGGGGNTAAACCACTTTTAATTTGTTCATTAACACACATGATCAACAAAAACACACATAACACAAATTTATCGTGGAATTCCAATTGGGTAAACCACCAATACTTCCTATTACTACAAAACTATATTTTACAAATAGTTTTTTCCTGCTACTACAGACAAGGATGTGCTACACCCTATTTACCAACAACTACTGGAAGGAGGCTACAACCCCCTGGTTTTATCAACTGCTACTTAAAGGATGCTATGAAACCCTATTTACCAGCTACCACTAGGAGGAGGCTAGGACCCCTTAGCAAACATGTTGCTTTCCCTAGCGCCTCCCAACTTCCCTCATATGATAATTTGATCTCTGACTATTCTTCAATCGATATTTCAATTGAATGTCTAGAGACACTTATTCGAAGGTTTAAAACTTTGCTTATATACCCTCAAACATATCTCTTCATTCAGCAGTCACCTATCTTCATCGTGACTATTCACAGAAAAATAAACTAATTCTGAATTACTTCTATGTTCATTGTTTTTAACCCTGTTTAATTTATCAGTCGCGACCTTCCATGGTTTCCTTTTCACAAAGTCCTTTCCACAACAGATCTTTTCCACATTTACCTTTCCGCACTCCTTTTTTTCCGCAATTACATTTCTCCAACAAAAATGCTTCCACAATTGCCTTTCCACAATGACCTTTCCACAATTGCCTTTCCACAATGACCTTTCCACAACGACCTTTCCGCAATTGGGGGTTTCGAATTGCAAACGCGCATTTTGAAATTTTTCAAAAGGTCCTTCCGCAATTTCCTTTCCATAGTGTTGATCCCTTGTGAAGTCTTTCCTGACCGTCGATATTGGGAATTGAGGATTGCAGATGTGCCTTCTAATATTTTCAAATTGGGATTTCACAAATCATTTTTTGCAACTCTCTGAGCCGTCGATTTCTTATGGATGATTTCATGTTCTTCAATATTCGGATTGCATATTGTGGATTACGGAACCACACTTTCCCATTTTGGACTTCCGCAACTTTGTTTCCACATTTTCCTGGACCATTGATTTCCTTGCGGGTTCACTCCTAACCATCAATCTATGATCAAATGCAGATCTTCACTTTTCTTTTGCAGAAATCATTCACCACTCTCGATCTTCACAAAAATAGCTTCCGCAATTTCTCTCGACTGATCTGGGCCATCAAATTCTTCACTTCATTTTAGTGTTTGAGGATGTTATTTTCTACGCATATCTATTTTGTCGATCTTATTATAGACCATTGATCTCTGTCTATCGAATGATCTGGTCCGTCTAAATAAGATCCACGCTTTGGAATGTTATCGTCCACTGCTCACTTTTTGGATCTTCCCCTTGTCGTCAACCATGTCATCGATCTACAATTCGATTTTGGAATTCCTTTGTCTTTCACTAAGTTCGCCTTGTCATCATGTTTACTCGTTATTCTTTTGTCATTGTTGAACTCTTTTGACATCAAATGACAACTATTTTCAACAAGGCCAATGAAATTTCATAAAAAAATTTCACACACTCTGCTTCCAAAGCCTTAATACCTGCTACTGATGCTTTCTTTGACGTGTACTTGCTAATGGAGGTAAGGGGGTTGTAACTGTACCTTGTAGCACATCACTAGGATGCTCTAGTGTTTTAATAGTAGCTTGTTGTCCTTCATTCTATTCTTGGTAGTTGGATGGTGGTACTCGAACATATTGATAGATGGTCTCGATAACATTTAATTCTTCAACAATAGGCTCCACATGCAATGCCTCTCTAATTTCATCACTTGTATAACCGCCAGAGGTCATAACATTTTGTGCTTCTTCATGAGCTTCATCTTGAGATGGTGACTTATTACCTTAACTTGATGTGGGAATTGAAACATCCCCTAATGACCACCTATGTTTTAATTCTTGATTAGTGCCATGGAGTGCTTCTTCATCAATTGTTATTGAAATTGAGGCCCCCTCTAGTGAATGCTTATTTTTTGCTTGTTGTGGATTAATAGATGAACCGTGGTATCCTCTAGAATTGGAATTCGATCAATTTCCAAAGAAAACCTCTGATTCATCATGTCTATTCTTTCTTTTCTCTCTCTTCTTCAATGATTTCTTGAGGTCTCTTCTTCCTTATTGATTTTATTCCTTGATTACGTACATTCCCCATCACCACAATGCCCAATTCAATATATATTGTCTTTGGTGCTTCTCAATGACAAGTTTGAAAAAATATAGATTCAACTTTCTTTGGTGCTTTTGAATTATAGATTCTTAAAGAGTTCTTCAATTTTCCTCCTCAATTATGTATGTTTCCCATCACAATATTGATGAATGGGAAAATTTGTCTTTGGTGCTCCTCAATCACAAGTAAATGAAAAATATTGAATTTTTCTTTCTCCAATTACAAATTGTTCCTCGTGCTAATATTTTTCCACAATTGTATATATTCACCATAACCATGAAATGGTCTTGGTGATGAAAATTGTCTTGTGTGCTCCTCAATCATAGGCAAATGATTGTTGATGATCTTATCTTTTGTTTTCTTCAACGAGGGATTCTTCAAGCTTGTTTATTTTCTTCTTCAATTATGTTCATATAACCCAACACCATAATGATCAACCATGAAAATTGTTCTCAATGCCGCACCTACATAAGAAAATGAATGATAGAGATGGTGTATAATGAATATTAAAATAGAGAGCTTGTGTTCGTCTTCAAAGACAGTTGTTGTTACTTGTTAGTAGCTTGCACAATATAAGAATGAACGTTGAAAAGTGATGGGGCTCTATTTATAGTCTTAAAAAATGTGCATGCATTATATACAAAAGAAACATGCACACATTATGGAGACCCACAATAAATGGGTTTTGTGCATGGCTTGGGAAACAAATAAAAAGCATAGTCAGCATCAAGACTTAGGAATAATTTTTCTTTGTGTGGTAATATAGATACTATTGGGAGGATTTAACAACTAAGTATGGTTCATAGTCCCTTAACCATGGTTGAGGGAGGAAACTAAAGACTTATGCTTGCAAGGTAGATTTTAAGGCTTCAGGTCCATGAACAAGGCACTGAACTTGCACATAAGACCTCCATATGTGATATTTTGTATCTGAGAGAGAATATGGAGTCCATTACAATGATTTTAGCACTAGGACCAAATCCATAGTCACTGTTGAGGGAGGAAACCTATTCCTCGGGCCCTAAAGGAATATTATAGACATATAGGGCTAAGAACAACACCTCAAACCAACACACATGATATCTTAAAGGCATCCTCAACCATTAACTTGGGATATGGCCATGATTAGGATTTTTTTAGCATTAGGTATGGAGGATAAGGTGTTAATCATGGTTGGCAAAGAAATCTTTTTTATTTTAGGCTATAAACTATATTCTAGGCTCAGAATCCATGAATGACACCTTGAATCACCATAGATAACCTCTCAAGTTGGTATTTTTCATTTAAATGGACATATGGGAACCATTAGGGGTTTCTAAGTACCATTCATGTGTCTTGGGGCCTTATACATAATAAGGGGAGGAAACCTATGTTTTAGCCCCTAGAAGATGCTTCTAGGAATATAAATCCAAGACTTATGTGTCTAACAAACTCAATAGAACCTTTCATGTTTTCATTTACCTTGGAATGAGGATTCTAGTGCCATTATAACATTTTTAGCACCAAGTACAGGTATTAGGCCCCTTAACATGGGCGAGGGAAAACACTTGGTCCTTAGGCATTAAAGGAGGTTGCTAACCATTTAGGGCCAAAATTGATGCCTCCAACAACCACACATGATGTTGAAAGGGATTCCTTTTACTCTTAATGGGGATATGGGTTCCATCACCATTTGTTGAGCACTAGGTATGTGTTTCAAGGCCATTGACATGGTCAAGAGAGGAAACTATAGGTCGTTAGGTGATCCGGATTTATGCAGGAACAAAACAGAATACACAAATAACCATAGAAACAAATATGCAGTGGAAATAACTCTTCATTTCATTAATCAATAACTAAAACTTGTTTACATATAGAATGGAAATAAACTAGCTAGAGTGCTGGTAGCTTATCTCTGAGAAGAGATGTGGCGGCTACATGCCTCTGAAATTTGTGTTACAATGAGGCTCGAAGGCCTATATATTATTGATAAAAGGGGCCTACTACCTGTACTTGGTGCTAAAAAAAACGTCGTTTAGGGCCTTAAAACAGATCCGGAAGTTTAGGAACCGAAAACTGCCAAAAACAGTAAATTGTGCTACAATTAAGGAAACTAGAAAACGAGAAGAAACAATGGTGGGGGTCCAAGAGGAATAGGTGGGTAGACACCAATATCCTCCTAGATCATTCCTCCCCCCTTAGGAAGTAATGGTCCCCATTTCATTGAGCTCCTCCATGAGATGAGGAAACTTCTATTGAACTTGGTCCCTAGTGAGCCACTTTCCCTGGTGAAGGAGTTGGCCTGCTTTGACAACTCGATATAGCTGGATCTTCTGCTGGCGGGTGCTCTTGATTTGTGTGTCCATAATCTGATCAATTGTGGCTTGTTCCATGCAGTCGAGGTTTAACTCTGTTGGTGTGAGTTGTTCTACCACATCTGATGTGTCCAGTAGAGGTGGAAAGTAGGGCTGAAGGTGGTCCACATTGAACATTGGGTGCAGACCAAGGAATGGTGGAATACTGAGCTCGAAGGAATTGTCCCTAACATCCTTGGTGATGGTGTATGGCCCATATCGGAGCGGGCGAAGCTTGCGGTGGGGTCCAGCGAGGCGTTCCTTCTGCAAATGTAGCCACACTTTGTCGCCCACTTGGAAGTTGTGTTGCACCCGATGCTGATCATGTCGCTGCTTGTACTTAGCATTAGATCTGTCCAATATGTCATGAACCTATTGGCGAATGTACTGAATGTGCTCAATGAAGTTGTTTGCCTTGGAAACTTTAGACTGGATATGAGCCGAATCAGCCTGAGTAGCTGCAAATGGCATGGCTACATCAATGGGACATAGTGGCTAGAATCCCAAGCCCACCTGAAAGGGGCTATGGTTGGTTGAGTTGTGGAGGGCCCGGTTATAGCTATGTTGTACATAGGGGAGGCTCTCATCCCATGTGCGTGGATGCTTTGAGTTGTACATGCGCAAAATGTGTACAATCATCCTGTTGACGACCTCTGTCTAGCCATCAGTTGGAGATGGAAAGCTGTGGACTTTGTGTGCTTGCTGTCTAGCATTGACCATAGGCTAGACCAGAATGTACTAAGGAACCTGCTATCCCGGTCTGAGATTATAGACTGTAGGATCCCAAAGTGTGCCCACACTCGTTCAAAGAAGAGTTTAGCAGTGGCTTCTACTGTGATATTCTTCTTGCAGGCCGCCATTATGGCCATCTTTGAGAATCTATCAACGACCACAGACACATAATCATTTCCATGCTTAGTAGAAGGAAGGCTCGACATGTAATCCATGGAGATGGATTCCCAAGGTCGAATAGGGGTAGGCAACGGAGTATCGAGGCCTTGCTTCTTGATGGATGGTTTGCCAATGGTGTAGGTAGTGCAGGATCGGATGTACTTCCCGATGTCCTGTCAAAGGTTCAGCCAATACAAATACTTATGCAGTACTGGCACTATTTTCTCGACCCCGAAATGCCCAGTGACCCGATTGTAGTGTGTTTGCCAAATCATCTTGGCACTCTCGCTTGAAGGAACACAAAGGTGTCCCATGTGACATAGTAGTACATCCTGGAGGTGAAATTTGGAACTTGGTTTCCTTCCAAGAGTGTCTGGTATGTGTGGCTGAATTCTGGATCGCTCCCGTAGAGAAGCAACCAATCAGAAGTCTCATGCCCACAAGAGTTGAGCACAGTGGTTATCACCATGATCAGTGGTTGGCTGAGGCAGTCTGCAACATTATTGGTGCTTCCCTTCATGTACTTGATGTTCAAATAAAACTGTTGTAGATATGTGGACCACTTCTGATGGAAATCATTCTATAACTTCCCTTGTGTCTACATGAACTGCAGGGGTCGATGGTCTGTGTGGATGATTGTTTCCTTCCCCAAAATGTAATGCTTCCATTGTCGGCAATCCTGTACAATGGAATACATCTCTTTGTCATAAGTGGGATATTTGTGGACTGTGTCAGACAGTGTCTCACTGTGATATGCCACTGGATGCCCTTGTTGAGTAAGGATTTCCCCAATAGCATAGTCAGAGGCATCTATCTCGATCTCAAATGGTTGTTGCAAGTCTGTTAATGTGAGCACTGGGGCACAGCAGAGGCGATGTTCCAATTTTGTAAACGCCTTCTGCTGAGTTTCCGACCAAAAGAATTTTGCTTTCGCTCCTCCCTTGGTGAGTTGACTCAAGGGCCAAGTGATATGAGAGAATCCCAACACGATCCTATGGTAGAAATTAGCAAGGCCCAGAACGTTGCGAATCTCTATTAGAGTAGTTGGGGCTGGCCAATCCCAAATGACTTGGATTTTGGTTGGATCCACATGTACCCCACACTCATCAATAATGTATCCCAGATACTGAACCTGGGTCATACCAAAAGTGCACTTGTCCAAATTGGCACACAACTTGTGCTGCCGCAATGTTTGGAGGACCTATCGGATGTGGTGGAGGTGCTCTTCCCAAGTTTGGCTGAAGATCAGGATGTCATCCAAGTACACTACTACAAATGAGTTGGTGAATGGCCACAAGATGTCGTCCATCAGTCTCATGAAGGTTGTAGGAGCATTCATCAGCCCAAAAGGCATGACCAACCAATCGAAAAGGCCCTCCTTGTCTTTGAAGGCAGTATTCCACACATCAGTCGGTTCAATCGGTACCTGGTGATACCCAGACTTTAAGTTGATCTTGCTAAAATATTTTTCCCCTTTAAGCTAGTCCAGGAGGTCATCAATCCGTAGGATCAGGTACCTATTCCGAACAATGATCTTGTTCAGCGCCTGATAATCAATACAGAGTCTCCAAGTCCCATCCTTCTTCTATACCAACATGATCGGTCTCCCACAAGGCGATGAACTTGGTCGGATGTGACCCTTCTGCAGCAGTTCCTGAATTTGCCTCTTGATTTCATCATTCTCCAGAACAGAGCGTCGATAGATTGGTCCATTGGGAAGCGGCGCACCTGGGGTCAGATCGATCGGGTGCTTGACCTGACAATGGAGAGGCACCTCGGTGGGTGAGGTGAATATGTCCTGGTACTCCTCCACAACCTTGTCCATTTGTTGTTGTCGTGCTAAGGGGCCCTGTCTGGAGGTTGTGGCCACGATCTTCTTCTTGTCATAAGGGCAGATCATCAAGAAAACAAACTTCTTGGTTTTGGAAATGAGCTTACTGCATTGTTTTGCAATAACCAAAGAGATAGCGGGAGGAGGTGGTACCTCTGGTATCATGTACACATTATTTCCCAAAGTAATAATAACAACGTGAGGCCGGGACTCATACACAGCATATAACTTCCATAAGTATGGTTGACCTAATAATACATCACAAACATCAAGAGGATAAATATCACATAATACCTCATCGGTGAAGGGCTTGATGTTGTAGGGAAGGCACACTGTTAGCTGACGCCGAGATCCTGTCCTCGGTGAATCCAACTAAAGGTGTATGGATGCGGGTGTGTTGTGGTCAACGAACCCAAATGCTTCACAACCTCTGCTGAAATCAGGTTCTTTTGGATCCCACTGTTGACAATGAACTATAGCGGGGAGCCCTTTACCCATATCTGGCAGTGGAAAAGACGCTCCTCCTCCTCTGAATCTTCTGGTTCTTCCTTTTGGATCTTCATGGTAGCAACGGTGGCATTGGCTTCTGCATTGATAATCTTCTTCCCTCTGTCATTCCCCTTCTCGGGTTCTGATTCAGTGTCAGAGTATGCATCTGATTCAGAATCCTTTATCTTGGCCACCAGTGATTGCTTGGCCCGACACTCACTTGTGTTGTGAGTGGGGCTCTTATGGAACTCACACCACTTTCCCACTTCCTTCTTCGGCTTTGCAGTGTTGCTCTTTGCTTACGGCTTTGGCAAGTTTTCTTGAGTCACCATGCCTTGGTTGTGTCCTTGGTTCTGCGGTTTGGGGGCACCTTTCCCTTGCTTCTGATTCACAGATCCAAAGTCTCTCTTTTTCTATTTGAATTTTTGCTCAATTTTGGTAGCATACCGATATGCCATACCAAGCGAGGAGATGTCGAGGAACTCCATTTCCTCCTGAATGTATCTGTGCAGACAACTGCGGTACTTCAGAACCAAATGTTTCTCTAAATATTTGATACCTAACTTGGTGCGCAGGGTATGGAACAGATTCGTCAGCTCATGCACATCTTGATCTCTTTGATGCCGCAGCGTAGTCCATTGTATGTACTTGTCCTCATAGCTCCCCACCGAATAATATTGTCCCTTTATGTCATCTCGGAAATAATTCCAAGTGGGTACGTTTGAGAACAGAGAGGGTTCCTCCTCGTCCTTTCTCTCACAGTAGGTTTCCCACCAGTCCTTGACATGGGGGGCGACTTTGAGTAGAGAAAGAGTAATATTTTCTCGGTCAAAAAAGTCATGAACCGAGAAATATCCTTCTAATAGATTCAGCCATCTATCTACAATGTCTACATCTATTTGGCCATCAAATATGGGAATGTTGAAGTTTTCTTGTACCTTAAAAGGGGTTGCGCCTCCAGAGTGGCTGCTAGATGCAGATGCGCCGCCAGTGGGAAGTCGTTGAAGGATCTGGGTGAAGTTATCGATCATCGCGTTCCTTTGTTTTTCAAGGGCCTCCTCGAGCAACATTTTGATAGGATCTTCTGTGCCCTCGTCTTTCTTTTCGTCCCCCATGGGTGGCCGTCGGGATTTGCGAGGCTAATCTTGCAAAAGTTCAACCAGATTGAACCCTAACTATTTATACCCCACCCTCGTTGGGGACATGCAAAGAAGGGTCAAGAAAGAGCAAATTACTCTAATACCACTGATCTGGATTTATGCAGGAACGCAACAGAATACACAAATAACCATAGAAACAAATATGCAGTGGAAATAACACTTCATTTCATTAATCAATAACTGAAACTTGTTTACATACAGAATGGAAATAAACTAGCTAGAGTGCTGGTAGCTTATCTCTGAGAAGAGATGTGGCGGTTACATGCCTCTGAACTCTGTGTTACAATGAGGCTCAAAGGCCTATCTATTATTAAGAAACAATGGAAACCCTAAACATCCAAAAACCTAACCCTAGGAGGTGAAACCCCAGAATGTGGGCCTCGTTGGGTAACTTGGTACATCAATTTCCTGGGGTCGTAACTTCAGCTTACTACCTCCGTTTGACGTGCATGATACATCGTTAGAAAGATCTGTTTAAGGACTACATTCATTAAAAGATAATATTGAGTCCAAAACAGACTCATATTTTCCCAACCATTCGATGCCGAAAAAATGTCGTTTAGGGCCTCAAAACAGCTTCAAAAGTTTAGGACCCAAAAACTACCAAAAATAGTAAATTGTGCTACAATTAAGGAAACTGGAAAACAAGAGGAAACAATGGTGGGGGTCCAAGAGGATTAGGTGGGTGGCCACCAATATCCTCCTGGATCATTAGGCCTTGAACAAATCTTCTATGCATCTAAGGCTAGGAAGGATGCCTTAAAAAATAACACATGGCATACCATAGGTATATTTGGACTATGAAAATGGATGTATCCCTTCCTCCTCCTCTCTCTCTCTCAACTTGTATCCTTTCCTTAATATTTCCCAATCTCTCCCTCAACCCCTCTACCTCCCTCCCTCTCCCACATCATCTTTCTCTATCTCTCACCCTCCCTCTCCATGATTCTCTCTCACACAACCACCCTCTCTCTCCATTGCTCACCCCTCCACCCTATATCTTTGATAACATCTCTCTCTCTCGCTCATTGTTTCCATTCCATCCCTCACACACACACACCTTCTATCTCTACCTCACTATATATTTCCTTCACTCTATATTCATCCCTCCCTCGCTATCTATTTCTTCATCCCTCCCTCACCATCTATTTCCTTCACTCTATATTCATCCTTCCCTCACTCCCCATCCATATCTCTCTCGTTCTCTCTCTCTTACTTTCCTACCCCTCCCTCCATCTCTCTCTCTCTCTCTATGTGTGTGTGTGTGTGTGTGTCACTCCTCCCTCTCTCTCTTACAACCTCCCTCTCTCTCTATCTCTATGTGTGTGTATGTCCCTCCCTCACTCCCACTCTCTCATAACCTCTCTCCACCTTCTCTGCTCCTCTCCCCTACACTCTCTCCTACCCTCTCTCTCTCTCTCAACTTATGTCCCTTCCTCCCTATATATTTTCAGCAATCTGTCTCAATCTCTCCCTCAACCCCTCTACCTCTCTCCCTCTCCCACCTCATCTTTCTCTATCTCTCACCCTCCCTCTCCATTCTTCTATATCTCACAACCTCCCTCCCTCTCCATCGCTCACCCCTCTACCCTCTATATTTGACACCATCTCTCTATCTCACACACACACACACACACACACACACACCTATCCCTCTCTCGCTATCTCTTTCCTTCAGTCTAACTTCATCCATCTCTCTCTTTCTCTCTCTCTCCCTCCACAATTTGAGCTTTCTACCTATCAATGTTCTCTTTACATCCCTCATTATACTTCCCTCCATCATACTCTTCCCCCCTCCTTTACTGTGTATCCCTCCTTGCATTTCTCCCTTTCTCCCTATCCTTATATTTAACTCACTTTCTCTTTGTTAATCCCTCTTCATCCCTCCCACCCCAATGATCCCACCTTCCCTCTCCCTCTCCCTCTCCCTCTCTCTCACAACCTCCCACTTTATCTATCGCACACCTCTCCTCCTACTCTCTCTCTCTCTCTCATACACACACATTAGGTCCCTTCACTCCTTTGAAACCCATCCCTTCCATCCATATCTATCTCCACCTTTCTCTACCTTTCCCCCTCCATCCCTCACCCTTATCTTTGTCTCTGTCTCCTACTACTCTCTCTATCTCTCACCTTCTATCCCTCCCTCATGTTATATTTCCCTGAACCTATCACTCTCTCTCTCACTCCCTCACTTTATGTATGTACCTCCCTATCTTATTCTCTCTCTCTCTATCTATCACCACTACTCCCTACATGTGCCCCACCCTCATCTTCTTTCCCTCTCTTCCTATCCCTATCTATTGTTCTATCCACATCTATCTCTTGATCCTATATCCAAGTCCCTCCCCATTTTCTGTCTCCCTCCCTCACTCTATGTCCCTTCCCCACCTCTCTCTCTCACTCTCTCATCCCCTTACCTCTATCGTCTCTCTCTCTCTCTCACACACACACACACACACATCCCCCTTACCTCCATATATTTCTCTCTCACTCTTTCTCCCACAATCTCCCCCTCTCTCTATCACTTTCTCCACATCTCTCTCTAGATTGCTTCCTCTGCCTACCTTCATTTATGTCTCTTCTCACTCATACCTCTCATATTTTCTTACCCCATCCCTCTCTATCTTATTTCCTCTCAAACTCTCTCTACATCTCTCTCTCTCTCATACTTCCTTCCTCTATGTTTTCAATTTATCCCTTCTCCTCAACCACCTATGTCATTATGACTCATATTCTCTCTTTCACCCCATCTCATTACCCTCTCTTCAATTCCCCACTCCTCCCACCTCTCTTCTCTAACACATCATATTCCTCCTCTAATAATCCATATCCACCTTTCCATTCACCAATCCTCTCACTCATTAAACCATCATCTACTTCCTCCCCTCCACATTATCCCCCTTTGTCTCTTAAGTCTCATTTACTGCTTCTAAACCTATATGCCATCAACACCTCTTATCCTTATAATAGTGATCTCAAGCCCTACTCCCCTTCTGATCCAGGTCATGCCCAGGTGCATGCTAGGGACAACAGTCGACTGAATGAGTCGAGTACTGTTATGGCAAAAGCATATAAGAAGGAACAACAAAGTAGGAAACACACTAGGTCGACAAGAAATATACATATAGACAATATGCAAGAATTCAAACTAATTTATTACTTCTGCTCCATGAAAGATGGAGGAATCATATTTTGATTAGAAAGATGTCTATATTACATAATGTACATGCTCAGTATAGAGGATGCTGAGACATTTGGGTGACTAACCATTACGTTAAGTTACAAGAAGTTATAATGGTCAAAATTTCAACCATCACAGTGAACTTGTCGATTGAACATGTTGAGGAAAACCTGTCGAAGGCGAACCTGTTGGCTGTCTAGGAGAACTTGTCGAAGGAGAACTTGTCGGCTACTGGTTGGATCATTCCTCCTTCCTTAAGAAAGAATGGTCTCCATTGTGTATTCACTTAGGTGAGGAAACTTATCGATGACTTCATTAGTAGAGTACCATTTTCCTTACGCGGGGAGTTATCTAGCTTTAGCCACTTGAAACAAGGGAATGGAGTTCATCCTTGTAAGGTGTATGTGTCATCCCACAATGGTGTCACAAAGAAGAGGTTCTTAAATATCTGGATGGATGTCTTCAGGTTCTTTTGTCTGCAAGTCGTTATATTCCAACAATGGTGCATGGTATGGTCGAAGAAGATCTACATTGAAAATTGGATGTAGGCCAAGGCATGCATGAATGTCGAGTTGAAAAGTGTTTTCTCCAATCTGTTTAAGGATACTATATGGACCGTATTGCAAAAGTTTCATCTTTCTGTATGGACCAGTGAAGTGCTCCTTCTTTAGATGTAACTAGACATGATCGCCAATTTGGAATGAATGAGGAATACGATGCTTGTCGTGTCGGGACTTAGCTTTTGCATTTGCTCGTTGCAACATTTCATGTGCTTGCTTCTAGATGTTGTAGATTTGATCTCTAAACTTCAATTCTTTCTCCACTTCTTGTCCTTCGAAGTCGGTGTCGTTTGATTGTGTCGAGGAACTGATTAAGTCTATAGGCACTAAGGGTTGAAATCCGTAACAAATCTCAAATGGAATCTTTCCTGTAGAGTTGTGTGGAGCACTATTGTAGTTGTGTTGTATGTATGGAAGGCTGTCATCCCATGTTCGACAATGCTTGTGGCTGTACATGCAAAGAAATTGTACGACTAAGCGATTTACAACTTTTGTATGTCCGTCTATCTACGGATTGAAGGTTGTTGACAAAGAAAGTCTTGTGTCGAGTTGTTGCCAAATAGTTTTTCAAAAGGTGCTGACAAATCTAGAATCTCTGTCCGAAATAATGGTCGTCGGGAGGCCATGGTGTTTCCACACATGTTCAAAGAAGAGATAAGCAGTCTGTTGTGCTACCGTAGTCTTCTTGCATGATATGAGTATATCCATCTTGGAAAATATGTCGACTACTACTAGTATCACGTCATGCTGATGTTTGGTAGTAGGATATCCCATCAAGCAATCCATAAAAATAGATTGTCATGGTCAACTAGGAACTGGCAGGGGTGTGTACAGTCCTTGTCATTGATTCGGCAGTTTAGAAATGGCACAAACCACGCACAATCGAATGTACTTGTTGATTTCAGATTTAAGTGAAGGTAAGTAGAAATATTTTTGGAGGATAACAAGTGTTTTTGCAACTACAAAATGTCCCATAGTATTTCTATAGTGCGCTTCCTAGATGAGCTTCTGTCAATGCTCACTGGTCGGTACACAAAGTTGTCCAAGCTTGTATAGCAAGGTGTCTTTCAGGAAGTAGTTGGGCGTCGACAACTTGTCGGTTTGAAGCTGTCGATAGATTGTAGAAAAATAATAGTCTATTGAATACAACTGCGGCCAAGTAGTGGTGTCATAACCCCGCATACTCATCATTATAGACAATAGAGTAATGGGTGGTTTGTTGAGACAATTGGCTGTGGCATTGGATTTGTCTTTCCAATACTTAATTATCAACTGAAATTGTTGCAAGTAATTAATCCACTTGATTTGTCGGGTTGTATGTAGTTTCGACTGAGTTAGAGCGAACTCAAAAGGATTATGGTCAGTGAGGATTACCATTTCCCTACCAAGAATGTAGTGTCTCCATTATTTGAGAGCTTGCACAATGGCATACAATACTTTTTCATACGTCAAGTACCTTCTAACTGTGTTGCTGAAAGTCTCGGAATGAAACACAACTGGGTGACCTGACTGAGTGATCACTACACCGAGGGAATAGTCCAATGCATCCATATCAATCTCAAAGGGCTTATGCAAGTCAGGTAACACAAGTACTGGAGCATCACAAAGCTTGCTTTTGATTTGTTCAAAAGCTTGGTGTTGTGTCATTGTCCATTTGAAGACAGTTTTCCCATTTCCTTTTGTCAACTAATTCAGAGGCCATGCATTGTGGCTAAATCCAAGTATGAATCGTCGATAGAAATTCTCCAAAACAAGAAAACTTCTTAGTTCATGAATGTTTTGAGGAATGGGCCAATCTTTGAGGATATGTACTTTTTCTGTGTTGACAGGAATGCTTGCAGAGTCAATTACATACCCCAAATACTTAATGTTGGTCATCGTAAATGAGCATTTGTCCATGTCCAGATATAGCCAATGTGTCTGGAGAGTGTCGAAAACTTGTTGAAGTTGTTTGACATGAGTCTTCGCATGATTGATTGAAAAACAAGGTATCCTCGAGATATACAATGACACATTTACCGATGAAAGGTCGTATAAGGTCATCCATATATCTTATGAAGGTTGCAGGTGCATTGGTTAAGCCGAAAGGCATGACTAACCATTCAAACAATCCTTCCATGATTTTGAAATCCATTTTCCATACATCGGTGGACTCGATTGGAATCTGGTGGTATCCCGACTTGAGGTCGAGTTTCATAAAGAACTAAACACCTTTTAGATTGTCGATGAGTTCATCAATCCGTGGAAGAGGGTATTTGTTCTTCACTGAAATTTTGTTGAGGGCCTGATAGTCGATGCACATGCGTCAAGTCCTTTCTTTCTTTGGAACTAAGATGACTGGACTTCCATAAGGAGAGGATTTGGGGTGGATATGACCCTTGTTGATCAAATCCTGGATTTGTTCGTGAATCTATTCATTTTTTAGAATGGATATTCCGTAAATAGATGCGTTAGGTAATGAAGAGCCAGGAACGATTTTAATGGAGTGTTTTACCTGATAGTGCAAAGGTAATCCATCTGGTGCTTGAAATATATTCTGGTATTCTTCAAGAATGTTGTCAATCTATTGTTGTTGTCAGGAGCTACGTTGGTTGGTGAGTCGACTCGTTGCTGCTATCTTCTTGGAATGTTGAGGCTTGATCATGATTAATGCAAACTTTTGCATGGTAGATATTATAGAAACTGTTGATGTGGGTTGTTGCTCTGGTATGCCATACCATTGGTTTCATATTTTGACAATCACCTTCTGAGGCCGTGACTTATATGTACCGTGTCAATCCCATAGGTAGGGTTTACCGAATAGGGCGTCGGCTACGAAAAGCAGTGCCACATCACATAGTACATCATCTTCAAAAGGATTAATGAAGTAGGCGAGTCGACATTTTCATGCGATCCTTAGTTCCTGCCCATTCTTCATTCAACCCATATTGTAAGGCTGAGGATGTGGAGTGGTGACAAGACCTAATTTCTTCACAAGATCTTTAGAAATGAAGTTCTTCTGGCTACCATTATCCATAATCAGATGTAATGGATTATTCTGAACCCATATCCATGTATGAAATAGGCACTCTCGTTCCTCCTCATCGAGGATGGTCGAGGCTATGAGAGTGGTCGAGGTCGAGGCCAAGAGAATTGATGCATTTGGATCAGATTCTACCAGGGTTCTGTCAGACAAGTCAGATGTCGACAATTTTGCCAAAAATGTCTTCCGAGCTTTGCATTTTGACGTATCATGCCATGATGAACTATGGTAATCACACCATTTCTCAGTAGGGTTCTGTTTTTTGTGATCCCTCTTGTCTTTCTGAAAGTTATTTCTTTTGATGTTCAAGATTTGACAGAGTCTGCTGAGAAGGATTCTTGAACTTCTCGAAGTCGGCTGGAGACTTCTTCTTGAATGTTCGACCTGTTGGCTTGTTCGCGAAATGTATTTTCCCTTTTTGTTTAGCTTCAATCTTGCTGGCGTAATGAAATGCATCCGCAAGTGCGCTGACAATCAGAAACTTCATCTCTTGCTGAATATATGGGGACAAACCGCTGACAAACTTCAGGACAATAAATTTATCTTCTTCTCGGATGCCAAGTCTATCCATGAGTCGGTAGAAATCATTGGTGTAACTCTATACAGACTGGTCCTTCCACTTCCTTAGTTGCTGCCGCTTCTTATACTACTATTCAAGATACTTGGATAGGTAGAACTCCTTTCAGACATATTCGACAAATTTTTCCCATGTGTCGATAGGGTCTTCTTATTTTTCCATCTTTGTCGATAGATTATCCCACCAATAGTGTATGGAGGTTGACATCTTTAAGGATGCAATGGTGATCTTTTTCACTTCGGAGAGTTGATTTACCGTTTAGTAAGATTCCAATTGTTGCACCCAGTTATCGATAGATTTTGTGTCAATATTGCCTTCAAGGTTTGGTATGTCCAAATTCATTTGCACTTTGAAGGGGCTGATTTTATTGGAGTGAGGACATGTTGAGGATTTCCTGGAGTTCGCAGTGACTCTTAGGAGAATCTCACTAAACTAGGATAACATTTCAGTTCACTGGCGAGCCAGTGCGTTTTCTATGAACTGCCTTGTCTCGTCAGTTGCATATCTATTGTCTGCTTCCTTAGCCATCTTTTATGAAGTTGAAGGAAGTGTCTACTTGTGTTGTTGAGTTTGCGAGCGTGTTTGAACATGCATAAGTTAAATAACTTCGATGGAAGTGCTTATGTAACTTAAGCTTTGAACGAAATCTTGCTCTGATACCAATGATCTAGGTCGTTCCTAGGTGCACGATGGGGACAACAGTCTGCTGAATGAGTCCAGTACTGTTATGGTGAAAGCATATAAGAAGGAACAACAAAGCAAGAAACACACTAGGTCGACAAGAAATATACACACAAACAATATGCAAGAATTTGAACCAATTTATTACTTCTACTCCATGAAAGATGGAGGAATCATATTATGATCAGAAAGATGTCTATATTACATAATGTACATGTTTATACAGAGGATGTTGAGAGGTTTGGGTGACTACCTGCTACGTTAAGTTACAATAAGTTATAACGGTTAGAAGTTCAACCGTCGCAACAAACTTGTCGGTTGAACATGTCGGCTGGCAAGGCAAACCTGTCGAAGGAAAACCTATCGGTTGGCAAGGCGAACCTGTCAGTTGCTGGTTGGATCACCTTCACCCCTGTAACCCATCATGTTCCCATTCACTTCATCTCTCCCCACTTGAAATTACAACTTAACCCTTCTCCGCCCCCTCTCAACTATTACCCATCCCCACAGGAAATTACAACATCCTCTTAGGCCCTTGATTGTTCCCTACCCTCTCTTAACTATTAACCATCCACACATGAATTTCCAACATCCTCCTAGGCCCTTGACCCATCGCCACCCCTCTCAACTATTAACCATCCCCACTTGGATTTTCAACATCCCATAGACCCTTGACCCTTCCATACCCCCTCTTAATTATTAACCATACATTTGATGTCTTGATTAATGAGCAATAATTATAAAACTACATAACGCACACTCATTTTGTAGTGATATAACATGCATATGTTATGTATTTATATAACGCGCACGCGTTTTCCAGTTATATAACGCACACATGTTTATGAATTCTACAAGGGTGGGAGATGTAATTTGAATTTAAGTATAACATGCTCTCGTTTTGTAGTGCCTAAACCATGCCAATTCAGTTGCTCACATGTCACCAATAGTCCTATGTGTATGGTTTGGGCTTTGCTTTGGTAGCACCAAACTTGTGCTACATGGTAAATGATAAACCATAGCTAATTGGACATTTCTTCTAGTTTCTGAAGAAGCTTGTGTTTACCCACTCGTTACAGTAAGCTATACACAATTATTTTTGACGAAATATTAAACATATATAGCATTTTTTCTACATATTCTAAATATGTAATTTTTATTATAAAATATTATGTTTTCCTATTTTTTTTCAATTTCTATAATGTCTTAACTTCTTAACTTAAAAAACACATAGTTATTGTTTTTTCCATAATTTTCTCATGGTGCACTAGAAGACATTGACAGACATTCTATAGAAAACCAATTTCATGATTATTGCATTAAGACCTTCAAAGGATATATCCACGTACCATTTTCGATGAATGATCACTTATATAATTAAACATAAACCTTATCATTTTCCTGAAAACTAAAAAGTGACTCTTAGAAATAATGAAACTTGACATAGTTAGGAAAAATTTCAGTACATAAAACTTATATATTAGAAAACATGACTCAATTTATGACATTTCATATTTGTTTACTCAAAAAAGGATATTTTGTGCAAGTATCTCAAAAAATCCAATAAGTTGATTTTTCAAATTTTCAGTGCATTTGAAATGTGAAAAAAAGACCACGATGAGCTTGCACACTCCATCTTATTATATATTTTCTTTGATATTAATTTGATTGATTTACTATTTTTAAAATTACGTTTCCTTTTATATTATCCTTTATTCTTTAGTTTTATCTTTTAATCCATGTAGTGAATGTTTCCATAACTTCTTCTTATCTTCTTTTACAACTTCTAAGCCATAGATTATCCATGTTATTCTATTGATCTATTTATTTTAAGTTTGGACTATGGAGAGGGTTTTGGTGAGAATAAGGTTTAAATATTTTTTGATAAAATCCAAAGTTGGAAGTGTTCAAATTGTGTTTTTGATTCTATAAATAGATTTAGCATCCTCAAATATCCCATGTAGATTATGTAATTTCCATAGCTAATATATGTGATTCTAAGATTTTTTTTATTAATTTCCAACTAGACTCGGAACAAAACAAAACTGAAAATGTACTTGAAAAATACTAAAACTGTAAAATATTTAAACTACACCTTAAAGATCCTTTTTTTTCTCACTTAATTATTTGGCCCATCCTTATTGTATTTTATTATTTTTCTAATTCAAATTTTAAAGGGTGTAGTCTAAATATTGTAGGTTTTCAACTTTTTTTCGGCTTATTTTGTTCTGAGCTTAGATGGAAATTTAAAAAAAAAATTAGAATCACATATATTAACTGTTGAAATTGCATAATTTGGGTGCCATGGGGGTATTGGAGGGTGCTCAATCTATTTATGGATTCAAAAACACAATTTAAATACTTCCAAATTTGAATTTTACCAAAACAAAATCATCCGACCAAAATCCACCATATAAATAGACTACCCATTTTTGAAAGCTAATTACATCATATTCCATCATGACTAATTACCTCATATTCTATTGTTTTAGTTATTTTGACCAATTTTTTCTTAATATACTAGCACAACCACTTATGCTCAGTGAACATTGATAGCACAAAAGTTAAGTGTCATAAACAAGTTATCCGTTTCCTTTTAATTATAGGCCACAAATTGAGTGCCATGAACAAGTTATTCTTTTTCTTCTAGTTAAACAGGTTGTTAGTATTGATGCATCATATAAGTTACCAATTATTTTATATTCTTTATTTTTATAGTTATTTATTTTGAAGACCAATAATTTTTTATATTCTTTATTTTTATAGTTATTTATTTTGAATTTTGAATTACGCTCATTAAAATCAATCTAGAGAGTACAATCTAATGCAGAAAAATTTACCAATTTTTTTTATATTCTTTATTTTTATAGTTATTTATTTTGAATTTTGAACTATGCTCATCATCAAATCAATCTAGAGAGTACACTCTCAGCCTCCTGCATTCTAGGAAAAACATACTTGCTACTATGCTCCAAATTCTAAAATAAAAAACACTTATCCATTTAATGATTATTTAAAAAACAATATTATAAATAACTATTTTCTTAGTTAAATCTCATTATTTTAATTATTATTTTGTATGAAGGTTTTTTTATTAAAATAATAATAAATTTAATAAATAATTTAAAAAATATATATTAATAAAAGAAATTAGCTTCCTTCCCGCGTAGATTGGGAATCGATTCCCGCTCCAATAAGTCGAGTAATAATTTTTTATTGTGCGGGAACATGAAGTTGGTTGGCGGTCATAGCTTTAAATCATGGCACAATTGCACTCGAACGATTAAGTTACGTGGTGCAGGTGGTTATTTGCATTGCTAATTTTAGCTTTCTGGGATCGTTTCAGCGTGTTTCGGGAATCCAGATTTAATGGCGACTCTTGGAGGATTTCTCGGCTTTCCAGCGGATCAAAGCCTTCTGAGCATAATACTTAGGATCCTTTTGTACTATGTGATTTTCGCTTCAATGTTCCGATATGTTTTTCCTAAGAAGTCTAAGGCCCGGTCCAAGAGAAAACCCTCTGCAAAGGCTTTAACAATGGCGGATAATTCAGCGAAAGGGGATTCTTCGGACAGCGTTGTCGGCCGAGGCGGGGAACTGAGAAGGCTTTTCTCGACCTTTGACAAGAACGGCGATGGATTGATAAGCCCTCAGGAGATGAGAGAGTCCTTCGATAAGCTCAGGCTGTGCATTGGCGAAGAGGAGTTGCTCTACACGATTCGAACCGTGGACGTTAATGAGGACGGGTATCTGGATTTCGATGAATTCGTGGCGCTGTATGAATTGATGATTGGTAAAGGAGCCCAAGAAAAAGAAGCCAAGGTGGATCATATGGACGAAGACGCGGATCTGACTGAGGCTTTCGGCGTTTTCGATGAGAATGGCGACGGTTTAATAACGGCAGAAGAGCTCCAGTCCGTGCTCAAGTCGCTGGGTCTCAAGGAAGGCCGAACGATTGGGGATTGCATGAAAATGATACAGAAAGTTGATAAGGATGGTGATGGGGCAGTCAATTATTTGGAGTTTAAGGAGATGATGAGCGTAGGGTTTGGGAATATTTAGTCTTCAAATTTATTTATTTTTTCAGTAGAGATCTGAATGAATTGTATTCCCTGGTTTTTCTGCCATCAATGCCAAGGATTTGTTAGAGGTTGCAGCCTGTTAGTTTTGGTGCAATGGCTGTGATTGCCTTTACAATTTTATTTTATTATGGCTTATATTAGAGGTTCAAACTTTATAATTTTTTGTATTAAATGTTTAGAGCAGTCATATATAACGCATTAGCTGAGAGAGCATATTATCTGATGAAGATCTATGGATGCTCTCCTGTGTTTATAATTTTTTTGTGAGATGTATTGGACTCATTGAATTAAGCTTGTTGGTATTGAATTCTTTAGCATTTAATCTGCACAATTATACATATACAGAGACAGTTTTCTGTTAGTATCAAAAATATTCACAGCAATATGTAGGATTGGTTGGTGACTTTCAGCCCAAGCAATAAATAAACAGTCAAGGAGGTTGTACCGTGGAGAATTTCAATAATGGATTGTTACGATAAATGAGCATTGTACTATTTGGCTCTAGCTCTAGAGCAATGGATTTTCGTTGTCTACTTAGGAGGTACTTAGCAGGTATCTTGGTTTTCCAGAATGCAATACTTTTCATGTTCTACTTAGGAGGTATCTTGGTTTTCCAGATTGCAAAGTGTTAAAGTTGGAAACTTATAATTATTTTATTGAGCATGAGGTCAAAGGTATCTTACTTTCCAAGATTACAAATGTAAAAAGACTTTTCAAGATTACAAATGTAAAAAGCTGAAAACTTTTCTTTATTCTATTCAGACGGAAGCTATTTGCTCCTGAAGCTAATTGAACGTATGGTCTACAAGATTGTAAGTGCCAATGTTCAAAACTTTTGATTATTGAAAACTTTGCCTATGCAACAATTTGGAAAGATAGGAACAAATTGCCTTCCTACTCACATTGCAAGTGCACCTCCCCAATGCCCAAAATCTATCCGTTGGAATAAAAGGGCCATTTCCATTTCAATCTCTCTCCATTGAGCATGGTCTCATGTATTTCTCCCATTAACCATGAATATCACAGAGTTGTCAAACCATGTACTCATGTATTTCTCCCATAACCATGCATGGTCTCATGTATTTCTCCCATTAACCATGAATATCACAGAGTTGTCAAACCATGTGCTCATGTATTTCTCCCATAACCATCACAGAGTTGTCAAACCATGAAAAGCTTCTTGTGGGTTCCTTCTTATTAAATAAGAGGCATTCTCTTCTTCCACATGAAAAAAAAAGTTTTAAAGAAGAATTATTTTCCATGTGAAATAGAATCCTACAACCTAAGGTGACTTGTTCCTTGGGAGATAGATCTTAAGAAATAGAAGTGGGTAAAAAGTTCACTATATATGGAATCAACTTAAACCCAAGCAAACTTGGCAACCGGGTAGACTTAGAAGACATATTTTAGTGTTTTAGGTTGGTTACACTATGGGAAACATGGCTTTTGAAGGTGGTGTGAAATCAATTGTATTTGGAGTAATAGTGGTGTTTGGATAGCTATGATTTGTGATTAAATGTGATGTGAACTTGATTGGAATGATTGTGAATGAAGTTGACTTGTGTTTAGGGGGTTGTTCCCCATTGTAAAATATTTACTCTCACTAAGATTTCATATTTAACCTTGCAATATTACCCCTGGTTATAAGAGTTGTGTCATCTCACCATAATGAGGATAAAAATAAAAAGGGGTGTTAAAAATATCATGGAAAAAGTGGATACCTAGGATATATAGTGAAAATAGGGTTTTTTAAAATTGTAAAGGTGTATTAAGAAGGGGGTTCAACAAAAAGTTTTAAGGAGGAAATCCTTAATATGTAGTGAAATTAGGGTTATTATTAATATCCTATGGACTCACACACTATGTTGTAGGTTTACAGAGTGAAAGCCCCGAGCTCAAGCTTCTAGAGCATATCTAAAATGCTATCCATTATTGGTCTTAAACATAACCATTTATACATGTTTGTAGGATTATATTTGGTGAAGCAATTGGTCTTGTTTCATTTCCAATCCCTCCAATCTCAAAGCATTTATAGGATTAGCTTGATTAAGGGTGAGATGGGAATTCGATTTTGGAATCTATTAAACTTATCTTATTAGGGTTGCTCAACGTGAACTTTGCCCTTAGTCATGGTCATGGAATCCATTCCCTTGTGCGAGAGTCATAAGATCCAATTTAATAATACCTTTTTTATAAACCTCAGGCCAATAATCATAGAATCTCACTCAAAAATCTACCTCCATATGCCAACAAAGGCATCCACCGTATGTAATGGTCATTATAAAATATGTTACTTCTGAAGGTGTGGTCCCTCCAAACTAGGAAAGTTTTATAGCTTTCCATGTTTTCAAATACAAAACCTTCGATGACAAATAAACATTTGATTTTCACCATTACTCAAAATTAATCCCTTGCCATATCTTTTTTCATAGAGGATTCTCTAATACACATTTGTTCAATTTCACCTTTAAGTCCTTTCCTTCTAAATCTGAAAATCACCCATAGCACAAAGAGATTGGGAATGTGTGCATGTTCTCTAAATCATCATACCTTGTTATTATTTCCATGTACAACATAAATCCAAATTAATTATATGAATTGTTTTCCTTCAATTTGTTTGGCCCGTAGAAATATTTACAAATCCATTTCCAAACTCTAATAAGCATGTGTATAGGGAACCTAACATGGTGAATAATATACATGGTGGATAGTAAGAAATTTGGTATGAATATGGAATATCCTACTAATGCTAGAGGTTTAGTGATCCTTTTTTCTATTCTTCCCAACCCTCTGAACCACCAACTCTCAAAACTCTTTAGGTGAGACTTGGAAAGAAAAAAAATACAGCAAAGTAAAAACCCTCACCTAATTAAATCTAAGTCCATCTTGGCCTTCAATCTATCTAGGTATAGGTTTCTAGCTTTAACTATAACATGATGTTTTCTCTGATTCGATATTGGAGACAAAAATGTCACAAAAAAATCCACAAATAACATATAGTGTTTTTTTTTAGACAAAAATGGTTATGGATTGAATTAAACGAGCAGTGGTGTAACCACTGAAAATAAATCTACAAAGTTCAAACTGCTTTTGAAAGACAACTGTCAAAAATTTGAGCTACTGGCTTTACAAAATTTAAGTCGGGAACTCTTTCATGGTGCCAGAGTGGCTTCGCGTCATTACAGGTTGCCTTGATTGGGGGGGATTCTTCTTCTTTGAGACTTTCGTCTATTCTTTGGTGTTTTCTTGTTCTTTATTTGCTGCTTGACTAACTCGAGAAGAATTTAGAGAGTCTTCTTCGTCTACTTGATCTGCCCAACTTGTAGCGGTAGGAATATTTGATGGCTCCACGGTTTCCTCGGAAGGGAGGGATTGCATGGGGTACTGAACTGGTTCACTATTGTTTTCATTCGGTGGAGTTTCCTTCGGAGGGTGAGAAGGGATGCTATTGTTTCCATCCGCTAGAGTTCCTTTTGAGAGATTCGGGCTACTATTTTCATCCGTTGGAGTTCCTTTTGAGAGATCCAGATCCTTCCAGATTAACTGGCGGTTAGAATTTTCACCGATCCACCAGGTAGGCTTCCTTTGCTTTTTCCTTTCTTTATATTTCTCCGGGAATTTTTTGCAATTGAGGGCTAAGTGCCCTGTCTCATAAGAAGCTCTACATCTGAAATGGATTTGCTCGTAATCTAACGTTTGAGTCCAAGAATAGCCCTTACCTTCCAGGATGATTTCAGCTGGAAATCTTTTACTGAAATCCATTTCCACACAAATCCGGGCATAGGTGGTGAAGGGAGTCTCAGTTTCTTGACTTTTGCTGTGAAATTTTTCGAGGGAATTCTCGATGGATTGCAAAGAGGAGAGACCCCAGAAGTGCAGAGGAAGATTTGGAAGCCTAACCCAGACCAGAGCCGAAGAGATAATAGCCTTAGAAGCATCAAAGGATGGGGACCAAGGCTGCATGGACAGAATCGACCTACCCTAGAACCACGGCCCAGAGTTGAAGATCTGATCCTTTTCTTCTACAGAAACAAAGATTACAATAAAAAACCCTTTTGCATAGGGGCAGATGATGGCTCCCTCTTTTAAGAGAGGGTTCCATTCAAAGGAGACCCAGGAGTGTAGATTTGATAACCTGGGCCAGAGACCATTAAACCTGCAAACCAAAGCATGAGAGGTGTAGTGCACAACATGATCCATAGCATCTTGAATGATAAGAATGGTGAGAGCAGGGGCTTCATGCACCACAAGTAGAGGAGGACCAGAATCAAGGTTGTGCTTGACCTTCTCGCTGAAAGACACAAGAGGAGCTGCAACACAAGCATCCACAGCAGGAGCCATGGAGGAGGGCGAGCAAGGGGAAGAGCTTAGACATAGAACAAGTTGGGAGCACCTCTGGCCAGAAGCAAAACCGGGAGCAACCTCCAGCTAGGGGAGAGCAATGAAGCCCAATGAGGAATCCACAACAACGAATGAGGGGAAAGCCATAGGGCCGGCCCGGAAAGAAGCCACCGAGGGCATCAGGCCGAGGCCTTGGCGAGAGTCGTCGAGGAGAGCCATCGAGACCTCAAACCCTTGCTTGCGATCTTCTCCCCATACACATCAACATGGCAATAGGATCCCGCAAACCATATTATCACAAATAACATATAGTGTTATCCCATGAGGTTTGATCTTTTTGAACAACATGGGATCAATTATTAACAAAGTGTATATTAACTAGTTGTCTTGTGTCAAGGTTAGGAAATAGAATCACTATGCTAAGGCCTTGGATAACTTATTATACAAATATAGCTCATGGATTCAATTTTCAGGTCATATAAAGTAGGGGTTAGTAGATGGATCTAAACATACTAATTCATTATGATTTGCATATATTAATGGTAACCCATGTTGAAGCTTCAATAGAGAGTTTTATTGTCATAAATAGAGGATTAAAACTCCAAAAAAATTAGCATGGCCAAGACGAAACACCATTATAATCAACCATATATGTTTGCAAAGACATTTTTTATGAACAAATCACGTAGTTCTATTGGATGATTCCATTGTATGCCCTCCCAAGAAACAATGACATCATTCTAAATAAAGCATCCTTAACCTTTATTTTCTCATGCAAACAATTTTGTATAAGGTGTGCTTGATATGAAGAGCTAAGACCCTTACTATTTTTTTATAAAAATTATTAACAAAGTGATAGGCCTCCAATTTGTGACGATCTTAGCATCCCCAACATTGGGAATGAATCAAACGAGGCCTATATTTATGCATCAATAAAGGATCATTTTTTCATTGCTTCCTTACAGGGTTGTAGGATTATTGAGATGCGTTAATGTACCAAATCATTCAGCACACAATAAGATGACAACATTGCATGTTTCTTCATAGAACTCACATGGGAACCCATCAAATCTAAGGGCCTTATTATTGACCATGTTTTTGTGTTGCTAGATAACTTATTAAGAGTCATTTCATGTTTACACGCCCTCACGTGATATTTTGAGAGTTTATGTGGAACTAAGTTGTGTATAGTTATTTGTCTTCATCATAAGGGTTTCCATGTAGTCATCGAGGAACCTCATACAACACCTCCTTAATTTCCTTATGTTATTTAATTGAAAAAAGGAACTTTTATGGCCATAACCCTAAAGGAAATCCATAGACCAAGAGATGACATCCTCCCACCGAGTTGTTTTGGAGGTGTGTAGTGGCCAGTTCTTAAGAACCTCAGCAACCAAACTCTCCTTCACAGTTTTTACCCCCCCTTAGGAACTTAGAGCATTACACAAGACTTCACTTAAATAGGGAAGGAAAAACCTAGGAGAGCAGGTTGGGTTCCCTACCAAGGGTTCCTTAGGCTAGTTTTAACAACAAAAATAGAGCAGTATCCTAGTAAACTTTAAAGGAACCGTACTACACTGTTTGAGCAACCAAAAATACCAAACACAAGTTACAGTAATTGAAAGACAGAGCAGGATTATCCTTTTTCGGAAACTAAGTCAATCGATGAGGTCCAGGGGATGGAAACAAGGTAGGTGCATATCCTACCAATAATAATCTGCATAACCAAGTAATCCTAAACATAAGAGCACATCCCATTCATCAGCCCTACTTTTCATTAATAGAAATATAAGCCTGTATGAAAGGAAAACTCTAAAAATCGTATATCTGTAACAATAAGTTCGATTGGCAGAGATAATTGACCCTTGCAATGATCAATTCAACGAAGGTTATAGAAGGTTTAAAGGACATGTACCTTCAATAGATCCAAGGCTGAGATCTGCAGATCTATAGCCGAGAACAACTCCGCTGAATGAACCTAATTCCTAAGACAAGAACTGAGAACTAGAGGTGATCGTGGATAAAACACTTTGATGATCGACGACAGAGATAGATCTTGGAGAAGATCAACGGTTGTTAGCCATTTTGCGGGGAGAACTAGCATGGACAAAGAAATACTTGTGGTGCACGATAGGAAATGTGCGTAAATGACGTGTCCCCTCCCCATTGGATATCGCGCTAGAATATTGGAGGTGTGAGAGTTACTTTACGGAACACGATGGCTTCAAGGGCCCACATATTTCGATGGTTGGGACTTGGGTGAAGAAAAATCAACGCCTGTGAATTATTCCACTGATTCAACTAGCACGGATTAATTAACTCTTGGTGTGCACAGAATTTTTATAAAATAAGGCTTAGGGTATTTGAGGTCCACCGTCGATCTAGATCTGACTGTCCTCAAAAGTTCTGCGGATTCAACTAGCAGGGAAGTTAACTTCAGAGATGTGCACGAAATTTTAATAAAATCCTGATCAACACAAACTTGAACTCCTCTCTTCGTTGAGCATTCAAGGGGAAGCACTAAAACGTTAGGTGAAAAAACTTAGGTAGGAAGGCCTGCGGAATTCCTAAGAAGTTAAGTGGTGAAAATATGAAGAATTCCACAATCTGCGATCCGCATAGCAGAAAGCAGAAAGTAGAAAATAAAAGTAAAGTCGTAAGAGTGCTAATATTTTCCACGATCCACAATCCGCACAGTGGAAAGCGGAGAGCGGGAAAGAAAAATGAAGTCTGATGAATGTTAAGATTCTCGGGATCCATGATTCGCATAGCTGAAAGTGAAAAGCGGAAAGGAAAGTTAAGTCTAAAGCAGGTTAAGATTCCCATGATCTGTGATCCACCTAGCGAAAAGCAAAAAGTGGAAAAGAAAAGTAAAGTCGTAAGAGTGCTAATATTTACGATCCGCATAGCGGAAGGAAAAAAGCAGAAGAGGAAAGGTTGAGTCTTAAGAACGTTAGGTTTTTCGTGATCCGCGATCCGCATAGAGGAATACAGAAAGCAGAAAGGAAAGGTTAAGTAGTTAAAGGACAAGTTTTTTGGGATCTGTGATCCACATGGCGGAATGCAGAAAGCGGAAAGGGGGATAAAAAGGATCTCGCTACATGATAAGCTTTCAATTCCCACAGTTTGCAATGGAAGGCAGAAGTATGGATGAATGATTTTCGATACTGTTAGGCATCTGATTTTGAAGTCTGCAGTGGAAGGTGGAAAAGCGGAATGCGGAAGGTAAAAGTCGGAAAGTTTAGCTTCAGGGAGGAAACTACCTTTTTGGGTGCATAAGTGGATTTAATTACGGAAGTTATTATTGGTTATTTTAACAACTTAAGGTTTCATGTTTATGAAGGTTATATCCAAAATTCATGTGAAAGAAATTATACTTAAAAGATTTTTTGGCACATTTTTAACAGATTATTGGCCCGTATGTTACATATGGTATTAGAGCTAGAGGTTCAACCCTGTCGCCCTTTGGGAACATCTATTTCCTCTGAATTATGGAAATTTTATTCTAAACAGTTGTGTTGGAATATTTTGTGTATGAAAAGGGAAGCATTATGTAACAAGATATTGTGATGGCCTCACAAAATGAGCACGAATACCCACCTAAAGAAGGTACACCAATACCTTTCCCAATGCATCCAGAACCAGAGCGTTTTGAATATAGGAAAGTACTTGAAACCGTGAAAAATATGATAGTTGAATTACAGAGCTTCACAGTAGAAAATGAACAGATGAAAAGGGCTCAAGAAAAACAATAGGATCTCAATGAAATATTATTGCAAATCTTGCAGGAGAGGAACAATGGAGAAAAACCACCAGTAGAAACAGGGAGGGACCTAGAAGTTGGAATCAGTGTCAAAAGAAAAGGAAGTTCCTCCCAAGAGACTCAAACATATGGAAATCAAGCCTGGACGGCGAGTAAGAAAAAAGTGGACCACATGTAAGGAGAATTCAAGAAAATTAAACACACTAGTTTTGATGGGGAGTCAAGGACTGGAGAAGAAGAGGAAGCTTGGTTTCTGGATATTAAAAAGTACTTCCATATACACAACTTGTCTAGCAACATGAAGGTAAGAATGGAAGTTTACAACATGAAAGGAAAGGCCAGTATCTAGTGGCAGGACCTAAAAATATCCCATGGATTAAAAGAGAAGAACCTGGAACGATCAGAGTTCAAGAACTATTCAAGAAACAATATTTATCAGAAAGCTATTATGAAAGAAAGACCAAGGAATTTTATGAATTGAAACTTGGTTTGATGACCATGGAGGATCTCATCAATAAATTCCTAGATCTGTTACGGTTCGTGCCATACATTAAAGAAGAAAAGGTAAAAATCCAGTGATTCTTAAGTTGCCTGCCACAGTCTTATAAAGATCAGATTGAATTTGATAACCCCAAGACACTAGATGAAGTGTTAAGAAAATAAATACTATGCTTTGAGTAGTATAAACAAAGGATTGACCTCTCCAAAACCTGGAAGGACACGAAACAAGAAAATTTCAATCAGCAAAAGAAGGGCTTCCACCCACCACCCTTCAAGAACATGCTAAGGAATCCTCAAGGAAAGTATTACAACAAATATGGACAGTTTCAGTGTAAGGACAATAAAATTGTGCACCTTGGACCTCAAGGGGCTAATGGAACCTCTGAAGTGTTGAGAACGGGGAGATACCCACATACGAAGGAACTGCCCACTCCTCGATGAATCCAACAAGATTGTACACAACCTGCAAGAAGCTTCCATTGTGGGAGAAATTGGAAAGAGGTTCCACTGAATCAATGCAGCTCTTGAAGATCGACGGGAAAATCATCAATCTGCAATCGTAGAGATTGAAGGTACTATTTCTAACCAAAATCTCTCTATATTAATTGATCCAGTATCTACTTTAAGTTATATTACTCCTAAAAAGATGGAGAATTGTCAGCTCACTAAGGTAAGGCATGCAAAACCTTGGTTAGTCCAACTAGCCACTGGAGCAAAAAGAAAGGTAACTGAGTTTATTGATAATTGTGAAATTTCAATACAGGATCATGTAACTAGGATCAATTTGAATGTTTTTCCTCTAGGTTCATATGCTATGATTATTGGCATGGATTGGTTAGAAAATTATAACGTAATATTAAATTGCTTTGATAAACCCTTTACTTATGTGGCTGAAGATAAATTTTTTAGGAAGGTAAATGGTTTTAGTAATCTTGTTTCCTTAAGGAATATATATTCCTTTCAATTGTAGAAGTGTTTGAGGAAGGGTTGTAAGCTCTATGCGGTAAACATTGCTAACCTAATCCTTAATTAAAACCCAACATTTGTAAGATACCACCTGGTGTTAAATGAATTCATGGATGTATTCCCAAAAGAGATATTTGGACTTCTCCCTCAAAGAGAAATAGATTTCTCAATTTAAATCATACCCGGGTTTTCTCCAACATACAAAGTTCCTTATCAAATGAGTATCCTTGAGTAAACTGAATTAAAAATCCATTTACAAGAACTAATAGATAAGGGTTATATCAGGCCTATTGTATAACCTTGGGGAACCCCAGTTTTATTTGTCAAGAAGAAGGATGGGACTTTAAGATTGTGCATAGACTATAGAAAACTAAATAAAGTGACTATCAAAAACAAGTATACTCTACCTCGGATTAATGATCTGTTCAACCAAGTAGGCGGAGAAAGAGTCTTCTCCAGGTTGGATTTGAGATCTAGTTACCACTAAATCAAGATTAAGGAAGAATATGTTAACAAATCAACCTTTAGGACCCGATATGGGCATTACGAATTTGTAGTAATTCCTTTTGGTTTGACCAATGCCCCTTCCACATTTATGTGTCTGATGAATAAAATATTTAACAAGTATTTGGACCATTTCATGTAAATTTTCATTGACAATATCCTGATCTACTCAAGGACAAAAGAAGAACATCAACAACACTTGAGAATCATTCTACAGACCCTAAGAGACTACTAGTTGTATGCCAAGTTCGAGAAATGTGAATTCTTCAAGAAAGAAATCTAGTACTTAGGGCATGTCATCTCTGAAAAAGGGATTGTGGTAGACCTGCATAAGATCAAATAAATTATGGAATGGCCTGTGCCTAAGGATGTCGCTAGCATTCGATCTTTCATGGGACTCACCTGGTACTACCGCAGGTTCATCCAAGGTTTCTCCAAGATAGCCTATCCTATTACTTCCTTAGAAAGGAAGGGAGTAAATTTTGTATTGTCTGAGAAGTGCCAGGAGATATTTGAAAATCTAAAAATACTATTAACCATGGCCCCGATCCTGAAGGTGGTCGACCCCTATAAAGACTACACAGTATGTACTGATGCTAGCAAAGAGGGATTGGGGGGAGTACTGTCTCAAGAAGGGCATGTGGTATGTTACGAATCTCGCAAGTTGAAGGAACATGAATGAAATTATGTAGTGCATGATCTAGAATTGGCAGCAGTAGTGCATGCCTTAAAGATGTGGTGTCACTACCTATTAGGGAAAAAAATTCTTTTATTAACATATAACTCCTGTGTAAAGCATCTGGATGGCCTTCTTAATCGAATTTGACTTTGAAGTGAAGCATATCAAAGGTAAGGAAAATAAAGTGGCTGATGCACTCAGCCGAAGAACACACAAAGTATATGAGATCACTGTGACTCAAACAAAAGGTGATATGCTGAGTAGAATAAAAATAGCTAGCATCAATGATGTTGAATATGGAAACCGAATGAACAAATTGCTTATAGAAGAGGTAACCTTGAATGTGACAGTATTCAAAATAGACCATAAAGGATTAATTTGGTTTAAAGGAAAATATACATGCCTAATGTTGCATATTTAAAGCTATTTATTTTGAATGAAATGCACAAACCTCCTTATGCAGGACACCCTAGTTACCAGAAGATGATAACAACCATCGGAAATCAATTCTTTTGGCCCAATTTAAAGGCAGATATAGTTGAGTACCTGTCTAAATGTTTGGAATGTCAACAGGTGAAGGCTGAGCATCAACATCTAGTAGGTTTGTTACAACCCTTACCAATTCCTGAATGGAAATGGGAGGTAATTTCTTTGGATTTTATCACAGGTTTATCATTAACTCAAAAACAACATGATTCAATTATGGTTGTAGTTGATAAATTAAGCAAGTTTGCTCATTTTATACCTGTGAAATCGGCTTACAAGGTTGTCAATGTTGCAGAAATATTCCTGAAGGAAATATTTCGACTCCATTGAGTGCCAAAAATGGTAATTTTTTACTAGGATGTCAAGTTTACATCAAAATTTTGGAAGTCATTGTTTGCGGGAATGGAAACCAAGATAAACTTCAGCATTAGTTACCATCCTGAAACAAAAGGGAAAATAGGACAAACCCACCAAGTCATTGAGGAAATGTTAAGGATCTATGTCATGGAAAGACCCACTAAGTGGGAAGACTATTTGCATCTGGTAGAATTTGCATATAATAATGGCTACCAGGCCTCTGCCAAGATCAGTTCTTTTGAAATCCTGTATGGGAGGAAGTGTACTACCCCTGTTAATTTGGATAGCTCTATGGATTGTTTAATGGTAGGTCCTAAAATATTGCAAGACATGGAACAAACTATTCGGGAGGTACATAAGAATTTGAAGGTGGCGCAAGATTGCCAAAAGAGTTATCCTGACCTGAAAAGACAACATAAATAATTTTCGGTCGGAGACCATGTATACCTCCGATTCAAGCCCAAAAAGAGCTCCCTAAAACTGGGAAGCTGCACCAAATAAACACCATGGTTTTGTGGACCCTTTCAAGTCTTGGAAAGGATTGGACCCATGGTATACAATCTTGCTCTTCCAACACTCTTAAGAATTCATAATGTTTTTCATATTTCATTATTGAAGAAATATGTATATGATTCCACTCACATCATTGATTGGAATGTGGTACAGGTGGAACTAGAGGGCGAATTTCAGGTGGAACCTATGTGCATTCTGGACAAGAAAGAAACTATGCTTCGAAACTGCGTCATCGCTCGGGTTAAGGTGCAATGGAAGAACTTTAACTCGGAGGAGGTGATCTATGAATTAGAAGATGCCCTATGAAAGAAGTACCTAGGCCTGCTTCCAGAAGGTATGGAAGATGACTGAGAACAATGTGGACAATGTTACATTAAGGGAGAAAGGATGTAATATCCCCCAATTTTGTAATATTTTGAGACTATTATATTGTGGTTTTGTTTGAATGTGATTGGCAGACCTGGGATATGTCAATCAATCCTTGGAGGACAAATGTAACTAAAAACATTATTCTTGTAATTAAAATTGAATGATAGGGACAACCATGTTGAATGAGGAAACTATGCATGCGAGAGTGGGGGACGTGAAGGATCACTCTCATAATTGTTACACCAAGCATGGGAATGCCAGTATGGCGCTAGACCCACCCTGGGGAATCAAAGAGGTAGTGGAGAGGAAATTCCTAGGGGGGGATTTCTGCTAGCTGCAAAAGACCTAGGAAAACCAAAGAAGGATAAATAAGGAAGCATATAATAGGAGGCGGGACGCTGCTGAGTATGCTGGAACAATGAATTGCTTGTTGTGTGAGCACTCCATGTTAAGCAAGGATTTCTCACTGGAGAACTGGAACTTAGTTTCACTGTCACCACTCTTGGCCTGCATAGTTTAGCTCAGGGGTGATTATGGATGGAGAGATATGTGCCTAATCAACGGTTTGGTGGAACGTGGTTGTTCCCTTTTCATTGTGGTTCGATTTACAATAGGTTTCTTTTCTAAGTACTGTTTTTTCAAACCTATTAAGCATAGGGTATGTTTGTTTATGTTAAAGATGTGTTTTAATATAAATGAAAAGATGAAATAGTAGCTTAGATTTATTGATGTGAATGATTCCTATGGACTATTGTCTTCATATTTTGATGCCGAATGAAGGCGTCTTGTATGGGATAAATGGTAATTGGATGATGTAATAAGGATTTGTAAATAATCACCAGTTTTCTGCATAATTTCTTATGACTGTTGAGCTTAGGGTGTGTCTGTAGATGTATGATTGTATGCCTCAGTGTTTCCAAATGATAAAGAGAATGCCTTAAATTTGTTGATGAATTATTGTCGTTAAATGGGTGTGTATGCACATTTAAGCATTCTCTAGTTGTTCTTACTGTCCAATTTTTTTTAATTAAAGCACTTTGTCTGTGATGCCAGGTCCTTGGTATACAACCATTAGATACTCCAATAAGAGTTTTAGTCAAACCTAACTTTAGCCGGATGACCAAACTTAACCAACCTGGCCTAAGTTTCCTCGAATGCTAAATGAAGAGCGGACTTCAAGTCTGCATTGAGCAAGCTTTTATTAAAATTTTGCGCACATGCCCGTAATTAACTTCCCTGCTAGTTGCATCCATGGAATTTTTTAGGACCGTTATATCTAGATCAATGGTGGAGCTCAAATACCCTAAGGCGTATTTTATAAAAAGTCTGCGCACACCAAGAGTTAATTAAATTATGCTAGTTGAATCAATGAAATAATTCCCAGCCATTGATTTTCCTTTTCCCAAGTCCCGAATGTCGAAATATGTGGGCCCTTTAAGCCACCGCGTTCCATAAAGTGACTCTCACACCTCCAATCTTCGAGCGCAATATCCAATGGGGAGGGGACATGTCATTTGCGCACGTTTCCTATCGCACACCACAAGTATTTCTTTGTCTGTACTAGTTCTCCCTACGAAATGGCTCACAGTCGTTGATCTTCTCCGAGATCTATCTTTGTCGTCGATCATCAAGGTGTTTTATCCACGGTCACCTCTGTTTCGCAGTGCTTATCTCAGGCATTAGGTTCTTTCAGTGGATTTGTTCTCAGTTGTAGATATGTCAATCTCAGCCTTGGATCTATCGAAGGTACATGTCCTTTAAACCTTCTATAACCTTCATTGAATTGATCACTGCAAGGGTCAATTCTCTCTGTAAACCGAACTTATCATTAAAGATCTACGATATTTAGATTTTTCCTTTCATACAGGCTTATATCGCTATTGATGAAAAGTAGGGTTGATGAATGGGATGTGCTCTTATGTTTAGGATTACTTGGTTATGAATATTATTATTGGTAGGATATGCACCTACCTTGTTTCCATCCCCTAGACCTCATCGATTGACTTAGTTTCCGGAAAAGGATAATCCTGCTCTGTCTTTCAATTCCTGTAACTTGTGTTTAGTATTTTTGGTTGCTAAAACAGTGTAGTACATTTCCTTTAAAGTTTACTAGGATACTGCTTGATTTTTGTTGTTAAAACCAGCATAAGGAACCCCTGGTAAGGAAGCCAATGTAATCTCCTATGTTTGTCCTTCCCTATTTAAGTGAAGTCCTATGTAATGCTCTAAGTTCCTAAGGGGGGCTAAAAACTATGAAGGAGAATTTGCCTGCTGAGGTTCTTAAGAACTAGCCACTACACACCTCCAAAACAATTAAGTCTGAGCTGGTTTAAGTAACTCAAATGGCTCAAAGCCGGGACACCTTTGAGGTTTTGGAAGTATACTTAGTCGTGCCATGGAAGCACTAAATAGTTAGGCGAAAAAACTTGGGTAGGAAGGCTTGCGAAATGCCTAAGAAGTTAAGTGGTGAAAATCTGAATACTTCTGCAATTCGCAAGCCGCATAGTGGAAAGAGGAAAAGGAAAGTAAAGTCATAAGAGTGCCAATGCGGATCAGGGATCAAGAAAAATGAATTCTGATGAATGTTAACATTTATGATATCCACGATCTACATAGTAGAAAGTGAAAAGCGGAAAGGAAAGCTAAGTATTAAGCAGGTTAAGATTCCCGCGATCCGTGATCCGCATAGAGGAAAGCAGAAAGCATAAACGAAAAGTAAAGTCGTAAGAGTGCTAAGATTTCTACGATCCACATAGCTTAAGGATGAAAGTGAAAAAGGAAAGGTTGAGTCTTAAGAACGTTAGGTTTTTCGTGATCCGTGATCTGCATAGCGGAATACGGAAAGTGGAAAGGAAAGGTTAAGTAGTTAAAGGACAAGTTTTTTAGTATCCACGATTTGCTTAGCTGAATGTGGAAAGCAGAAAGGGGGATAAAAAGGATCCCGCCACATGATAATCTTCTGATTCCCGCAATCCGCAGCGAAAGCTAGAAAGGAAGAATGTGGAAGTATGGATGAGTGATTGTTTACAGTGTTAGGTTTCAGATTCCGAAGTCTGCAATGGAAGGTGGAAAGGAAAAATGCAGAAGGTAAAAGTCGGAAAGGTTAGCTTCAGGGCGGAAACTACCTTTCTGGGTGTAGAAGTGGATTTAATTACGAAAGTTATTGTTGGTTATTTTAATAGCTTAAGATTGCATGTTTATGAAGGTTACAGCCAAAATTCATGTGAAAGAAATTATACTTTAAAAAAAATTGTGTGCTTTTTAATAGATTATTTGGGTATGTTACAAATTATCTAATGGCATATCTCTAATGGAACATAGTAAAAAGAATCCCAATGAAAGTTTTAATAAAAACTGTAAACCATATACTACGAGTTCAACGCATCACTCTTCTAATGATATCTCTTATGATACTTCTAATAAGAATAAAGTGTACAATCCTTGTAAGGATTGAGAAAAAACCAACCACCCTCAAAATATTTGTTTTAAATGGAGACATGAACTTGATAAAGCTAAGAAGAATTCCTCCAAAGAACAATCAGTAGCCCTGTGTACCTATTATGTTCACCCCAATAAATATTCTTCTTCCGTGGACTAGATAATGGATTATGGTGCTTCTAATCATATGACTGTTACTGCTTCTTTATTGTAACATCTTATGACACTAATAGGAACACATCACATAATTTTTTAATCAGTAATGGTAACTATCTTTCAATGGTAGGATCTGGTAATGCTAAAGTTCCTAATGGTACATTGGAAGATATTTTCATGTTCAAGGAATTGCCATTAAATTTTTTCTTATTTATCGAACTTGTAAAAAATCTTATAAGTTTGAAGCATGGATAGATAAATATGTTCTAAAATATATCTGACATAATTTTAAAAATCATCCTTTGTATTCCTATGTTTCTCTTGCTGATGAACAAACTAAATTATGGCATGAAAGGTTAGGTCACTTGAATTATGTAAAATTAAAATGTTGTTTAAAATGGTATTTGTTTTACCTTCAATTTATTCCACTAAAGGTATTTATGAAGGTTGTGTGCTTCGTAAACATCATAAGGAAATGTTTAATAAAGGTAAAGCTTAGCATTCTTAAGAACAATTGCAACTAATTCATAGTGATATATGTGGTCCTCTTGAAACTCCTTCTTTGTCTCATGCAATTATTTTCTTACTTTTATGATGATTATAGTAGAAAATATTGGGTTTATTTTTTGAAACATAAAAGTGAAACCTTTGGTATATTTAAATAATTTAAATCCTTGGTTGAAAATGAATATGGTAAAATTATTAAGACTTTGAGAACTAATGTTGAGGGGGGATTCACTAGAAAAGAATGTAATGCATATTTATCTAAGCATGGAATTCGACATCAAAAGATTGTTCCCTATACACTTCAACAAAATGTGGTAGTTGAACGAAAAAATAGGACTTTGGTTCAAATGGCTAGATGTATGCTTTATTCTATAGGATTACACAAACATTTTTGGGTTGAAGCTGTTTGTTGTGATAACTATATTTTGAATAAATTCCCTACTAGAGTAGTTTTGGAGGTTACTCACAAAGAAAAATGGAATGGAAGGAAACTCGATATTAGTAACTTTAATATATTTGGCAGCGAATGTTGGACACATATTCTAGATGAAAAATGGAAAAAGTTAGAGCCCAAGAATCACAAATGTGTTTTCATGGGTTTTTATGAGGATTCCAAAGTGCACAGGTTATTCGATCCATTTACCCAAGGTGTTATCATAAGGTCAAATGTTCAATTCAATGAGATATCTCCTCCCACTTAGTCCACCCATGGCCTACCTAGCATCATGTCACCTTGAATTTTACTTCATCTTCTATTTGATCCTTATATATTACCTCTCCATCTACTTCTATGTCTAATATTGATCCTATTTCATCTTTTTCTTTAGTGCTCCACCTGAATGTTCTGAAGATACTATAGTGGTTTCTACCACTATTCCTCTTCTTGTTTGGGTCTGAAAAACTCTTGAATTTGTACGTTCTAAGATGGGTATTCCTTCGGATACTCGTTGAACTAGATATGAATTCACCCTTATGACTAAAGTATTGGCCACAAATAACCCCTCTACATATGTTAATGCCAAAGATAAACCTGAATGGGATAAAGACATGACTGTTGAGTATGACTCAATAATGAATAACCGTATACTTGGACTCTTGTTCCCCTTCCTCTTGTAAATAATTTAGTTGGTTGTAAATGGATTTATAAAACAATGTTTATTGCATAAGGATAGATTGAAAAACATAAATATCAGATAGTAGAAGAAGGTATAAATTATACTAAAACATTTGCTCCAATTCCTAAAATGAACACAATAAGAACCATACTTTCTCGTATTGAATCTTATCAAAGGGAAATACACCAAATGGATGTGAATAGTGATTTTTTCAATGGTGATATTTATGAAGACATTTATATGCAACAACCACCTTGTTTTATCACTATTGAAACTTCTAGTTTGGTATGCAAATCAAACAAGTATTTATATGGTCTTAAGCATGCACCTAGAGCTTGGTATGAGAAAATTGATACTTATTTCTTGAAGCATGGTTTTAATTGGTGTATATCTAATCCAAATATGTATGATAAGATATTTGATCATGATGTCCTCATTCCAGTGCTTTATGTGGATGATCTTATCGTTACTAGAAACCAACTTACATTTATACAAGAAATGAAGAATAATCTTAATCATGAATTTGAATTGACCAGTTTAGCCTCATTGCATTATTTTTTGGGTCTACAGATTTGGCATGTAGATGAAGGTATATTCCTTTCTCAACCTAAGTATGCTACAGGTTTACTTGTTCAATTTCACATGAGTTACTGTAATCCTTATCCAATGTCATTTTAATTTTGTGTAAAGTTAATTGTTGAGTGTGATACTCATCTTGTTGATTCCACTTCATATCGTCATCTTGTAGGGAGTTTGATATATTTGATGCATAGCAAGCTTGATCTCTCTTTCGCATTCATCATGGTTTCAAGGTTTATGTAAAAGCATAATCAAATAAATTGGAAAGAAGCAAATATAATTCTCATATATTTATAGGGGACATTGCATTATGGTGTTTGTAGTTTCACTTCTTGGTTATAACGATTTTGATTATGTAGGATACAATTCAAATCAAAGGTCTATAGAAAGGTACATATTTCAGCTTGGTTCAAATCTAATTTCATGGTCCATTAATACTTTGAGAACTCTCTCTTTCTTCTTTTGAAGTAGAGTACAAGGTATCTAAAGAAGTAGTGTGGATTTGACATGGTTTTATAGATCTTGGACTGGTTCAAGCATCTCCTAATGAGTTAAGATGTGACAATTATAGTGCAATTCAACTTGCATACAATCCAGTGTATCACTCCAAGACTAAACACATTGACCTTGATACTCATTAAATTCAAGATCTTGTTGTTGATGGTATTATTTTTTTGGACTATTGTAGGTCACATAACAACAAGCAGTAGATATTTTCACCAAATCCATGACAGAACTAAAGTTTGTGCATCTTAAAATTTTGTTGGGGATGTGGGAAGTTTTCAATAAGGGGGAATGTTAATGTAATTCCATCTTTCTCCATATGTGTGTTCTCCCTAGTCATCATTAAGGGAGAGTGTTGGGATTCATAATGTTAATATTACGTGTGTAATGATGTCTAGTGTGACATCATAAAATGTTATGATGTCTTAACTAGAAAGGAAGGAATAATTGTCTTTATTAGTAAAAGGAGTTATCCCACATGCATCATGGATTAATATTCTTCTATTACAATTCATTATATAAGGAGGTGGAAAGTTCTTTATCCCACATGTATTATGGAATGTTATTATTCCACACTTCTGGCTATATAATAGAGGTTAAGAAGACCCTTTGGGTTTGAAGTCACTATATTGTGATGCTATTGTAAAGATGTGACAAGCATATGTGTAGTGGAACTCAAGTGTAAGATTGGATATTTCTAACGAAAAAGAAGGCAATACCTTAGCATGGATGTTTCCCCATTTAGGGTTTTACTACGTTTATTTTATGTATCATTTCTTTTTCTCTTCTCTTACTTATTATTTTGAGTATATGATGCTTGTATGGATAAAAGGATAGATTAGTAGATTCTTGCTATCGATTTTCATGTTAGAAAAGTTTTTTTCTATCTTTATGCATATTTCTCAATATTCTAACATAGAGTTTGGCCATAGAGTCTTGTTTGGTTGAATAATGTTCCTTAGGGACTATTTCTATGTCTTTTCATGAATCAAATAAGTACAAAATATTTCAAAAGTTTGCATAGGTTGATGTGAAGGAACACCTTTTTCTAAGGTTTAGATTTTAAAAATTACACGGGCTTGTGATAAATAAAGTCTCTTATTGGAAAAAATGTGGTCTATAAAGGCCAAAATTGAATGTTAATTTCAAGGAACACCACGCTCGCAAGTAAGGAAAAGTACATAGTCTGATCTACCTAGAAATACTCATTTGACAAGGAAAAATTGATTTAGATATTTCGACACCCCTGAAGGTCCACGAGGAAGCTCCTAAACATGGGTTTTATTAACGAATCAAAAAAAGAAAAAAAGACTTATTAAAACTCTTGGTATGAATGCATTAACACCACCCATGAGTTTGTGATACCTATTTTACCATAACCCTAATGAAAATGTCAAAAGAGACTCTACCCATAAAATAACCCATCAAAATTATTCTTTAAATAGTAATAGAAATACAAATTTATATAAAGAAGAGTTATGCAGTAATCCTTAACACTTGAAATTGAATCCAAACAAGGTAGAATCCTTCAAATTCAAAAATACCAGAATGCATCCATATAAGAATGGACACAATAATATGGAAAGAGCCCTTAAGGAAGGTTAACACCATCAAATACTTCTTATGGAATGAACCACTCCATAAACCATGTTTGCCACTATATAATAGCATCTACCATATCTCAAAACAATGATAATCACAAGTACATATATATATATATATATATTTCATGAGTACTTCTAAAGGTCTACGCCACACTAAAAATTGCAATGGAGAACTCAACTGCATAACTACCCATTATTATTATATTATTTGATCTAACTACCAAATGTTCCTCTTCCATGATTATGACCACATTACATTCATTTTCCCTTTGGGTACTCCATATTGCTCTCCCTAGCTACATTACATTCCATCCCCTTTTGTATGTTTATTTCCATATGCTTATGTTCATTCTTATGTGGACTAATTTTGGTATTTGTAATGCATAAGGGTTTCTGTCTTTATTTTTATTCAATTTCAAGGCCGGGTCAAGATTTACTACAAGTTGTACCAAAGTTATTTCTTGGGCACAAAAAGTAGGAATTCTTTCTTTTCTTTTTGCAAATTTTTAAAGGAAAAAAGAGGATGGTGGAATTCAAACCCAATTTTGAAGCTTTCTATGTAGAATCTAAAAAATCAATTGCATATATGAATTTCTGTCGAGAATATTCCCAAGTTCAAAAAATAAATCATCAAAATTGGAGCTTGGGAAGTGGAGTTATCACTAATTTAAAATTGATTGTTTTAGGATTTTTCTAGTGACTACTACACATATTGCAAATCATATATATTTTTATAGAGTGTCTAAATGTCAATTAAACTAGTCCAAGTAGATGCAAAGTGTACATGGAATTTCCTAATTTTGTTTATAATAGAACTTCTGAGGATTTATGATCAATTCAATTTTGTCATCTCAAAACTCTAGCAACACATTGAAACTCAATTGAAGACGAAGTTTTTTCTTCAAAGCCCTAGTTCTATTCTTGGGTTGTAGCAAGCAAGATGCATTTCACAACAAAATCGGATGGTCTTAGTATTGGAGAATACATCAAATAGGTGAATTCATAATTTCCATAAAGTTGGAGAGTTTGGTTATTCATGAGTTTAATAAATGATGCTCTCATACTATGGTAATCGTCTAAATTTGATAAGATTATGTCACTTTTTGATGAGGCATATGAACGTGTATGGTTAGATAGACTTTCTCATGGTATGCAAAGGGATAGAAAATCATGAAGATATTATTTTCATGTTAAGACTCCCTATCATAGATTCATGTATTTATTTAGTGGGAGAAGCTTATTGTTTCTATTAACCCTAGTTGCAAGCATAGTTTCATCGATGTTAGCTTGGCTAAAAGATTGCAAGTTCTTACAAAGAATATTCAAAATACATAAGTTGAGGGTGAAAATATTCAATTTTTTAACTTATGTGAAGCTTGCTATGGGTAAATATAACATATTATACAACTGGATGAGAACCTTCTAGAGTTTACATTTTTTACAGGCTAAATTTGGTCAATATTTTTACGCCTGAATAAAAAAGTGGTGCTATTAGTAGCACAAGTTTTTTCTCCCAGGGATAAAATTACAACTTTTTTGGAACCTCGACTGGTGTCATTGCAATCAAAATATTAAATCGACCCTTGAATCAAAAAATGGTTCTCCCATAATCACCCTCATTTTTATTTGAGGTTGGCATTACAACATATTTAAAACCCCAACCTTAACTACCATTGTCATTGTAATCAAGACCCTAAAATTGCACCTTGCTTGAAACCAAGGCCCTTTAGTGGTTGCACCATGGCAACCCCATTTTTTACTTTCAAGGTTAAAATTGGGTCAATCGTTTGAAACCATGGCCTTAACAACTAGCGCAATTGCAACAAAAACATCAAAACCAACCCCGAAATCGAAAAAAGGTGCTACTAGTAACATCCTATTTTGTTTTCGAGACAATTCCAAGTTTTTTAAACCATGGCCTAATTTTTATTTATTTTTTAATAAAAACCACAATAAAAATAAAAATAAAAATAAAAAGACAAATATGAGAGGAAAATGATTTAAAAATTCAAAATTAAATATTTTTAAAGGGAAAAAACATTAAAAAATACAAAATGAAATTTAAAAAAAAATATTAAAACCTAAAATCTACATTTTAAAAAAAATCATTTTTTATTTTTTATTTCATCTATTATTTTAGTTTTAAAGGTTATTTTTATTTTTTTTAAATTTGTTTTATTTTTGAATTTTAAATCATTTTTCCCTTAATTTTTTTTTACTGTGATTTTTATTAAAAAAAAAAGGGTTGTGGTTCAAAACACCTAGAATTGTAATTTGAAGAAGAAAGAAGAGCTACTAGTAGCACCGGATTTCAATTTAAGGATTGATTTTGACATTTTTGTTAAAATGTAATCAACTATTAAAGCCACAATTTTAAGCAAGTTGTAATTTAACCTTGGGAAAAAAATCCTCCAATATTTTTTTTTCTATCCTCTAAAATGCTTAAAAAATATGTGAAAAAAACCTTAGCTAGCCCAATTTCAAATTCACTTTCACCTTCAGTTTCCATTTATTGTTTATCTACCATGATATGGCTCTTTTAGTAATCCAATTTTTTTATTTTTTGGTTTTACTATTATTTTTGCAAAAAGAATTTGGGTTGTGGTTCAAAACACCTAGAATTGTAATTCGAAGAATAAAGGAGTGCTACTCATAGCACCGAATTTTGATTCAAGGTTGATTTTGACATTTTTGTTGAAATGGAGTCAGCTACTAAGGCCACGGTTTCAAGCAAGTTGTACTTTTAACCTTAGGAAAAAAATCCTCCAAAATGCTAAAAATTGTTGTGAAAAAAGACTTTAGATAGCCAAATTTCAGATCCACTTTCACCTTCAGTTTCCATTTATAGTTTATCCACCATGATATGGCTCTTTTAGTAATCCAAATTCCCATGAACTTATGGATGAGTGCATGATCCTACATGTATTCTCTATATGACCCAATTTTCTAAAAAGGTGATCTCAAGCTTGGGTATTGATGTATCTTTTGGTATGCAACCACCTCTTATTCAATCTTATGTTTTGTCCTTTTTGTTCATCTCTTTCTCCTTCAGTTCGATGTTGTGTAGAGGGGGTTTTCCCTACCCTTATGATACCGTCTCTTCATTTATGTGTCCACTAATTTGTTCTAATCTCGTGTCTTTGCCTAGATCCATGTTCACATTTTACCTAGGTTGCTCTCGATTCTTACCATTGGTCAAGAAAGGGGCCTTCTTGCTTCCTCTCGTCATCAAAACCATAATCAAAACCCTACTCAAATCCAATCATCAAAACCCTACTAAAATCCAAAACTAGAAGCTCTATAAACCGTGAGAAACATGTCAAAAATAATCTAACAAAGTAATAAAATTACTAAAGCATCTTAAACCTAATTTAATATAAAAATAAAACATTATCTAACCATAGCTACGAGGTGGAAATTCCCATAGAAAGTGTTTTTGGATATGAAAATGCAAATGAAACAATGGTTTTCACTACAATAAATCGTTGTGTGCTAAGCACCGATTGCCTCACGTTGTGGGAGGCCGAGGCCGAGGCCAATGTGAGAACCATTGCCACACTACGCACTGCAGCACTCAAAACTCGAGACGTTTCGAAGACGGTGCCCAAAAATCTATTGTGGGAGGTTGTTAATGCCCATGGCTATCCTGCCATGTTTTTTGGGTGATCCTTCATCAATGCACTATAATCTTAGCATAGATCTTGGTCCGACTTAGGTCAAATTAGTTTGTATTAAATTTTGAAACCCAATTTCAATTCAATTGCTCCACGTGCTTCTAAAAATGTTTTGGATTGTTTGAGTTCCGAATTCCTATTATTTATGGCATTTTTTTTGGTCTTTTTCTGCTAATTCTCCCTTAGAGATCGAAGTGAACTTTGTTACACTTTGATTAATAAGTGGTTATTACTTTTAATAAAATATGGANATTCCATATTTTATTAAAAGTAATAACCAGCTCCACAGCTAGCTCACTCCATAAAATTACACTTTATGATTACATGGATATATAGTGGGTATTCATTTTTCTTATAAAATATGAGATACATGTGTATGACATGGATTTAGTTATGTTAAATTTGTTTAAGTGGTTATTCAGCTTTCCTAATTAGGCATGTTACACTCTTAGCAATGTTGTTAATCTTTTTTAACAAAATATTAAATAGAGGTGCACTTTATGATTATATGTATTTCGCTACGTTATATTTTTAACGTCTGTTAATTCATCTTTTATAATAAAATATAAAATAGATCCTCTCTTAATCTACATTATTAAATTATTGATAGAAAATTGATTTTTTTTGGGTTGAATTCTAAAATTTAATTCTTCTTTAAATTTACATTATTATTTATGTAGGGAGGGTGCCATTTCAATGATTTTATTAATCAGTGACGTGAACCAAGTTTATCAATTGGTATTCCTCCTAGAGAAAACAAGTTTTAAAAATTCAATCAAGATTCATGTATGCTATTTTTTTATTCATGTGAATCAAATCTTTTAAGGATCTTATTTTACAAAGTATTTTATACAGAAATTGATATCCCTCACCATAGATATGTGTTTTCTGCATCATTATTATTATTCCCTACAAGCATGGAATATTGTAATCGACTAGGTTTTGAACTCTGTGCAAAGTGAAACACGATTTTTAATGCTATGATTTTCAAGAAGTTATCCTAAGTCTTAATGCTACGTCCTCTTATTGTAGATTTCACTTTTTATTTTTCCTTGCCTACACTTCTGACAAACTATACCTGCAAACTGTTGAAGAGAGTAATCTCACTAGTAGTTAAGTTAGTGAGTTAGGTAACCCACGGTATTTAGTCACCTGTGGTTTTCACCCATAGTATTGTTGTTTTCTATTTCCTATTTAATATGCTCTTAATAATGAGAAGGTAATCAACTACCCGTAGTGCTTTTGTTGCTTCATTCTATTCTTTCACATGGTATCAGAGCTTATGGCCCGATCCTTCCATTGTTGGGGTAAGCCTTTTCACAGAGTAGAAAGCACTCTACGGAGCTATTGCCTACGGAGCACAGAGCTATTGCCTACTGAGCTACAACATTTTTTTTTTCCAGATCTGATATTTGGGTTGTCTCTATCCCTAAATAAGAAACGTGGAGCTCTACGACAACTATTGACTTCATTTTTGAAGCTATTGCCATTTTTTTTAGTTCTGATCTGATCTGCATTGATTTAAAAAAAAAAAGAGATCTCCATTGTTTGCCAGAGATCTCCATTTGAAGCTATTGCCAGATTTTTTATTTTTTATTTTTCTGATCTGCATTGATTTTTTTTTATAAAAAATCTCCATTGTTTGCCAGAGATCTCCATTTGAAGCTATTGCCAGAGTTTGACATAGATCTCCATTGTTCCAGATAGAGTTACCCAGGCAACCTAGCTCGAGATTTTTTTTTTATTATGGCAAGGCCGCGCGGCATTATTTTAAAAAAAAGAGCGTTACCTCTCTTGGGCATCGCTCCTTTCACATAGCAGAAAAGCGGTGCCACCGCACATATTGAAGAGGCAAGAAGCGGTACCACCGCTTTGCCTGTGTTTAGCAAAAGCGGTGAACTGCCCAGCCTTGCACCAATTTCAGGCACCGCTCCCCCCCACCGCTCATTGCTCGATTACTTGGAGCGGTGATGTTTTTTTTTTATTAAAAAAAACTAAGGGTTTTGTTTTTTCTATATTAAAAAAAAGGGGGGGCTAAGCAAGGTATTTTTTTTATTAAAAAAAAAACAAGGCTAAGCAAAGTTTTTTTATTTAAAAAAAAACAAAGGAAAATATTTTTTTTAGTCATATCTGATGGCTAATACAAGTTCTTTGAAGCCGATCTCCGGATTTGTTCTAACCGAAGCTAACTATGAATTTTGGTCTATCGAAATGAAGACATTTCTGCAACTCAACAAATGTTGGGATATGGTGGAAACAGAGTTTAAAGAACCTGAAGCGGCTGCTCTGGCCGTAATGAATAATGCTCAGAAGAATGATCTCGAAGCTTGTCGAGACCGAGATCTCACAGCCACATGGATGATCCAAAGTTGCATTGAGGAGTCCATTTTCCCATGGATCTCAGGTGCTACCTACGCACACCAAGCTTGGAATCTGCTTGCATCGGCCTACAAGGGAACTGATCATGTTAAAACAGTAAGACTGCAAACCCTACGCCTTCAATTTAAAAGTTTGAAGATGAAAGAGTCAGAAACTGTGGATCAATTCATGATTAGGGTTTCGGGTATTGTGACCCAATTCCAAACCTATGGTGAAGCGCTACAACAAAAAATTGTTGTTCAAAAGATTCTTTGGTGTCTCACCAAGAAATTTGCTATGGTAGTGATTGCCATAGAAGAAGCAAAATATATGTCTAAGTTCACCCTAGAAGAGTTGACTGGATCTCTTCTATCTCATGAAGCGTGATTCACTCAAGAAGATGAATCATTGACCAATGAATTTAGCACCTAGGCTTCCCTCAACAGAGGTTGAGGCAGAGGAGGACGAGGTAGAGGAAGAAGAGGCTGATGGTCTCGATCTATAGAAGACAGAACTAGTCACAATCATGAACACTCAGAGCATTCAGAACACTCTCACAACTCTGAAGGTCAGAGGGGAAGAGGCAAGAGATGGACCAATAAGTCCAATGTTCAGTTTAACTACTACAAGAAGTATGGGCACTATGAACGAGAATGCCAAAAGAAGCAAGCAAACCAAAACAATAACCAGAAAAATAGCAGAGCCAATGTCTCCAAAGAAGAAGAAGGCTCATCAGAGGTGATGTTTCTGTCTTATCAAGCAACTGAAGAACACTGCAGCTCAGATCTATGGCTACTAGATAGCAGTTGCAGCAAACACATGACAGGTAACAAGTCATTATTCTCTAGTCTGGATTCCTCTGTTGTCACGAATATCAAGCTAGGAGATGACTCTCTGGTTCCAGCAAAAGGAAAAGGTATTATTCATGTACTTACTAAGAAAAATGAAAAAATGTCCATTCATGAGGTGTTTTATGTACCTCATTTGACTATAAATTTGATCAGTATAGATCAATTACTTCAGAATAAGTATGATGTTAGGTTTCATGATACATATTGTGCTATCTATGATAAATCTCCCAGTAAGAGATTCATAGCAAAAATTGAAATGACCAAGAATAGAATCTTTCCTCTTAGTATTAGGAGTTCCAACCTTCCACATCCTGTAGCTCATACAGTTTCCAGTCAAGATGAATCCTGGTTATTGCATTGTAGATTCGGTCATCTTCCCTTCAAGAGTCTCAATCTCTTGCACAAACACTCAATGGTCAAAGGATTACCGGTTATTCATAAACAATCCAACACCTATGAGGATTGTATCACTGGTAAACATCATAGGGACAGTTTCCCCACTTCCACATCTCGAGCCAAAGAGCAACTTGAGTTAGTTCATACAGACCTCCATGGACCCAGGCAAACCCAATCCATAGGAGGCAGTTTTTATTTTCTGACCTTTATTGATGATTTTAGCAGAAAAACATGGATTTATTTTCTCAGGCACAAATCAGAGACCTTCTCCAAGTTTAAAGAGTTCAAGGCTCTCACTGAGAAGTAGTCTGGAAAGTCCATTAAAATGCTCAAGTCAGATGGTGGACGTGAATATGATTCACATGAGTATTTAGCTTTTGTAAGCGACATGTCATCCAGAGACATTTCACCACCAGATACACTCCACAGCAGAATGGAGTTGACGAACGGAAGAACCATACCATCAAGAACATGGCCCGTAGCATGCTGTCACACAAGAAGTTGTCAAATGAGTATTGGGATGAAGTTGTTGGATGCTCAGTCTACTTGCTCAATAGATCACCCATAGTGACTGTCCAAGACAAGATTCCTGAAGAAGCATGGATTGGCACTAAGACTAGTGTCTCACATATCATAATCTTTGGTTCTGTTGCCTTTGCGCATATACCTGATGAACTCAGAAGAAATTTAGACAAGAAAAGTCAGTGCTGCATTTTCACTGGTTATAGTGAACAACACAAGGCATACAAGCTATATAATCCTGTCACCAAGAAGCTTGTGGTAAGCAGAGAAGTAAATTTCATTGAAGACAAATGTTGGAGTGATACTTCAGACATACAACATGAAGAACACTCATATCAGCCAGATCTACCTATCAGACTTCCAAGATTGGAAGTACAACAGCAAGAAGATGCAGCAAATGGTCCACCACAGAACCGAAAAACCAAAAGCTTGAGAGAGTTATATGAACAAACTCCAATTATTGACGAGCAACTTCAGTTTGCTCTCTTCTCCTGTTATCCCACATATTTGAATGAAGCAGTGAAGGATGCACAGTGGGTAAAAGCCATGAATGAAGAGATTGATGCAATAGAGAAAAATCAGACTTGGGATCTTGTTGACATCCTTGCAGACAAAACTAGTATTGGAGGCAAATGGGTCTATAAGACCAAATTGAATGAAAAAGGAGAACTTGAAAAGCACAAGGCAAGGTTGGTTGCCAAAGGTTATGCACAGAAGTATGGTGTAGATTATGATGAAACCTTTGCTCCTGTAGCAAGGATGGATACCATCAGAGCTGTACTTGCCATTGAACCACAAAATCAATGGCCTGTGTATCAAATGGATGTGAAATCTGCCTTTCTTAATGGCATTCTTGAAGAAGAAGTTTATGTAGACTAGCCACCTGGTTATACTGTCAAGGGTCATGAAGACAAAGTGTATAAGCTGAGAAAGGCCTTGTATGGTCTAAAACAAGCTCCACGAGCTTGGTACAGTAGGACTGACTCCTACCTCATCAACAACGGTTTCAGCAGAAGCAGCGATGAGCCCACTCTGTATGTCAAAACAGAGCAAGGTAAAATATTGATGGTATGTATTTATGTTGATGATATGATTTACACTGGTAATTTGATGATTAAAGATTTCAAGACAGTCATGAAAAAGGAATTTGAAATGACTGATCTAGGATTGATGAAGTACTTCCTTGGCCTGGAAGTTACTCAAACTGATAAAGGTATTTTTATCTGCCAGCATAAGTATCTACTGATATTTTGCAGAGATTCAGAATGGATAAATGTAAACTAGCAGAAACCCCTATAGCTCTTGGCACCAAGTTAAGTAAGAATGGTGATGAACCAACAGTAAACAATACACTCTATAAACAAATGGTAGGCAGTTTAATGTATTTGATTGCAACTAGACCTGATTTGATGTATGCTGTCAGTCTTATTTCCAGATTTATGGAGTCTCTCAAAGACTCTCACTGGAACGTTGGAAAAAGAATACTGAGATATGTTGCAAGCACACTTGGCTATGGTCTCTGGTACACTCATACACCAGACAGTACTCTTACAGGGTACACTGATAGTGATTTTGTAGGTAGTCTTGATGAAAGGAAAAGTACATTTGGTTATGCTTTTCATTTGGGTATAAATCTGATCTCTTGAGCATCTCAGAAACAACCCATTGTGAACATGTCTTCTACAGAAGCAGAATATGTAGTAGCCACCACAGCAGCTTGCCATGCAGTTTGGCTAAGAAGACTGTTAAAGGATATGGGACACACTGCAAAAGATCCCATTTCTATTTTCTGTGATAATAACTCTGCAATACAATTGTTTAAACATAATGTATTTCATAGAAAAAGAAAACACATAGACACTCGCTATCATTTCATTCGTGAGTTAGTCAATGATGGACAAATTTCTTTACTGTTTTGTGGCTCTAAGGAGTAGTTAGCTGACATGTTCACCAAACCATTGGGAACATCTGCATTTATATATCAGAGAGAGCACTTAGGCATAGACAATGCTAATGATGTTCTACCAGTTGAGATTAAGGGGGTGTTGAAGAGAGTAATCTCACCCGTAGTTAAGTTAGTGAGTTAGGTAACCCACGGTATTTACTCACCTGTGGTATTCACCCATAGTATTGTTGTTTTCTATTTCCTATTTAATCTGCTCTTAATAATGAGAAGGTAATCAACTGCCCGTAGTGCTTCTTTTGCTTCATTCTATTCTTTCACACAAACCTGACAACACATCAATATCATCCAGGGCAGTCAATATCATTCAGGGCAGTCGAGGGAGTGTAGTTGTTGTGAACGCAATGTATGATGGGAACGTGGCAATGTGCTACGAAGTTCAACATTAAGAACTGCAGTCATCTTAAACTCGGCCTGCATATATTTTTTTAACTCATCTTTCTCCTCTACCATAAACTCATCCTGCATATATTGTTTTTACTCAACTTTCTCCTAGGCATTGTAGTTACAGGGTTCGTGTAATTGGGTGAGGGCTCGCAGGATTGTTAGCTGCAAACTCACTAGCCACTGTTGGGCCTTACGCGACTGAGTTAGGACTAGCTTTCTCTATTATTTGCTTGATTTGTATTCTCATGGAAATGCTGCAGTTGTCTATTATTTGCTTAATTTGTATTCCCATAACAATGTTGCAATGTTACAGATTTGAGGAAGTCATACAACGTATTCTTGGACGTACGAATTTACTTTCCTACTCCTCCAATCTAAGTGTAATGTTTGCATTTCTTGCTTTGAGCGTTGGGTAAATTCGTTGACACGACATAAAACATCGGCGTAGCAGACACGATACTTAAAGCCTAGGTAATCCTGGCGTTGAACTGTGGGCATGTGCAGGATAGCAAACAGTAAGCAAAGAAGATTTTCACATCAATATACGGTTAAATCATTTGAACTGTGCAGTTCTTTCTTATGCTTATCATGAAATCTAGAGGCAAGTAAGAGACTGAATCAAGGTCTAACAATGTCAGGTGTTTGTGCCAAATAACAAGAATATTATGGATGTGAGAGATGTAAGACACAATAAAATACCTGATTGGTGCACCAGGCCCAAGCGGCTTTGGCTCTAAATCAACAGCTAAAGACGTCACTGCTGCATGCAAACTTGACTCTCTAACTGCAATAATCACTAGTAAGAGTAGGCTTCCTCTGGTAGCTTGTCTCACGTTCTGTGATATATTTGATTTTTTGCTTCACTTGATTAGGGTTTAGCTTATGATTTCTAATTCAAATCTCTATGATGTACAGGTAGGAATTGGAGCAGAAACAACAAGAGTGTTGGCTAAAAGAGGGGCAAGATTGGTCATTCCTGCCAGGAATCTCAAAGCAACAGAAGAAAGAGATCCACACTGCAGAAATCATATTGATGGAGCTGGATCTGAGCTCCTTTGCATCAATACAAATATTTGCCACAAACTTTGAATCCTGTGGCTTAATATTCTTATGTGATTTCTATTAAATTTTAGGCATAATTTTTGTTATCCATAAAACCCGCCAAAATAAATTTTAGGAAAGTTTTGTCATGAATTCCAAGTATCTCAGGATGATTTTGAGATGACTTTCGCTACGAACCATCTCGGTAAGAGGAGAAACATACCTATAATCTTTGTAAGAATGCAATGTTAACTTAGTTACAATCTCTCTAAGTTTAAAACCTACACTGCTCTGACTAGCTGTGCTTATTTGCATTTGCTTGCCCTGCGAAGTGATATTGTTCGTCTTATGGAAGCATGGAAGCGATGAATTCCTTCAACTTTTAGATGTACGCAGCCCATTCCGTGTTTAATTTTATTGCGTTTTTTTGTTCTTATAGACACATTTGAATAGGACATTCTTGCAGGATCTTAGATCTCTTGGTAAGTACCGGGTTGCTAGAAACACTACAAGAAAAGTCATTCGTCCAGAGAAATCAATGGAAGTTTCCAATTCCATGCGTCCGTCCATTCGAAAAGGTACAACTTCGTAGTAACTACCAACAATTGCAAAGTAATTACCACTGTGGTCAAATTGCACTAAATTTTTCACTCCATTTTGTCTTGCGCAAATATCTTTCTTGACACCATCATATCTCACTGAGAAAATACACAAAATTTGCAATATTTTACTGGGTTTTCACATCCAAAATTATCACAAAGCTTTTTGTAGTCCTAGTTCTTAAGATGAGACCATTCGGATGGAAAGAAGTAGATTAAAGGAGGAGAGAGCTCAGATTTGTTTTCTCTTCATGCCTTTGTCTTCACCATAGATCAGTCTTTATGTAGAAACAAAAGCATGGAATTAGAGGGAGACGGGTTTTGCATCTCATTATTCACCCATGGCTTTATCAACAGCCACACCACAAGTTCAAGGTAGCAAGCACTTCAACGTTCTTCATAAAAAATATCCATGGGATTAACCAAACAATAAAGAGAGCCCACTCAATAGTTTCAGCAATTACCAGCTCATCGACTAGCTGAGAAAGCATTTATTTAGCAGTTAAATCCTCTAATAGAAACCCTCGCTTAATACTTCATAACTACACCTCTCAAAAGCATACACAACCTTGAATATGCATGTTTAGTGGATTCGAACCTCCACATTTGAATTTATAATAGAAACAACTGGGAAAAAGCATACACAACCTTGAATATGAATGTTTAGTGGATTTGAACCTCCATATTTGAATTTATAATATAAATAACTGGGAAAGCGTAGCCACACCAATCGTTGAGCACTTCAACCCATAGAGAGGGAACCTCTAATAGTCACAGACTCACAACAATCGTTAAATATACATGGATCTTCTGCGTCGAATTGCATGGACATGGGAAGGAACGCAACAGTAAATTGCAGCAAGTGATGGCCAGTAAAGGCTCACCACTGGGAGTAGTGTGTAAGAGTACAATTGTAATCGTGGCCCAATGAGGGGAGGCCGGAGTCTCCATTAATTTGTGGTTTTGTTGCTTTTATTTTGAATTTTCCACTTTAGATATAAAGAATTCATCTACTACAATGATATAAACTTTTACATACTGTCCTAGATAAGTGTATAAACTTTTACATACTGTCCTAGATAGCACAAACACTTGCATATAAAACTAAATGAAATCTATGAAAATGTAAAATACTAAGTCGAACTAAATCCACTTTCAATGACCCGGTCTTCATCACCGTTTTCTTCTTCTATTCCTCCATATTCATCATCATCTGAGCTAGAGATAATAATAGCATACGCTCGACCTATTGAGCATTGGTTTCATTCTTGTCCCTACTGCCTAACTGCTCTGTCTACTTGAAGTATTTTTCTTTCAACGTTTCTTAATGACGATCAAGAGTAGTAAGAATTTGATTCACATGAGCCTCACAAACTCTAAAGTTACCTTTTGAGTCATCTTGATGATGGTATAGACCTACCAGTTAAGCTTGTTATGCTCTGGTATTTCCTTCCATATCGTCCTTATATGTCTATTCAATTATAGCACCCCTTACAATTGTAAATGCATCCAACAAAAACTTGCATTGATGTCCTGGATATTTATTCACGTGTCCTTAATTTCTTCAGGCATCTCTAATCTTATCAGCCCAGTCCATCTCAGTGATCCTGAAAGAAAGAGTGTACAGAAAGGAACTCGGAATGGAGGAGATTACTAGACAAATTAAAATGCTCTGCTTTACCTTAATGAGCGAGAAGAAAACAATACTCAAATGCCAAGTCTGATCAGAACTAAGGACTATTGAAGCTAGGCCTCCATCCACCCAACTATTCTCAACACTATACGCATCACTACAAATTACTTATTCTCCTCTTGCCCGAGATCAAAATATCCCTCCAGAGAAAAACGTGAACCATACCCACCGGAAATGGTAGCTAGTAGCCACTCCCTCAGGGTGAAGGAAATGGCAGCTGCATTAACCACTGAAACCATTATAACCATTCCAAAATCAAAGAACTGGTTGTTCCTCCTCCTCGCAAAATAAAACTTAATTCATGCACTCTGAGGTTTTATACGAGAGGCGAAGAACCTGAAAGGATCCATTTGATAACATTAAAGGAGTTTTCCTTCATAATTGATGATGTGTAGTAGAGCCTTGAGCTGTGCAATGACAGCAAATTGCATTGAATACTAATGGAGCTGAGTAATATTGACACGTTGTAAACAATATAATGTTGACATAAATTATGGGTGCTTGAATCTAACCACACCACATTTTGTTAATGAGTTTAATGTTAATCAACCAGCCTTTCCATTTATGTTTTGGGGAGAAATTAGGGGAGCCAACATGTGGAGATTAGTTCCTTGTTTTTCCTTATGCTTTTGCAGGAATGTTTGAAAGCTTCATTTGCCTGCTTATAGACTATTGTTTTCTCCCTACACATGTATAAGCTGAACATCTAGAGTTTGGCGAAGAAGTTTATCAATGCGTTTTTTTTGAAAGTCTATGTGCTATTTTATCTTTGAGATCCTGTTATTTACTAGCTTGTTAAATGATCAAGACAGAATCCCCATAGGATGAATTCCAAATAAAGAGAATAGCATTTTGTTTAGTTGTTAGTATCTCACCAACTCAACATGTAAATATTAATTTTGTATTTCCTCCTGGATCCAAAAGGATCCCTTCCGCTCTTGCCACCCTCCCTTGTATTGCTATTTGAAAATCTATTAAAAAAAAACTGATGAGTTTCTAGAGGGATTTTAGATGATTTTAAATGGTTATATATTGTTAGTTTTAAGAAAGAATTTAATGGTAATTTGGTAAAATGGGAAGCTGTTACCGCCCCAATAGGGTTCAAGTTTATCCAATGACATGCCTGACAGAATAATTGTAATGTCATCATGGTAATGAGGCAGAATAATTGTAATGTCATCATTGTATTTAAAAAACCTCAAAGCATGATATTCAAGAAATTTCAATACAGGTATGTGCAATCTAGAAGGTGTGCTCTAGACATGGTTATAAACTCTAGCCTTGCGTGCAATAAATCATACAAAATAAGGGGTAAGGCAAATTCACTGAAACTTCATGATAAATATCTCTTCTGTTATGTCCTTGGTCTCAAGAGAACAAAGTAGCTAACCATATTATGTTATGTACTTGGTCTTAAGAGAACAAAGTAGCCGGTGGGCGCTTGGTGCTTGTTAATGCCGTTCTCTCTAGCATTCCGGTATATTGGATGGGCTTAGCCCCTCTCCCCTGCACTATTCTCAAGATGCTCAGAAGTGCTATGTTCAATTTTCTTTGGGGATCCTCTGACATTACGTTCAAGTATCATTTGGCAAATTGGCAGGATCTATCTCGGCCCAAAGAATTTGGAGGCTGGGGAATTAAAAATCCCTACTGGTTCAATCAAGCTCTGCGACTTAATGTTTTCTGGAGAGCTCTTAACTCCAATGGTCTCTGGTTCCAGGTTCTGCAGGCTAAATATTTAAAAAGACTATCTGTCATTGACTGGCTCCGGAATAAATCCTTTAGTACTCAAAATGTCTCATTATTTTGGCGGGGTTTCATTCAGGTCATTCCTTGGCTGGGTAAGCACTTGGCGTGGCAGGTAGGAAATGGAGATAGTATATTACTGGGGATTGATCCAGTCGTGGGATCCCATGCTCCTTTTATCTTCCCTGATGATTTGCGTCTGTACCTTGAAGATTTAAACATATGCACTTTATCACAGGCTCACAATTCCCTGGACTTTGCAAAGCATTATTGGTATACTGCTGATGATTTAGATCTCGGGGGATCCTATGCTACCTGCTGGGATGCTTTTATTTCGGGTCTTTCTGGTGCAGGCATTCATTTATCTAACTGTTCTGATCAACTTGTATGGACCTTTAATCACCGAAATAATGCTGTCACTGCCAGGGATGCCTATTATTGCATCGTTCGCTCCTCGTTATGCACTGGTTCCGTGAATGATGGTCTTCACATCTGGCACAAGGCTCTGCCCAACAAGATTTCTTGCTTTATCTGGCTCATTTTGCACAATAGAATTCTCACTTGGGAGAATTTGCAGAGAAGAGGGTTCTCTGGTCCGGGTATCTACCCTCTCTGTTGGTCAAATGAAGAATCATGCGATCACTTATTCTCGTACTGTCTGGTATGGAAATATGTGGCAGACTCTATATGTGAACTCTTTGATCTCCCAGCACGTTTCACAGGTTTTCCTGTTGCGGATATTATCTATAACTGGGTTGGTAAGACTCCCAAGTGCCAGCCTCTTTATCAGCTACCATTCATTATGATGTGGACAGTGTGGAAAGCCCGCAATCTGGCAGTTTTCGAAGGTAAAAAGAGGAATATCTATGGCATCATTCAGCAAATTTTATCATTTGTACAGTCACCAATCCATAGGACTGTTCCAAAAAAAGACAGAAGGAAACTTGTTGGGAAGCCTCCTGTCATGTCTTTTCCCTGTGGCTATTTTGATGGGGCATCTTGTAATAAGATTGCTGGTGCTGGTTTCTGTATCTTTCTCAATGATTCCCATTTTATGGAGTTCTCGCTGGGGGTCGGATATGGTACTAACACCAAAGCGAAGCTGCTCAGTCTCTGGGCACTCCTTCACACTTCCCATATGATGGGGATTCCCCTAGTCCACGTGTTCGGTGACTCACAGGTCATCATTAATTGGGCTAGGGGATCAACTGCTCTCTCCCCGCTAGAACTGGTACACTGGTGTCGGGAGACCAAACTGCTAGCTTCTAGCTTCCATGGGCTGTCTTTCTCACACATCTATCGAGAACACAATATGACAGCCGACCGTCTCTCTAAAAAGGCCCTCTCTTCTCCTCAAGGAAAAGGATGTATGAAGGAATATATTGAGAATCTTCTTGTCTCTACAGAGCATTATCAGCTCTTTTGAGCATGTTTAGAGGTTTTAACCTCTCTTTTGAATGCATGTTATTATATGTATTGTTCTTAGTTGCTGAAGGTATCTTTCCTGTCATTTGTTGCTGTCATTTAGGGACTAGAGAGTCCCTCTTTAGAATGTTGTTCCGAGTCTGTTTGGTTCTCGATAGATGTGACTGTATGGACAGTTTCCATCACATGATGAGACAGTTTCTGATGGGATCCTCTTGTGGTTGGTTTTATGTACCTTCCCCCCTGGCTGGGATCTCCAAATGGGAACCATCTGACATGTAACCTGTTGAAGCGGTTCAAATGTACAAATGCCCTTTGATTCTCTATGAATAACAAGGATAGGTTTTTTCTTCTTGAAAAAAAAAAAGAGAACAAAGTAGCCAACCATATTATGAGCAAGAGAATAGACTAAAGCAATAGAGATTCATACAAGTTGTTATCTCCGTAGGTTTCATATGGCTTGGTTCAAAATAAATATGTAAATGTCAATAAGTCATTACGTTGACATGAGGTAGACATCATGAGAATAACAACCCCACATGATAATTTAAAGATCATATTAGTCCTACAACCAATGGCCTTGAACAATTTATTGGCATTAAATGTGTCATTTTAGGGCATAGAAATGTTTAACAATAATTAAATCCACAATAATATATTGCAAGGAAATGAGTGCTAGTTAAGCTATACCTATGTGTTACTTCCTATCTTATTCTTTGATTTTTTTCTTATTGGGGATAACATGGACAAAATAAACATAATGTAGAAACCAAACCAGAAGACAACCTTCAAATCTTTGATTTATTTCTTATTGGGGATAACATGGACAAAATAAGCATAATGTAAAAGCCAAACTAGAAGACAACCTTCAAATCTTGCCTTGTTGATTCAGTGCATCCTCTTCCAATCTCATAGATACATCAAATTATTTTTTGAGTGTTTTCTTTTGAGCATTGATCTGAGAGGGAAGTTGTATTTTCATTCATTGAGGTTTTAATGTTTCGTTCTGTATCTTTTCCAACTTGTTTTCTAAGTGCACGTTGTCATTTTGAAACTTCTTAATCAATTCTACTTGCGACTTCCTGTCATTTTCTCACTTCTTAAGTTGTTCCTCAAGATCTTCATTATGATTTATGAAGCAACTATTTTCTTCCTGCTTGTCTAGAAATTTTCCTTTAATGTCCTCTGTAAAGTGTCATGCCTTTTGACAAATTTTCAACTTCTCAATTTTCGTGACTAACGTCTTATTATGGTTCTTTAATCTAAAAATTTCTTCAGAATTGTTGGATAATGCTTTATTACATTTTGTAATATCTAACTTGGGTTCCTTTTTAGAGTCGTCATTTTGTTGTTGAAGAACTTTTATCCGTTGTCGACACTGGTCGATTTTCGATTCTTGGTATTCTAATTTGTTTCATATCTGCATCAGTTCTTTATCCTTATCATTAATAATTTTGTTCAAACATATTATTTATGCTTAGTAATATTTTATTTCTTTCTTTATATCTTGGTTTTTTAATCTCCAATTGAAATTTCTTTCATCTTTTAATTCCTTGATTTTCACAGACAATTTTTCTATATGGTTTTTCTGGTTAGAAATTTTGATTCATTGAACCTTTCTTGTATCTCATGTAGTTTAATCATTAATTCCAATTTTCTATTCATGTCGCGCAAATCTTCATTGTCTCTACAATAGTGCCTTAATTTACCTTCTAATTTTTCTACTTGTAATTGTAAAATGGTTTCCATGGTATTCCTTGTCTTTTGATTTCTTTTGCCGTAATTTGGACTTCCTTTGATTTTAACTTTTTCAATGATAATTTGTCTTCCTTTGACTACCTCTTGCCTTCATATTATTAGGTTAAATAATATTTTCATTTTCCAAAAATAATAATTGTTAATCCCTTTTGATTTTTTTGTTGTGGTCCTAATAGTTATTACAATTAATAACCATAATAATAATAATATATGTTATTATATTTAATAACAATATTTTAAAATTTTGGGATTGAGTAATTTTATAATAATAAACGTTATTATTATAAATTAAGATATACAAATTTTAGAAAAATAGAATTTTAATAAAAAATCAATATTAATGATATGAATATTATTGTGTAATATTAAGTTTATTAAAATTAGGGTTTTATATTGAGGATTTTATATTCTAACCTTATTATTAGGTTCTAAAAATGCATCCAATAAACCATTGGGAAAAGAAACTATGTGTGGTTTCTATTGTTACTTTTCCCTTTTTTTTTACTTCTCTCTCTTTTTGGGTAAGGTCAAAGAGCTAAATTCAATGAAAACTTGACGATTTTGGCTACAAGCCATAATCACATTGGCTCTGATACCAAATGAATTGAACAATAGTTCCCTCACACAAATAATATTACCAAAACACTTGGAATATTAAATAAGTCATGAATAATAAATATATGAATATTGAATAGATAATAGAATGATCTTTACAAAGATAAGGGACCCATATAAATAGGTCCTCATGGTGACTATTCACCCAAACGAGGTGTCTCTTAATCACCCTAACTATTAGTTATTTTATTATTTAATTGTTACTTATTATGTTCATAACAAATCTCTTCCTTTATTACCCAATTATTTAGCCAATACATGGCATCTTTATGCCAACCTCATTTAAGCCACAGTTTGTTTGGACTAGAGTATGAATCAATCTTAGGAATCCTTGATGTCTCCAATGTTGTTTATCTTGCTCTTATATGTTAGGTACTGAGTCATAGCCATGCTTTCAATCGGACAAAGACTTGCTTCTACGAAGAATGAATTAACAATTGTAATGTTAAGAGACACAAGGAAATTAATGAAATTATAATTAATAAAAGCATTTGATTTTATTTAGGATTTTGGTTTGTAATTAAATTTAATAGGGTTTTGTTTTTTGTTTTTGTAAGTGATTTAAATTTGGGTAGACTAACAATGATCTAATTAGGGAGGAATGGAAGGTTCCAAAAGAGAGACTAGGTTGAAATTTCTCTTGGCCTTGGAGTAAGATTATAATTTGCTTTAATATTCTTCTAGTTTGTTGACTATAGTTAAGCTTTCCAAGGTCCAAAAAAGTTCACGAGGTATTATCCATCTCTTAGGAGAGGTAGGATGCCAATGGTTTTCTTGAACTTTGGAAGAAAAAAAGGAAGTAAAATAATCCAATCTCACTTTTTTTCCAATCTAGGTTGAGCCTAAACTAAGGCCAACTCCGATGTTGGATGGATGGAAGAACGATCTTCCACAAGTACGATGGCCCTTGGGGTGGGGTAGTGAAATCCCTTACAAATGGAGTAGATTGTTAATCCTCCCTCCATGAAGTTTGAACACATGGCTTGATGAAGACTAAACCCCACACAAACCAATTGACTTATTAACAAACTTTACTTTTAGTATGCACATTTATGACTCATTTGCACTCTTTTGATCTAGATGTTAACAATATTCTACCATTAGTGTTTTATGTTTAATAATACTATATTACAAGAGTAGAAGAGATTCATTGCATATTTGAGATATTTATTAAAAGTGATTTTGTCCTCAATTTAATTATTATTATTGTTCTTATTTTATATTAAAAATTATTAATAATTTAGAAACCAAATTAAATTATTTTATAATAATTTTGAATGGTTTAGAAGCCAAATTTGTGATATCTATCCCTTTTATTTTGTGTATTTTACTACTAGTTTCCATCCATAAAAAAGAAAAGAATAGATCATCACATACCTCATCAACTTGGAACTAAAATCACATGAACACTTAATTTTCTAAATCTTGGCATATTATCAAATTCATAGTGGATATTATTGTTTATTTAGAGATCTTTGTGCTTTGAAATTGGAATCATTATATAGATGACAAGAGAGATTTTCATTAAAACATTAGTTTTAATTTAATATATTAAGCATGGAAAAGAATCATAAACACGTCAATGTACAAACTTCATTCTTTATCATTATTATTATAATTATAGTGCAACATTTCATTTCTCAATACACTATAAATTGCACTTTTTATGTGAGTGGAACAACTTACTTAGTGGAAAGAAAATATTACATTTTTAATTTAATTTTCATATTATATATTAGATAAATAAAATTTTATTGACATTTTAAGAAATCAAATCTTACTAATTTTTCTCAAACTATAAAATATAAAAGCCTTTATTATTTTAAATTTTTCATTTTTTATAAATACATTAAATCTATTTTAAATTTTTTAATAAAATCTACAACCAACCATCATCATACATGCATCTTATTTATTAGTGAAATTTTTTATATCCTTTCTTTTTTTTCACCAGAACTTAGTGATGTACTATCGCTTTAAGAATCAAGGAAACTTTTGACCCAAAAATGGACCTTACATCTATGGAAATACCCCAAAGGTAACAGTTACATCTATGGAAATACCCCAAAGGTAACGGTAGCATTGTATACCATTGTAATCTCATAAAAGGGATACAACTGTAATCTCATAAAAGGGGTGCAACAAACTATGAATGGAAATAGCACATCCTACATCATAGGACTGTGGTGAGACCAATAAATTTATGTGACTTAATTTAACTTTCTATCTTCATATATGTTCTATCCTCACACCAACTTTCATCACTATTTTCATGTTTTATGGTAGTAGAATTCTATTATATGTCAATAGTTGTGGAGATTTTGTCTTTGGGTTCTTTGGTCTTCTAAGGGCCATCACTAGTTTCATGTTTTATGGTAGTAGAATTTTTTTTAGGTTAATAGTTGTGGAGATTTTGTCTTTGGGTTTTTTTGGTTTACTAAAGGTCATTTTAGTATGTTTTATTAAATAGGACCATTTTAGTATGTTTTATTGAATTGAGAGATTTTGTTTAGACATTTATTTTTTTTGAAAATGTATTGAATAATAATCATATTTTATTAATGATACGAGAACAGAACATGGTTTTAGATTTAAAAAATATATATATAATCATATTTTATTAATGATACGAAATTAGATTTAAAATATATATATATTATTAACTTAAGTTTAATTTTATAAAATAACAAGTTGTTTTTTAGTATGAAAAAAAAACACCCATATTTTCCCATATATGTTAAATTTGATAAGAAACACACAATAATATTAGCATTTTCATATAATTTTAAATTGTAGCTCAGTGATTAAGATATCAAAATTTAAACTCAACCAAATGCAAAAAGATTGAATTTAAAATTGATACTTTATCTTTGGAGTAGTCTAACGGGTCGACGATTTCACCCGACGTTAGACTACTCCGTCTACCCACCGTCATCGTCAACTCCTCCCGGTGTCCGGAGTCCAGCAAATCAGCCCAGCACATCAGCCAAGTGGTAGGTCCATCCCAAATCAGCTTCTGAATGCAAAATCGTCGTCCTCTTGCTTCTCGCCGTCTTGTCGCCGCAGCCAGTGCCCCCAACAATTACTCCACCACCCCGCGGGTTGGTGGCTACTCAATCGTCGACCCGAGTTGCATCCATCCCCTGCTCCCTCCAACAATACTCTGCAGCTCGGCTTCGAACCAGACCTTCCTGCTGCAGTGAGTCCCCATTGAGTCCCCATTTCCGCCAGGTTCTTGCAAAACAGATTAAAAACAGTTCTGCACATACACAAGATCGCGGCAAGTAGAATCGCTGCAGTATCAGAAGATAGATTACATAAGGGGCATGCTCTGAAATACTGAGAACGAGTTAAAGCTCTGAAATAAGGAGCAGTCTAATACAAACTGGCCTTTCTTTAAAAAAACACAAATCAAGGTTTGTCAATATTTGTTGAACCCACTCTTTACAATTAGAATTACTTGTGTTCTAGTCATCACAGACACATTAGGGCGAAATCGTCGACCAGTTCACTGATTGGTACATTATAATGGAAATAAACTTGATCCACAATCCAGATTCTGCACTGCATTTATTTTCTTGGCTCAAGCTTGTCTGTTACAACATACACAGGGAGTGGAGAATGTTAACTTATTGCCTTGCTACTTTCTAAACATGAGTGCTTTACTTGAAAAAAATTACTATAATATTCATAGAAGGTTAATAAATGGCCTGAGTCCAAGGTCTGTTGACAAGGAATCTGGGGTGGACTTCGCTCTGGCATTACAGTTGCATCATCAGGCTTCTTCCTCTTGTAAAATTGAATACTGTAGTGATAATGCCCAGGTGCATGAGGTTGTCAATAGTGGGGATGAGGATATTGGATTGCATGTGAAGGGAAAAGAGATTATGGCAGAGGGTGAGGATTGGTGCAAAAACTGGTCCTACAAGGACGATGAAATGGTCCTCTTGGCTATTTTTGAATCTCTACTAGCATGTCAGTGGCTATCAAGCTCCTATCATGCAAGAAACATCTCTTTGAGGATCTCGATAAAGGAGCATGGGTCTGCCTTCTCCATTCGAAAGTATATCCTTCCTTAAAAGGCAAGTTTACGTGGAAAGTAATGGGATAGCTAATGAGAATGCAAAACAGGCATGTTACCTTGAAGGGCTATATAATGATCACAGAAAAGGTAGAGGGTCGGGGCTATATAATGATCACAGAAAAAGGTGGAGGGTATGATCACATAAAAGGTAGGGGTCAGCCTATCTCGACATACTCAAACTCTAGTTTGCTAATGAAATTCTCTGCTGGTTTTTTTTCTTTTTCTTTTGAAATACAGGATACAATATGCAAGCTTAGTATAGTGTAGAATTGAGAGCTATAACTCCATGACTGCACTTTGTAAAAGGCCTAGATCATCTTCTAAAATTTTAATCCATGGATGATTTATTGGATGTATTTTTGTTTTTCATTATACAATAAAGGATTTTTATATGTTTTTTTTACAATAACATTCTTTTAAAAAGATTTTATATGTTTTCTTTACAATAAAATTTTTTAGTTCAAATAAAAATTATAAGAAAAACAATAATAATTTTAGTCCAAATAAATAAATAAGAAAAAACAATAATAATGACCATAAAATTTAATAAACCATATTAATTTTATAACCCTTTAAAAGTAGTTGTAAAATCACACTAAAATCATATCCTTCTGGAATGCATGCTTAACCATATAAAAACCATTATTTTGTTTCGACTCCTCGCCACATTGAGACAGCCTTAGCTGAAAAGGTCATCCAATTAACCATTTATCCCTTACACCATGAGCTCATGCCCAATAACCATCCCTGTTACCCTTCAATTACCGTCTTAAAATAGGCTGCGGATACATGTGATCTCTCATCCAAGCCACGTTGAGAACATTTGAAGCTTGATTCTTTGCAAGGTTATATAGATATGAAAACAAGTTATGTGGTTATTGAAGACCTTGGGTGACTAAAAAAAGCTGCAAATCAAGATTTATAAAACACACTTTGACAATAAAATATCTTCATATCTGAAATTATATATTCAGTAAGGGCCTCAAATTTATACACAAGCTATAGAATACCTTATGAGGGATAAAATTAGTTGCCTATAAAACAAATAAATTTCATGCTTAAAGACATGCTATAGAATTTCTACTCTGAAGTAAGGAGAAACTATTCAGTCATCAAATATGTAATCCTCTGTCACTAAAAATGTAATAGCAAATTGGGAGGGGGGTGTGCTTTCCTCTCTATGCCAAGTAAGATAATTAACATTTTAGCTGGAAGGCTTTGGAGGTGATGAAGAAAGCTTAGAGAGGTCTTCAAATGATGGAATTGTTGGTTTTGATTCAGTGCTGTAGATTTGTGCTTATTGTCATAATTTTTAGTTTGATGTTTGTAGATCTAGAATTTATGTCACTCTGCAATTTCAGTGGGAAAGTGAGAATTTGATCTATCACAGCAGAAGACAGCATCATTTTTTCCAGTTTACCACATAGCACATCTATAAAGACAATTCTAGATGAACTGAGTTAGAATTTAGAATTTATAGTTATGTTTCAATAACAAAATACCTCAAATTGCAAAAGACCATTGTCACTCAGTGCGAAATCAGGTTTATAACAAGATCTCTCTATCATTACATTTTCCCATTGAAAGAGCAAAAAAGATCTTGTCATCCAAAAAACAAAATTTTGTACGATCCAATGTCATTACAGGATAAGGCACATATTGGCTTCTTCTTTAATGAAATAGCCACACCATGACAGACACTAAAAAAAATATAACAAACAAACATATACATATTCCAGAGCTGTAACAATGTCTGGCAGTAGATTTTGATGGAATAGACTTTGACACCACTTTATCTTTCACACTATCCCCTAAAGTAGACATCGTCCCGGACAATAGACCACTCAACATCCTTTTTAATATCTGAGTGGTGATTTATCGTAAATGATTGAAATTGAACAACAATGTTTTTTGCCTCTTTATAGAGGGGTTTTAAATTAACTTTTCGAACTTCATACTCCCCTTTCATATGATTACACACAGGTTCTGAGTTGGTGAAGACCGAAATGTCATTTGCACCATAGTTTTGGGTTGATTTTAGCCCTTCAATAAGTGCAATATAGTATGCTTCATTGTTTGTTGTCCTAGCAGATATATCCCACTTTCTGTGAAAAACCTCATTAGAAGCATTGTTGACTGTGACATAAGCCATGGTTGCTTGTCCTGGATTGGGGTAACATGACACATCAATGCACAATGTCCATTTATTCACCATCGTGTATGTTCTCCTTTTGAATAATCTGAAAAGACAAAAACAAACACAAACAATTTTTGATGAGATGGTAATTAAACAATTAAATCAAATTCCTTAAAAATGTCACAAGAAAGCATAATGTAGAACATATAAGAATAACACACGTAAAACACAAGTAAAGACTCCAAAACAGAAGCCCTCATTCCATCTTGGGGGAAAAGACTCCAAATTTTTTTTTTACCAACAAGAAACCTGCAGTTGACCACATGAGGATTTTTGGCACTCCTGTGTATATTCATGTACCAAAAGGAAAGAGAGCTAATAACATGAGTGAATCTATTTTATCATAAAACAATTCATCTTTTCCTGAACGTCAAAATTACAGATATGTTAATACCTGCTAGGTGTGCCACCTGCAATATTCACGTGTTCTTTTAGAATAGATGCCTATATGTATCAGCAGATAGAAGATCAATGAAAAGAATTAGTATATGAGAAATTCAAGATGAACTGGCAATGAAGTTTCATGATGTTTCAAACCTTTCTCTCATTCTAACTAAACCTAATGAGCACAGATAGTCCATGAATTCCTGATCTCTACACTGAGTTCTAATGTTAAATTTATATTATAGCATTGCTTTTCACTGAAAATTTTAGTACAACATAAAGAGAAATTGAAAACTGAATAGGCTTGACATTTTAGTACAACCAAATTCACTTGATTTAGGCTTGACATTAGTGAATTTGGTCTTTTTTATGCTTATTTGGCTATTTGGTCCATAACACATAATGCTGAAAGGCTATTGTTGTTTGCAAAGGACTAATAGATAATTCATTTTTACCACAGCAAAAATGACAAGCTTACAAAAAGAACCCGGAACCCTCTCTGTAAGACAGTCAGGTCAAGCTTAAGGTTAATCTCTTGATTGTGCTTGTGAATAAGATCTCAATAAAGAAGAAATCCATGTGGTAAGATGGATACGCCTCCATCCCTAAACATCACATAAAATGTCCTATACGTAAAAATTGCCCATAATTGGCTTTATATGAAAGGGCATAAGCCAAAGATTGAAAAAGAACACGAAATGAAATCTACTGCTGATAATGTTTGAGCTTATTCCTCCTATCTAGTGCTCTCAAAGAACTTACTCATCCCACCCTATTATAGGAAGAGAAAATGATGCTAGGTTAAATCATACAACCAATGCAACCACTTGATGAGCTCATCAAGACCATGAAACTTTCCCTTGTGCTTGGTGACAAACCAAAACAAGGACACATCCATCATCAATAAAAAATTGACTGGGAACTGCATTACTCTTTGGCTAAACACTGAAGTAGGATCATGCACATGGGAGAGAAGATCAAAGTCATGCCAAGGTTGATTTGTACTGCTGCAAGCTTGTCCTATCTACTGCTGGAAGGTGCCGATGTAATCACCATTTTTGACACAAGCATATGGCATCCCATCAATGGTTCAACATTATTCATCATGCCTCAAGCAAGGACGGTTTTGAGGGCAGTTTCAAGAGATATCTGCAAGAATTTTGCTGCCTCTCTTTGCTATCTTTAGTCAGAAAAATATATGAAATATGAGAGTACAAATCAGATTGGAAGGATACAAAAATCCATGGCCTAGGGCTTGTTGCCCTTGCATATGAGGCTCAAGCTCCCTGCAATAAATGTAGGCTTGAAGATGCTGCTGTCTAGAATGTATGACAGTTCTGAAAATATCATTTCCTACTACGTTTTCCTGCATAAGAGAGGGGAAGCTTGGGGATATCAATGGTTGGAAAATCACTTAAGTTGTGTGGCCATAAAACTTTCCTTTGTGCATTACCAAATCAGTTCAATCAGTGAAATAATATGGCTGTTCATGCATCATAAGACGATTTCCAAAAATATCTATTGTACAATGTTGTCCAAGAGCCCCAAAATCTGCACTCTTAGCCCTAGAATCCATATCATAAATATCATAGATAGGATCCCCCTCAAAACAAAAACACTTTCTATCCCATCCAAGTTTTTTAGTATGGAAAAGAGCATCAATATTTTCAATCTCATGGCTGCCGTGCTCTTTCAATGAGGAGGTGACCAGATCCAAGGGTTCCTCTCCATATTCTTCTTTTTCCAAATCATCAAATGATTTATAACATAATTCAGAACTTTGAAGAACACTACAGCTTGCCAAACCCTTGATATCTTGACTGTATGAAATGGATGTTTGTATGCTTTCAACAATGTCGTCCTCATGATGTGATTCTTTTGTGAAGAAGGGGGTGGATGTGATTCCCATTGCAACAATATCTTCACGGGCAGTCGGATTCTCTCACGGTAGTTGTCCCTCCTTCTCTGGGTAGCCTCCTCTAGGGCTCGATCTCTCTTCTAGACCCTCGGGCAGCCTACAGCAGCAACCCGGGAGGGTTTCGGGTCTTTGCACTGCAAAATCATGCCTTCTTCCAACTCTGCATCAACTTCAATGACAATTTATTCACTAATTGGCACAAGCAACTCTTCTTCATGACCATACAAGATGGATGGCTCGTAGAGCATCATCTATTTTTTATTGATCATTAGATGAATCCCCAAATACATTGGTCAATCCAATTTGGATGTGTTTTCTCCAATTTGCTTCAAGAGAGTGTAGGGGCAATACCTAAGCAGCTTGAACTTCTTGTCCTTCTCCTTGAAGCACTAATTTTTAAGATAAACCCAAACTTTGTCTCCAATGCAAAATTAATGATCTAGGTGGTGTTCATCATCCCTGGCCTTGTTATTTTGCTAACTCTTTTGCAAAGCTTCGCAATCTAAATCATGAATCTTCCAGATGTGAATGATGAAAGTGATAACTTCCCCCAAGTGTAGTAAACTCCTTCTTCATCATCATGTTAATAAAAAGACCAACAATAACCAATGGATCCTTAGGTAGGATTGCAAGGCATATTTTAAAAGGTGAAGTGCCTATCGCATTGTGCATTATGTGATTAAAACTATGTTTCCACTCCTGGAAGGCCTAATTTGACTGCCAATCCATTCCATTACGTAGTCTTTAGCACATAGCTCGCCACTGCCATCTTGTCTCCAGTGACCAATCCTTTCCCCAAGGCTGCTTCTTTTTCGAATCCGAGGGAGATGCTCTCAATTCCTTGCTCCTGTCAAAGCTAGTGATATCATCGGTCCCAGTATCTGAAGGGCAGTTTTTGCACCAATCCTCACCCTCTACCATAATCTCTTTTCCCTTCACATGCAATCCAATATCCTCATCCCCACTATTGACAACCTCATGCACCTGGGCATTATCACTACAATATTCAATTTTACAAGAGGAAGAAGCCTGATGATGCAACTGTAATGCCAGAGCGAAGTCCACCCCAGATTCCTTGTCAACAGACCTTGGACTCGGGCCATTTATTAACCTTCTATGAATATTATAGTAATTTTTTTCAAGTAAAGCACTCATGTTTAGAAAGTAGCAAGGCAATAAGTTAACATTCTCCACTCCCTGTGTATGTTGTAACAGACAAGCTTGAGCCAAGAAAAGAAATGCAGTGCAGAATCTGGATTGTGGATCAAGTTTATTTCCATTATAATGTACCAATCAGTGAACTGGTCAACGATTTCGCCCTAATGTGTCTGTGATGACTAGAACACAAGTAATTCTAATTGTAAAGAGTGGGTTCATCAAATATTGACAAACCTTGATTTGTGTTTTTTTAAAGAAAGGCCAGTCTGTATTAGACTGCTCCTTATTTCAGAGCTTTAACTTGTTCTTAGTATTTCAAAGCATGCCCCTTATGTAATTTGTCGTCTGATACTCCAGCGATTCTACTTGCCGCAATCTTGTGTATGTGCAGAACTGTTTTTAATCCGTTTTGTAGGAAGCTGTGCGGGAGCCTGGCGGAAATGGGGACTCACTGCAGCAGGAAGGTCTGGTTCGTAGCCGGGCTATAGAGTATTGTTGGAGGGAGCAGGGGATGGATGCAACTCGGGTCGACGATTGAGTAGCCACCAACCCGCGGGGTGGTGGAGTAATTGCTAGGGGCGCTGGCTGCAGCGACAAGACAACGAGAAGCAAGGGGACGACGATTTCGCGTTCAGAAGCTGATTCGGGATGGACCCACCACTTGGCTGATGTGCTGGGCTGATTTGTCGGACTCCGGACGCCGAGAGGAGTTGACGGTGATGGTGGGTAGACGGAGTAGTCGCCGGGGGAAATCGTCGACCCGTTAGACTACTCCCTTTATCTTTTATTAAATATATATTTTTAATTAATTATTAAATATCATCGAAAGCAACGTCTCACTCGGTAAGCATTTATATCTTCACGCGGAATGGCGGGCCCACCTCTGGGCGTGTATATGTGTTTACTTTATTGTCATCTCCGCGTCGCCCTAAACGCGTCTGTGGCTGGTATCTAAACCACCTTTATGTTCCGGGATCGAATCCCGCGGCACTCACTGGAAATATTTCTATTTTGTGGCGTGTCTCAGAATTTCTACTTGGTGGGCACTCGTAGCTTTAAATCATGACGTGTGAGAACAGAGTTTATCTCAGGAGTCAGCTTGGACGCTGCTTTGCGTGGTGTATTGTGTTTGTTTGTTACAGGGGTCTGCAATATTGAACTGTACTGTACTGTTTCCAGGCGTTTCGTGGATCCAGATTCAGTTGTGGAAATCAAAGGATCTCGGAGATTTTCAGCGTGTACGGCACGGTGAACTTAGTTTTCAGAACCCTTTTTCTTTACGCTTTTTTCACTGCGATGTTCATATATTTTCATACTCATACATGTTTACTGTACCTGTCTTTTGTGGGTGAAATAAGTTTTTTTTAAGTATATTTTAGGGTTCATCCTTGACTCGATTGTGCATTCGGGACATCTCATAGATAAGCAGCGAAGTTGACTGTTGATCAGTTTGATAGCCCCAACTCAGAATCGGTTTGCATTCGGTTGATTTAGAATGTAAGGGTAGTCTATCAAACATAATTCAGAAAAAAAAACGAAATATCATGCTCACTACCAATTTCTGTCATCTTTGTATCATAACCGTGCCGGGTCACTCAGGCCAGAGCCCATTAATCTTCATCCAAATATACATCTGTCAACACATTTATATAGCTGAGCCTCTCATGGCAGGCTGGCTTCCTTCTTTCTTTCTGTATGTTCTATATTGTAACAACCTTTACAAACGATTTGTAGCCATGGAATTGACGGAGAAATTGTGCATATGTGAATTGAATTCAATAAGGATCATAATAACTTTTCATCAATTTGTGTCAAGGATTTGTGAATATGTGAATTGATTTCATTACAGACTATGATAACTTTTCACTTTGTTTGTCAAGGATTTGTGAATATGTGAATTGATTTCATTACAGACTATGATACCTTTTCACTTTGTTTGGGTAATAGATAAAATCGCATACACAAAGGTAGGTAAGTACCTTCCAAATAAACTTGTTCATTAGACACTATGATAACTTTTCACTTTTTTTTGTTTGGTAATAGATAAAATCTCATACACAAAGGTAAGTATGTACCTTCCAAATAAACTTGTTCGATGGAGGGTTTAAAAAATAGACTAGCATCTATTTTTTAAATTTAGTTTTTGTTAACATTTTTGGGGGCATGATGCATTTTATGTGATAGATTTCTTATCAAGGGATTAGTTAATGAATTATGTATCTATTGGTAATAAATTTATAAGTTTTTGAGTTTATATGATAATTCATTTTTATTTTCTTTGCAAACTTGCACTTAAAGATCATGTCTATAACTTTGAAGCAACCCAAAGAAAAATGAACAACATAAAAAGTGCATAACCAAAAAATATAAAAAAATATATACACTCTACATCAATGGTCCTCTTCAAAAAGATAATCAATGCTCCTCTTCAAAAAGACATTTTTTCTTTTTCTTTTTGTAACTAGAAAAAAAAAATACATGCACAAACATGTGTACAAAATGCGATCAAAATTTGAAATAGTTACAAAAATTTACAAGAACAAACATATCATTAAATGTAAATTTAAAAAAAAAAATTATTATTTTGTAAATATAGATAGAAAGACAACATAATTCCTTACAATTTGTTTTTTAGGTTACATGTCAGAATTCACAAAGCATATATGAGTTTTGAGAGCTTCAAATTAATAAATAAATAAAAAATCAAATTTTCATCGTCACTTTTGGCAAAAAAGTGTTATACTTCTTTATAGATTCACCTTCCTATAGCTTTTTAAATCGATATTATCATGGATTCTTGGAAATTGTTTCCAGGCATCCAAGAGGAAAGTAGTTTGACCATCTCGTATTTTACAAAATTGTGCTCTTAAATGAGTGCTTGATTTTGCCAAATTTGTTCTATATGATGGATTTTGGTTTGATCCCATCCATCTAACTTAACTCTCAATCCTCACTCCAGGAGCATATTGACATTTCCAGATCTTGTCCATAGGTCCTTAGTGTGGGGCCATATCCACCAAACTTTTTCTCCTAAAATTGAACTTTTAAGTTTTAGATAACATAGGATGAGCCCTCATGCAAAGTTTAGCCTACATAAATTCTCCCAAGAAACATATGTGTTTGTGGAACTCTATCATGTACAAGATGTTATAAAATTGTTATGTTCCATAATGCATTAAAAGGTTGGAAACTCTTTTTTTTTAATTGAGATTTTGATTATTCATTTTATTTATTTATTTCATTTTCATAAAATCGGCTAAGGATTTTAAATGTTTGAAAGACAATGTTTTATAATCAAAATGGTTATTCATTAATTAGAATTATAAATTATAACACAATTCCTAATAAATTTTAAAAAAATTAATAAAAAACATCAAAATTGTTTATATTTTTACTTACTCTATCATATCCATAATTTATTGATTAATAATTATTTTTTATGATAAATGATCCACCCAACATTTAGCATTGTTTTTGGACTTCGACAGATTTTGCACCTCCACATGCATCGTCGACACTGGCATCCTGACAAGACTACGACAAATTGTCTCTTTGTCTTCTAATCGTTTGTAACGGTTGAACTTTTGAACAGTTCTAACTTCTTTGTAACTGAACGTAACGGGCAGACAATTCAAGCATTCTCAACACTCTATAATCATGTACACTATTGTAATATACAATCAAAGTAATGTGCATCATAGAACAATAATGAAACAATAGAGATTGGTTCAAACTCTTGCATTTTGTTTGTGTATGTTTTATGTGTGTAGTGTATTTCCTGCTTTGTTTATTTTTAATATGCTTCTGCCATAACAATACTCGATTCATTCAATCGAACTGTTGTCCACGTCGTGCGCCTAGACACTCAGATCATTGGCATCAGAGCAGATTTAGAGCATGTCCGTGCTTAAGTTATGAGTAGACACTTCTATCAAGGTTACCCGACTTATGCATGTTCAAACACACTCGCAAACTCAACAATCCAAGCAGACACTACCTTCGACTTTAGAGTATCCATCTAATCGCACCACTGGATTGAAGATGGCTAAAGAAACATATAATAGACATGCAACTAAAGAGACAGAGCAACTCATAGTGAAAGCACTAACTCGATAGCGAATCGAAATGCTCGCCTAGTTCAATGAGATTCTCAAGCGATTCGCCTCGACCTCAGGAGGATCCTTAACGAGATCCAACTCCGAAAAAATCAATCCATTCAAAGTGCAAATGAATCTGGACATACCAAATCTTGAAGGAAAGATTGACGCAGAATCCGTAGACAATTGGGTACAACTAAAATTCTATTACTCTGTGAATCAACTCTTAGAAGCTGAAAAGATCACAATTGCATCCTTAAAGATGTCAACTTCTGTGCACTTATGGTGGGAGAATCTATTGAAAAATATGGAGAAAGACGAAGACCCCATACATTGTGGGAGAAATTTTTTGAGTACTTCTTAAAGGAGTTCTACTCACCCAAGTACATTGAACAACAGTATAAGAAGTGGCAGTAGCTAAGGCAATGGAAAGACTAGTATGTGCAGAGTTATACCGACATTAGAAGAAATTTCAATTCAAAATGGGCCTCCTAAGAAGAATAATAAAATAATATTTATTAATTTTGGAGGAAGAAAAGAAAAAACTATTTTTTTTGTTCGTATTTTCAACATATATCCCTGTGATTTTACTCAAATTTCGACCGGGAGAGCTTGTTGGATGCAAAATTAAATTCTGCATCCAACAATTATGTCATCATCACGTTTTTCAGGTATTTCTTGTTTTTGGGGTAGTGGGGTCTGTCAAAAGTATGTCGAGTGGGTACTTGTTGGATGCGGAATTTAATTTCGCATCCAGTGAGCTCTCTCGATCGAAATTTGAGTAAAAACACAAAGAGATATGTAAAAAATACAAGCAAAAAAATAGTTTTTTTATGATACCTATCCCTAAATTTATATTAAAATTTTGTTTAAGACCTGTATGGTATTTCAAATTTAAAGCAAATTCATTGGTTAACACATGATGACCTGGAATTTGAATTATGGTTAAAAGGCCCATTTTGAGTTGAAATTTCCTCTAATGCGAGCTCTATCGACTCATGGCGAGACTTGGCATCCAAGAAGAAGAAGATAAATTGCTTATTTTGAAGTACGTCATTGGATTGTCCTCGTACATTCAGTAAGAGATGGATTTTATGACTGTCAGTACGCTTGCCGATGCATTCCACTACATCAATAAGCTTGAAGCTAAACAGAAAGGAAAAGCACATTTCACGACTAAGCCGATAGGTCAAACATATGATAAGAATTCACCAGTCAACTCCGACAAGTCAAGACACCCTTCTCAGCCAACCCATCCAAAGCCATACCATGGAAAAAATCACTCTTAGAAAGACAAAAGGGAGCATAGAAAACAACCCTCTACCGGGAAATGGTGTGATTACCACAATTCATCATGGCATGATACGTCTGAATGCAAGGCTCAGAAAACATTTTTGGCAAAATTGTCGACCTTCGACTTGTTCAACAAAACCCTTGTAGAATCTAACCCAAAAGCATCGACCCTTTTGACATCAACCACTCTGATAGCCTCAAATATCATCGACAAGGAGGAAAAAGAGTGTCTGTTCCATACACAAATATGGGTTCAAAACAATCCATTGCATCTGATAGTGGATAATGGTAGCCAGAAGAACTTTGTTTCTTAAGATCTTGTGAAGAAACTAGGTCTTATCACCACTCCACATCCTCAACCTTATATTATCGATTGGATGAATGATTGAAAGGAACTAAGGATCACCTTACAATGTAGACTCACCTACTTTATTAAGCCTTTTGAAGATTAAGTACTCTGTGATGTGGCACCGCTTTCCATAGCTAACACCCTGTTTGGGAAACCTTACTTATGGGATCGACATGGGAATTAAGAGTCACGGTCAGAAGGTGATTGTCAAAATACGGAACCAATGGTATGATATACCAAAACAATGACCTACACCAATAGTTGCAATGATATATGCTAAACAGAAGAAAAAAAACTCATCAATCATGCTTAGACATTCAGATTGATCATGATTAAGCCTCAACATTCTAGGAGGACTACAACAACTAGTTGACTCACCGACCAGTGCAACTCCTGACAACAACAGTAGATCGACAATATTCTTGATGAATGACATAATGTATTTCAAGAGACAGACGAATTACCTCAACATTGCCAGGTAAAATAGTCCATTGAACTTGTTTCTATTTCTTCATTACCTAACACATTTTTTTATAGAAGATCCATTATCAAGGATGAATAAATTCATAGACAAATTCAAGATTTGATCAACAAAGGTCACATCTGACCCAACTCTTCTCCTTGTGGAAGTCCATTCGTCCTCGTTCCAAAGAAAGATGGTACTTGACGCATATGCATCAACTATCGAGCTCTCAACAAGATTTATGTAAAGAATAGATACCCTCTTCCAAGGATAGATGAACTCATCGATAGTTTGAAAGGTGATAAATTATTTACTAAGATCGACCTCAAGTCATGATATCAGCAAATTCTGATCGATCCCACCTATCTATGGAAAACTATTTGCAAATCCAAGAAATGATTGTTTGAATGATTAGTCATGTCTTTTGTCTTGACCGGTGCACCTGCGACCTTCATGCAATATATAGATGGCATTCTTCGACCTTTCATCGACAAGTGTGCCATTGTTTACCTAGACAATATCTTGATTTTCAATCGATCATGGGAAGAATATGCCCGACAGTTTCGAAAATTCCTCGACACTCTTAGACAAAATCGACTCTATTTGAACATGGACAAATGTGCATTTGCGATGAACAATGTCAAATGTTTGGGGTATGTAATCGACTCTGCAGGCATTCATGTCGATCTAGACAAAGTACAAATCCTTAAGGATTGGCCCATTCCTCAAAACATTCATGAACTAAGAAGTTTTCTTGGTTTGGCGAATTTTTATCGATGGTTCATACTCAACTTCAGTCACATATCCTAGCCATTGAATCAGTTGACTAAGAGAAATGGGAAATCTGTCTTCAAATCAACACTGACACAACAACAACCCGTTAAGCAGTTCAAACACAAGCTTTGTACTGCACCAATACTTGTGTTACTTAATTTGCATCATCCTTTTGAGATTGAAACAGAGGCATCGTGATATGATTTAGGCGCAGTGATCACTCAGTCTGGTCACCCAGTCGCTTTTCATTCCGAAACATTCAATGACACCCTCAAAAGATATTTTACGTATTAAAAGGAAAGTTGTATGCTATTGTGCAATCCCTTAATCAATGGAGACATTACATTCTTGGGAAGGAAACAATCATTCTTAATGACCACAAGCCCTTACAATTCGCCTGGTCCTAGTCGAATTTACAAACAACTAGACAACTCAAGTGGCTTAATTACCTGCAACAATTTCAGTTGGTAATTAAGTATCAGAAAGGTAAATCCAATGTAACAACCAATCGTATCAGTCAACCACCCATTACTCTACTTTTCACAGTGATGAGTATGCAAGGCTATGATACAATTATACTCGATAGAATGCAAATTTTATGCTATTTATCGACAACTTCAAACTGACCCGCCGTCCACTATCGACTACTTCCAACAATATACCTTGCTATAAAATCTTGGAGAGCTTTGTGTACCGACGGGTGAGCACCAACAGAAGCTCATTTGGGACACGCACTACAACAATACTATGGGACACTTTGGAAAAGCAAAGACGCTTTCCATCATCCAAAAGTATTTTGATTGGCCTTCACTTAAATATCATGTCAATAGGTACATTCGATCATGTGTGGTTTGTGCCATTGATTAAAAGTTGAATCAACGACAAGGATTTTACACACCTTTGTCAGTTCCTAGTCTATCATGGGAATCTATTCTATGGACTACTTGACAGGATATCCTACTACTAAACATAAGCATGGTGCAATCTTAGCTATAGTTGATAGATTTTCCAAGATGGTTATTCTTATTCCCTGCAAGAAGACTACGACATCACAACATACTGCTCAACTCTTCTTCGAACATGTTTGGAAACATTTTGGCTTGTCGACGACCATCATTTTCAACGAAGATGCCATATTTTTCAACACATTTTGGAAGACTCTCTAGCAACAACTCGTCACAAGACTCTCCTTATCGACAACGTTCCATCCTCAGACAGACGAGCATACAAAAGTTGTGAATCACTTGGTAGTACAACTGCTCTGCATGTATAACCACAAGCATCGTCAGACATGGGATTAAAGTCTCCCATATATACAACACAGTTACAATCGTGCTCAACACAACTCTACAGGCAATAGTCCATTCAAGATCTGTTATGGATTTCATCCCTCTGTGCCCATCGACTTGATCAGTTCATCGACACAGTCGAACGACACCGACTCTGACCGATAACAAGTTGAAAAAGCAATGAAGTTTTGAGACCAAATATACAACCTTCATAAACAAGCACATGAAATGTTGCAATGAGCCAATGCGAAAGCTAAGGCCTGACACGAGAAGCATTGTACCCCTAATTCATTTCAAGTCGGGGATAAAGTCTATTTGCATATAAAGAAAGAACGCTTCACTGGTCCATACTAAAAGTTGAAGTCTTTGCGATATGGTGTGTACGGTATCCTTAAGCATATTGGAGAAAATGCTTTCCAACTTGACATTCCTTCATGCTTGGCTCTGCATCCAGTATTTAATGTGGATCTACTTCGACCATACCATGCACCACTGTTGAAACAAAACAACTTGCAAACAACAGAACACGAAGACATCCATCCAAATGTTAAGGAGCCTCTTCCTTGCAACATCATTGTGGGACAACGCATACACCATACAAGGACGGATAAAATTCCCTTGTTTTAGGTGGATAAAGTCGAACAATTCCCAACACAAGGAAAGCGGTACTCTACTACCGAACTCACCAACAAGTTTCCTCATCTGTACGATCAAACAATGGGGACCATTGTTTCTTAAGGAATGAGGAATGATCCACCCAGCAGTTGGCATTGTTTGTCGACATCGACAGGTTCATCATCGTCTTCGACAAGTCTGAACCTCAACACAACCTCGACAGGTTCCGCACCTTGACATGCATTGTCGACACCAGCATCTCGACATGACTATGACAGATTGTCTCTTTGTCTTCTACGGCGGATGCAACGGTTGAACTTCTGAACCGTTCCAACTTCTTTGTAACTGAACATAATGGGAATACAACCCAATCGTTCTTAGCACTCTATATAAACATGTACACTATGGTAATTACAATCAGAGTAATGTGCATCATAGAACATTAATGAAACAACAGAGATTGGTTCGAACTCTTGTATTTTGTCAATGTGTATGTTTTATGTGTGTAGTGTATTTCCTGCTTTTCTTATTCTTAATATTCTTCCGCCATAACAGTACTCGATTCATTCAATTGAATTGTTGTCTTCGTCGTGTACCTGGGCACTTGGATCAATAAAGAAAATATTTACCAAGTTACACATAATATAATTAATAAAATCTAAAGGATTAAGTTGTTAACTGGAAAATGAAAATATGGTCTTATTAGTCCATGTCGAAGGCCATTCATATATGCTAAACGTTTTGACATATCTCTTAAGTTTGGATGCTACTTTGAAGCATTATTGTCAGGATACTACATTTTAGCCAAAGTTTTACCTATTATTTCCATAGCGGTGGTAACTCTCTATCATCTTTCTCCTCAGTAAATTAACATTGATGTCTACATTAATTTTTGCATTTCTTATTTCCGCAACAGTGGTAAATTTGGTACACCACGCATATTATATTTTAAGTTACTTACAACACAACATAATAAATCATAATTTAAGTTGCATACTAGTATTCCATGCCTAAGCCTAATTCATTGTTAAAAACCAACAAAGTAGCAGAGGAACCCACACTCATGACATCTCTAGTTGTAATCAGGAATTTTTAGGAATGTTCTACATTTGGGGAGTATTGATTGTCCTCAACATTATGAGGATTCACAATCCACACAATATCACTAAGATAACTAGTACTAATTGTATCCATATCCATACAAAGTATCCATAGCTAAATAGTAGTGGTTGTAGCCATAACCATGCAAACTATCCATATCCATATAAGCCATGTAGTGAAAAGGGAATTGAATTGAACTTAAAAGAGAGAATTTTGTATGAATAAGTTGCATGAGAAAGTGAATGCCCTTTGTGTATATCCCAGTAGATAAATTTTTAGTAGCATGATGTAATTCTTCTATAAGTGGATTGTATTCATCATTTCTAGATAAAATAAGTATCTTCTGAGACTATAAGATTGAACCATCCTCCCGCTTATGCATTGTGGAAAGAGACTGGTTTGCTTTCAACATTTAAGAAAAAATGAGATTAATGTTTCCTGAAAAATGAATCCCGCGTACTTGCCTCCATTGCCAAAACGCATCAACCTAATATGTATTCAAGCTCAGATCGTAAAGTACATGAGTTCTTGCTCCTCTCAAATTTAATTTATTATTATTGTTGTAGGTAGAATTCACACTTGCAATTATGTCGCTTTGTCACAATAGGAAAAATCCCCAAAAACCCAAACCTATGAAGACCCAACTATAGGAGTTTGTAGTATTCCATGTTTGTTTGTATTGATACATATCAATTATTAAAAGGGAATATCCAATCTTCCAGGACAAAGAAATAGAACATGGAGGGATATTTTACATGTAATTTGCATTGATTATAATGTAAATATATGTGTATATTCCATCAAAATTCCATGTTGGTTCAAAAGTGCTCCAGTGGTTGAAATCTCAAACATCTTCTCTCCATCTTTCTCTTCTATCATTAGTCTTTGAACTTAAAAACCACGATTGGATTTGTCAGGGTTTTGAGTTTTTTTTCAAACATTTTCTTTCATGGTTGTGCTCTAAGTTTTTCGATAGGGATCGACATCCATGATGATCGACAATTTGGTGAAGAAAGGCTTGAGGAGATTGGCTAGGGTTCTGAATGTGATAGATGAGTGAATTTTCGAGACCAAATCTACAACATTCAAAAAAAAACACAGGAAATGCTGCAACGAGCTAATGTGAAAGCTAAGGCCTGACACGATAAGCATCATACCCCTCATTCATTTCTATATGGGGATCAAGTCTGTTTGCAACTAAAGAAAGAACGCTTCACTGGTCCATATTGAAAGTTGAAGCCTTTGTGATATGGTCTATATAGTATCCTTAAGCACATTGGAGAAAACGATTTCTAGCTCAACATTCCTTCATGCTTGGGTCTGCATCCAGTATTTAATGTGGATCTACTTCAACCATACCACACACCATTGTTGGAACAAAACGGCTTGCAAAAAACAAAACCCGAAGACATCCATCCATATGTTCATGAGTCTCTTACTTGCAATGCCATTGTGGGACAACGCATACATCATACAAGGACTAACACAATTCCCTTGTACTAGGTGGATAAAGTTGAACAGCTCCCAACACAAGGAAAGTGGTACTATACTACTAAACTCTCCAGCAAGTTTGCTCATTTGTACGAGAAAACAATGGGGACCATTGTTTCTTAAGGAAGGAGGAATGACACACCCAAAAGTTGGCATTGTTTGTCGACTTTGATAGGTTTAGCATCGACTTCGACAAGTCTGAACCTCGACTAGTTATGCACCTTGACATGCATCATCGACACCAACATCTCGACATGACTACGACATATTGTCTCTCTGTATTTTAGTCGGTTGTAACAGTTGAACTTCTGAACTATTCCAACTTCTTTGTAACTGAACGTAATGGGAAGACAAACCAAGCGTTCTTAGCACTCTATATAAACATGTACACTATTGTAATATACAATCAAAGTAATGTGCATCATAGAGCAATAATGAAGCAACAAAGATTGGTTTGAACTCTTGCATTTTGTAAATGTGTATTTTTTCCATGTGTAGTGTATTTCCTGCTTTGCTTATTCTTAATATGCTTCCACCATAACAATACTCGATTAATTCAATCGAACTATTGTCTCCGTCGTGTTCCTGGGCACCTAGATCAATAAAGATTTTTTTACGGAGTTACACATAATATAATTAATAAGATTTAAAGGATTAAGTTGTTAGCTGGAAAATGCAAATATGGTCTTATTAGTCCCTATTGAAGGCCAATCATATATGCTAAACTTTTTGACATATCTCTTAAGTTTGGATGGTACTTTGAAGCGTTATTGTCAGGCTAGAGGGAATTTCTACATTTTAGCCAAAGTTTTACCTATTATTTCCATAGTGGTGGTAACTATCTATTGTCATGCTCCTTAGTAAATTAACATTAATGTCCACATTAATTTTTGCATTTCTTATTTTCGCAACAGTGCTAAATCTCTATCCTCACAATCCTCATTAAATTAGTATTAATTTCCACATTATTTTTTGTTCTGCTAACTATCTCTAGCATCTGCTCATCGCCTTAGCACCTCACAACTCATCGCCTTAGCACTTCCTACACCCTTAATCCTACATAGAGTCATCTAAAAATTTGATGATTTGGATCAAATGACCACTTTTTGTTGGAATCTATCGTTTTTTACTTTGCAAAATCAAAATTTAATTGTATTTTAATTATGATTTTGATGGCAGAAATGGATTCAACACCCTCGGAAACCCGCGGGGCACCCAAAACTCCAAAACTTGACAACTATAACTTGGATTTTGAAAAATTCCGACCAAAATTTTCAAAATCGTGCTAGAAAAATCTATCCATTCCAACCCAAATCGTAGAATTTTTATACCACTCGAATTCTACACTACCTTCCTACAACCTTTCTCAATCCTTCTGGTCATGTAGTAATTATTTCTCCTATCATCTCACCACAAGATACATAATCCATACCCTGAAAACTATAGATTGGGAATCTTAGGGTGCTAGGACCATCTTCAAGAATGATTCTGAATATTTGATAGAGAGAACCTGCAAGAAGTTGATTATCTCCCAGAAGGCCTCTTCAGGTAGCCGACTAGCTTCATATTTCAATAGTATTTCGGATATATACTATTTCTCCAAGGGCACCCAGGTTCCCTGCAAGAAGTTGTTGGTTCTCTTGCTTAATGATGATAATTCACTTTGACATTTGTTTTTATCATGTTTCATTGCTTGCGAATTGTTGTATGTGATTGTGCATTTTTCCCATTCCTAGGGTTTGGAAAATACAAACCTAGAGATAATGTAGAGAACAACCTTAAATTTATAACATAAATTCCTTTCTCCAACCCTCACTTTAATTTTCAAGGTCTCGTGTAATTATGCAACGCGGAATGGGAGAAAGCCCAAAAATTAAAAACAAATCTTTTAAATTTTCTACAATATTAGTTTAAATAAATTAAATGCAGTCTTAGTAGTTGTTCTAGGTCTCAAAAGTTGTAGGCAACATTCCAACCCTTGCAAAATAATAAAATACAACAAGAACAAAAATTCCCTTAATAGGGGGCAAAAACAAGAAATACTAACATTTAGTGAAATGTACGTAATAAATGTAGTCTGTGGTGGTTCTGTTGGGAAGCTTTGGACACTCGATGATATTTACTGGGTGGTGGTGTTACCTTAAATAATATGAAATGAAAACTTGACTTGGTCATGGTGGTTTCATGGATAAATGCGCTCGAACATCCATGCCTTGTACCATACTACTGATATATGGAAGTTTCTAGTCTTTGTTTTCTTTGTCATATTGCATCTTTAAGAGCCTCAAGAATGTCTCGACCCTTCATTAATAGACCTATCAATGCATGGATGTCTACAATACTGATATGATACATGAATCTAGCCACAATGCTTGTCCATGAACCCAATTATTGAGAAATTTGGTACACCACACATATTATATTTTAAGTTACTTACAACACAACATAATAAATCATAATTTAAGCTGCATACAAGTATGTCATGCCTAAACCTAATTCATTGTTAAAAAACAACAAAGTAGCAGAGGCACCCACACTCGTGACATCTCTAGTTGTAATCAGGATTTTTTAGGAAGGTTCTACATTTGGGGAGTATTGATTGTCCTCAGTATTATGAGGGTTCGCAACCCACACAAGCTCATTAAGATAACTAGTACTAATTGTATCCATATCCATATAAATTATCCATAGCTAACTAGTACTAGTCATAGCCATAACCATGCAAACTATCCATAGCCATATAATCCATGTAGTGAAAAGGGAATTGAATTGAACTTAAAGAGAGAATTATATTAGAATCAGTTGGCATGGGAAAGTGAATGCCCTTTGTGTAAAGTCCGGAAGATAATTTTTTACTAGCACGATGCAAGTCTTCTATAAGTAGATTATATTCATCATTTCTAGATAAAATAATTATCTCTGAGACTATAAGATTGAACCATCCTCCTGCTTCTACATTGTGGAATGAGACCGGCTTGATTTCAACATTTAATAAAAAATGAGATTAATTTTCCCGAAAAATGAATCCCACATACTTGCCTCGAGTGCCAAAACACATCAACCTAATATGTATTCAAGCTCATATTGTAAAGTACATGAATTCTTTCTCCTCTAAACTCTCAATTATTACTATTATTCTAGGTAGAATTCGCACTTCCAATTACGTAGCTTTGTCACAATAGGAAAAATCCAAAAAAACCCAAACCTGGGAAGACCCAACTATAGGAGTTTGCAGTATTCCATGTTTGTTTGTATTGATACATCTCAATTATTAAAAGGCAATTTCAAATATTCCATGACAAAGAAACATAACATAGAGGGATATTTTACATGTAATATGTGATGATTGTAATGTAAATTTATGTGTATATGCCATCAAAATTCCACGTTGGTTCATAAGTGCTCCAATGGTTGAACTCTCAAACATATTCTCTCCATCCTTCTCTTCTATCAGTAATCTTTTAACTTAAAAACCATGGTTGTATTTGTCAAGGTTTTGAGTTTTTTTCCGAACATTTTCTTTCATGGTTGTGCTCTAAGTTTTTCAGTAGGGCTCGATAGTCATGATGATCGACAATTTGGTGAAGAAAGGTTTGAACGGCTTGGCTAGGGTTCTGAATGTGAATAGATGAGCGATTTGGGGTTATAGATCGTATCTTCATGGTCTATATGGGTTCTAGTTAGACTTACGCATTGAAGTTGACCCAATAATTACCACAAGAATCACTACGTTCAATATTGCATGAGATGAATATGGTAAGGAGTCTTAAAATTTCCATGCATTGAGAATGAAACTTAGCTACCATGCATTAATCATGCACATCTAAATCAAAGCTTGACGTGAAAACCAGTGTAAATGAATTCAATGCACCCAATTGTCATGTTTTGAAATTAGTTAGTGCGGGTTTAACAATGTTGATGGTAATTGGGAATTTATGCCAATGGAGGGGATTCCTATACAAAAAAAGAAACGTGTTGATTTAGTCTGGTCTGCTTACCTATAGATCTATGATGCTTCCTGGCAATGCACTTAATAATGCACTATCTACATGTCTATGATGTTGTGTTGTTATGTTGGTCTGTCGTGGAAAGGATCGATGTAATGCCCAAGTTTTGACCTCAATTGCATTAAATTATATATGATGTAAATAGCGTTATTAAATCATGGTGTGGAACTCAAGGCCAAGGCCCCGCCATTGATTTAGTGTTTTATGTTTCAGAAATGAAAATCGATGCCGATGGTTATCATGCTAGCCGATGGCATAGTATAATTTTGGACATCATGTAAATATGCAATTAATAAAAATACCCACAACTAGATATGTCAATGTAACATTAAAGAGATGGGGGCATGATTTCAAAATGAATAGGCAGCAAAAATATTCAAACCCTTGATCCAATAGGGTAAATCCAAATGTCAAGGAGAGAACCCATAAAGCTGTCAACTACCTATTTTGTCTTTTATGCCCAATCATTTATTTCTTCCAGAAATTGGTTGAGGTAGTTAATACCTTGGGAATGGAAGAGTGTGGCAGTCAAATTTGTATTGGGGAAGCCACCCATTTTTGGGAAAATCAATTTTGACTTATGGGGTAAGTAAATACTTGGCAATGGATGCCCAAGCCATTATTCACCCATACGTTTTTCTCTCTCATGCAGTTGGAGCTCTTGTACAATTCCCTTCATGTTTTCGACAATTTTCTTCATTTTCTCCATGGATGGGAAGTCGTTTTTGTAATGCTCACTGGCTGGGATTTCTCCTTCTTGATTTTTTGTCGTTTCCTCATTTACATGGCTGAGAAAACCCGTTTTTGTATTACTGAGTGAATGTGTAGCAGAGATTCACAATTTGGGGGTTTTAAGACGTCATTTTTCCTTTCCTTGCGCAGTTGGATATTGTTGTGCATTTCCCTCATGATTTTTTGCTTTTTCCTCATTGTTCTCTAAGCGGGGAACCCATTTTTGGTTATGCTCAGTGGCTAGGAATATAGATCCATGTTTTGGGGGTTTGGGGAGATTGTTCTTTCCCTGTGAACCCAGGGACATTTCTTGAAATCGTATTGCTCACCCAGAGTCTTTTCCCCATTTTCCATTTATGTTTTTGGTTTCCAAACATTTTTCTACAAACCCAGAACTTTTTTTTTGCTATGAAGTGCATCCTTGTGTTGGCTTGGCTGAGTGAGTCCAAGGAAACCATTTGTTAGATGGTTTGATTGTGTTTGTATGTGATTGTTGGCTTGGATGAGTAAGTCCAAGGAACCCATATGTTATTAGCTTGTTGCCTTAGTAGCCTGTGAAACCCAATTGTTTATTGACTTGGTTGGGAAATATGTGAAACCCAACTGTGTGTTGGATTGACTGTAGGTGTATGGTCTTACTATGTGTAAGTATGTTGTTCCCTATTTCCTTGTGGAAATCATGCCCATATCGGGGGTGGCATTGGTGCTAAGAGATTGATGAGCACACTAGCCTATGGTTGGGTGGAACGTTGCAGCGACATAGCTAGTTGCGGGGAAGCTTCTTCTCAAGATAAGTATTTTCTTGTGTTTAATCTATGCAATGCATTTGTTTTATAAATTATTATGAACATGATGAATTCTTGAATGAATGATTTTATTCCTCTTTATATTTCATGTATAATGCAACTGTACATGTATTTTAGTTCAATGCATTTTATTATTATGTTCATGGGGATAGATTGTCCTTTCTCGTTTTAACAGTAGCAACAACTTAGGTCATGTCCTCTCCATTGTCGAGATGAGGGGAGGAAATGTGACACTCAACGTCCAATTATCCTCCCTTTAATTCATTGAGCATACACATTCCTCTTCTCATTGAGCAAAAAAAGCTCATTTACTTATATAGTTAACAGTAGTGATTTTTCGCTGTCCGAGTTTCCCTTTTTTGATTTTATGTTAGATATCGTGTCTTTCTCTTTACTCGATAACATATGTTGTTCTTTGCTTGAAATAAAATGGAATGAATCTCAATGAGCGTATAGTCTTCTAGATTTAGCCAACACAAATGGTGAGCAAAGTTTCTTTGATGCTTTATCAAATTGGACTCTTACCTACATCTAATTTGTGTATAATGATCTTTGTTATAAGTTTTTTCAAACTTGAGTACTTACCTACATCTAATTTTTCAAACAAACTTGATCACGATCAAGTTGAAACTTTCAATGATTTTAAATGGATGAAATCATAAAATTAAGTTGATAGTGTTGTGAGTAGCTAGAGACTAAAACAATGCTTTGTCTATTTATATTGTATGTCTGCAAAAAAAACACTGATTTGTTATTTCTATTCATGTTGCACAATTGTTTCCCATAAGCTTACTGCATCGACATTGCGTTCATCGTCAATAGTAGCTTAGCCCCTACATTTTCTCAATGAAAGGCCATGATTTCCTCTATGTCATAATATTCCCTACAAGATCAACTGTCAGGGATCTTTGTAGGCCATTGCCACTACCTCTTCAAGGGCCAATGATGGACGCCACAATGCTTGGTGTCTTGGGAGGCTCATCCTCATGCTCTTTGGTTTAGTTAATTGTTCTTTGGTTTTGGTAATCTTATTGTGCAGATACTTTAAGAAGAGAAAAACCATATTGTTATTGCTTATTTTTTGGTTGAGATGCACTTTCTACAACCCAAAGTGGATGAGATGTGTCACGTCTATCACACTTGACGTGGCACATGTAAGCTCCAAAAACTAATATATAAACAAATTATAAACGAAGCACATGTCAACTCAAATTTAAATTGATTAGATTGTAAAATAAATTTATATAACTAGCAATTTCCCCAAGGAAGGTGCAATAATACGCCGTGAAGGTAATTGTTAGTGGGTAAGCGAGAAAAAAAAATGTAACATTGAAGTGAGCCAAAAAAATGGAGAATAAATGTATATTCTGTGCCAAAGGAGAATTTATGGAGATCCCAACGCTATTCAGGAGCACTCTTACAATAAAAATCAGAAATAAAAATCAGGAGCACTCTTACAAGTATTTGTTACATACAAATGAAAGCATCAACCAATACAACCACCCATCATTTTAAATGAAGAACGTTCCAAGAACCCACTCGGTATAGTTACATCTTACTCATATAGAGACATTCTCGCAAATACTTAACATCTTAAGACAAATTTTCCTCCAACTAGGCAGAAAAATGTACATTTTCAAGAATGAAAAGTTGAAAAATACAACATTGCTTTGACTTTGCTCAAGCCTGAAATCAAGAGCATAAACAACTTCATTTCATTTCAGTCACAACAGATTTGAAATTACACCTTTGATTTCTTCATCAACTTTCTCAACTTTCATAATAGCAGTCCTTGATTTCTCAACTTTCTACTGTGAAACTCTTTCAAGGATATATGAAATTGCAGGAATCACTATCAGATATGCAGAGGGCTCAAAAGGGGATAAGGCAGCCACTTCCCTTTGATAGATGTGGCTGTTGTGAAGTCTACTAAGCAACTGGAAGGGTTGGAGTAGGCACTGATGCATGAAAAGCTTGAGAAATTGATGAACATTGCATAGGGTTGATATATCATTGAATTGAATTGAACCAAACTGTGTACTCAGCACCAAAGATTTCTACTGTAACAATAATATAGGTTTATTTTTATGTTCCTACTTTGATGATGGATAACACTTTCATTGTGAGCCTAATGTCCATTGAAGATGGTTTTGAGCAGATGCTTCTGGAATCCCTGAACCAGAGGCAAGCTTAGTCTACAATTAATTATATATCTCTAGGGAAAAAAAATAAGTTGAGTCAAAAGAACTACCTAATGGACCCATAAATGGCTGTTACAGTAATGCAGTTTATTTTTATATTCCTTCTCTATTGATGGCTGGCACTTTCATTGTGAACCTAATGTCCATTGAACAAGGTTTTGAGCAGATGCTTCTGGAATTCCTGAACCAAAGGCAAGATGAGATCCCCAACTGAGGTACACGCCTCAATGTGATAGAGGAAAGCAAGATCCTCATTGTCTAGCTCCTTTGGATTGATATGAAACTGCAAACCATTGATGAAATAGAACAAATTAAACTTGATATAAAATTATGTTTTATCATGAAAATAACAAAGCAAAATACAAATCCCCAATATTAACATGAAGCAAAGATAAAGAGAGCAAAATACAAACCCCACGTACTAATCTGAAGAAGAGAGAAATAGGTAGTCTAGTATCTATCATTGCCTAACCAGCATAACCTATTAATAAGAAAAAAAACATCATTGGCAAACACATAAGAATTTCACCGATTGACCAAGTTACAAGATTAAATTGACCAAGTTGTAGCAATTTCAAATGTGAAGCATTCCAAGTTCCATTTTTGCACATTTAGATATTGACTTTTCAAAGAGTCTAGCAAACCCATATGCATTTCCATGCAAGTTAGACAGCTATTTTTATTTATATGTTGCCTTTTAAATTGATTCTAACTTTGAGCTACAAAGCTTAGGGCTCAAGCAGAACACCATGCATTTTCTTTTAGACTCATTTCCAGAACCAATAGGCAGATTTATTCGCAACACATATAGAGCTACTACTTCCAGCAGGAGAAGACCAACTTCCACAACACAATGCAAAGGTAATCAATGGTGCAGACCACTCTAAACCATAAACACTGCGCATCATTGCCTCCTCTTCAGATTTTCCATTTTTCCAATAGGCCTAGCATTCAAGCAACTTGGGAAGGTCAGTTAGATACATAATTGGAAGAATTTAAAATGTCTTTTCTGAAATGGAAAATTATTACATAAACAAACTTACATCTTTTGAGTGAAAGGGTGGTCTAAGTATGAAATGTTCAATAGCCAATGCATTCATCGACTTCCCTCCAACATTAAGGACTATGTGTAACCCTCCCATCACAGTATTCACAGAAATTAAATGACTGCAAAACAGTGGCAATATGAAATTCTACAAATCATTTCATAATCTTATTTCCATTGCAGAAGTAGGGTAAGATGTCATTATATAAGTTATAAAAAGTGCCTTCAATGTTCACCCTCTGATATAGGCAGCTATTACTATAGGAAACGAGCAACAAATTCAATTGATTGCATTCTTCATTTTTGGCTGTCATACCTCGCGCATGAGTGAAACAACCTTCTGAGGGGTGCTTGGTATTCGATGTTCAACAAAGGCCTAAAGTTTCTCAAGTGTAAAAGTTAAATTTGTATTATTCACAAGAAGATGTATCCTAAAGTGAAGATCAGTTGTTTAGAAAGCAATAGAAAAAAACTGGGAGAGCCCATTAATGAGTTTGTTGTGATAGCAATAAAAAGAAGCTATAGATGTAAATCAGGGGTTATGTTACCATCATACATGCATCATGCAGGCATTGTAAATGTTGATCCAAAAGGCTAGCTTCTGCTGATATGTCAAGCCCTTTACATCTCCAGAACACAGTTTGCTCACAAGAAATCTGAAAAGTAGAGACGTATAAATTAGGCCAAACCTAAAAATGACTAAATGAGAATGGAAACATTGTAAGGGATTCTAATTGACCTTTCAATGATCAACACAAATAATCTATATTGTTTACAGTAAAGGAATCAGTACAGGTGAACGATTTGGCCAAATATCATTTAAGAGATGTTTATTGGTATTCCAATAAAGTGACAAACACACCTCAATCTTCTGAATAAAGAAGCACAGCTTGGGAGCCGACCCAAGTCAAATGAGACTGCATAGATATCATGGAAATGTTTGTATGGACCAATATCTCTCAGAATTGATTCAGAACAAACACCATAAGGATATTTGAAATGTATTTCTTCTGAATATTCCATAGGTATTTTACAGTTTAAAGTGCTTCTCGAGCCATAGCTTTTTGGGCTTACACTTGAAAAAGTTGACCATGAAGATATTGATGGTGTCTCCTTATTGGTTTCCAACAATGGCCTTGTTAGCTTCAAAAAAATACTCATCAAGCACTTTACAATATCTTCAAAAAGCTTATTTTGTTATGTACTTTTCCCATCTTCAAAAATATTCAGAGATGGTTGTTTCGTTGGTCCAAAATGAGTAATCACTGGAGCATGCTGTGTCTAGCAGAAGTCATAATATCATACATAATTGAATCAATATATACTCATATAATATTCTTAAAGTGCAGGTGCACATAAAAAAAGTGTATGTTCTTTACAACTTGAAATGAATACTCATGTAATATTGTTAAAGTGCAGGTGCACATAAAAAAATGTATGTTCTTTAAGCAAGTGTTTTGATATCATACATGATTCCAAATTTGCTACCTTTTTCTTTGGTGTTAGGGGTTGTGTCTCCATAAGAGTTGTACGAATGAGTGAGCTTTGTTTTTGAGCTCCGGTCTGGAGGTAAAGCATGTAGGTTCTTAGCTTTCAAATGCAACTGGTTCTCTTTCTCATCGCCAACAACTGGTATCCTTGATTTCCTTTGCTCTGTTGAGAGTTCTAATTCCTTTGTTTCTTCAAGCCCCCTGTAAAAATGAAGGATACCATTCATAGCCTAGGATAGAAAGAAGAGGCTCTGGGTGTCTAGTATAGAGCCCAGAGACAGTTGTCTTCTATGAAAACCTCCAATTTCCAAAGCCCTATCATGTGTTCTGGGGACTCTGTTCAGTGTTCTAAGATTGTTATCCGATGAAATCCCTTTCATGGAATGAGGTAGACTTCCTACAAAAAGAATCTTGTTTTCCTTGTTTCGTAACATGATCAGATAAATCTCCTGATGAGGGAGACCTACGCAATACTCTCTTTGCCTTCAATTGTTCAGCATTTCCAAGAGGTTCTTCTACTTTGTGGATGATGAGGCATGCTCTTCATTCTGATACATACCTTGTCTCATTTGTGCAATTTGTTCCTCTAGGTAAACACTGCTCAAATCTGCAGCCAAGACAACGAAGTATGAAGTTCCTCCTTTCCATCCATGAGCTTGCCTCTAACATAAAGGAATGCTTTAGAGAAGTCAATGTTTAGCTGATATTAATTATTCTTTGAGGTAAAGCATGATCAATTCATGTTCCTATTCAGATAAGAATACGAAACCACTGTGGCCATGGAAAAATTATAAGCAATCATAAAGAAATATATTGCTGGCAATAAAATTCACTTCTTCCAATCCTGAGTTAATCAAAGCTTGATGAATTGCTACATCATCCCTGCGAATAATATTCCAATGGATTGCCACATTTGTATTGTCATTAACATTTTAATAAACAAAAATATTCTGGAGCAAGGTACCTGTTAAACTACTATCACAATTACTGAATAGTATGGTTAGAAATTGAAAAACCTTAATCTGAAAATGACCAATTGAACCCAGGAAGATTTTTGCATACCCAAATGTTGCTAAAACATCACTGCATGTGATATATGAAGATGTTGACGCCCACCTTGCTAGCCCAAAATATTACAACTATTATAGTTAAAGCCACACTAATTTTGTTGAAAATTTTCATTGGTGCAAAATTCCAAGTATCAGTTTACAAATCTAGATCACGAATAAGATTTATAATAATACTGAACCATCAAACTTAGTCTTGATGCTTCTTGCTTGAAAATATTTATACTTGTGGTTCAAACTCTTCAGAAAGCAAGATGTCGAAAGACTTCACATCTCTGTGAATGACTGACAAAAAAAATCCATTATGCAAGTAATATAATGAAGAGAACACATAGTCAATAATATAGACATTAGACTCTGGGTACAGATAATTATTCCATTCAGATATATACAGGCATCCAATTTGGGCTTTGCATAGTCAAGAGAAATTGTAAGTGGAATGAACTAAATAGGTAAGATTAATGGGCAATCGAATCCTTGTTTATAGTAATTATGAGTTGGCAAATAATCTATGTAAACTCAGTTAAAACTAATTTTCATATTAATTCAGTTGGAAACCACCTTTCAACTCTGAATGAATAGAATTTATTATTTATATATATGTAATACAAGCCAGACAAAATATAATACTTGTTTTTGTTGGTAGTACTCTCTTTAAACCAATTATTTCCTCTCTTCTAGAGTTTATGGATTTAGTTGTATTGGAGTCTTCCTCTCATTTGAAACTTAAAATATTTCATATAGATATCTTATGTGTGTATTTTTCTGTAGTTTCACACCCAAATAAGTTCATTAGAGATCCCATTATAAAAGTGCAAACAAAGCCCACTTAGGGGAAGGTTTATATAAGGGGTAGGGTAAGGTCCCTCACACCCAGTCCATCCAAGGCTCACGTCCCTCATCACCAGATGAGCATACCCTCATTTATCATATGAGGGTAGTTCAACTTGGTGTTTGAAAGGGAATCTGAATGATAAGCAACCAGATGACCTCCTTATTTAAGCACAACCCCAATACCATGCCTTGAGGCATCCATTTCAATTTTAGTAGGTTGGTGGAGATCAGGGAACCGCTATCCCTAGTTACCAAAATGGGATATGTCAATATTTAAAGGAAGCAACACTTGGTTATAAATTATGGAGTTATGTCTGTAGGAGGGAGAGGAAGGGTGCATGCATTGTACATTTATTTATTCATTTTATAATATATGTACTTCAGGTCAAAACTCATACCTGCCACATTACTGCTTTTTAGGAAAGTATGGCATCCTCTTTACAATCCTCCCATGTTTTATGTCAACATCAAGTTCTATGCTGGTCAGTTGTCACTCCTACGCCCTTCCTCTTAGTTCACATGACATAGACAAGTTTAGTTCACATGACATGACACGAGGGTCATTGCTACAAATTAGCACAGAATAAATGCTTATTAAAGCTTACTGTCCAAAGTATAAAGACAAGACTCAATTTTTATTTTAAAGTTGGCTAATATTTTAATCACTGTAATCTGATTCTTATTCAAGCATTTGACATCTGCCATTAACATCCTTCAACTCTGTACATTTATTTTATTCATTCTATAATGTATGTACTATTTATTTTTTTCATTCTATAATGTATGTGACTATTTATGTCAATCCTACATTATTGCATTTTAGCGAAGTGTGACATCCTCTTTACAAATTTAGTTCACATGACATGACACCAGGCTCATTGCTGAATTGTTCCATGCAGGCCTGGAATTTCAAATTATTTGTGCCTGTCAAGTGAAAATTGCAAAATTGTAGGCCCTCGAATTTCAAATTATCTGTGCCTGTCAAGTGAAAATTGAAAATTTTGATGCAGGGTAAATGTTTTTGGTGCCTCTCATTTTAACTTTTATACAAATTCATAGATGGTCATTTCATGTTTAATATTATATACAAATACAGTAACATATTCTTTACTGTATTTAATTTAAAATCAAACCCATCAATCTGGTAGAGAAAAATCAAAAGCCTGCGAAGTGTGAACAATCCAAAACTCTATAAGCAAACCTAGGGAAAACACGGCTGATACAGTCTGGCCTGCCCTAATCTTGAAAATATATAGACACGCTGTCTCATAGGGTTAAAAAGAAAACATCCACTATAATATATAACAAATTCTTTAGAATAATACAAATTGCTACACTTGGTCTTAATTAGTTCACATAGACGAAAATATGTTATATAAGACTTCCACGGCTGGAAATACATTCAAAGAGAAGAACAAAACAAGAGCTAGGTGTGTTTGAATATGTATACACAATATCCGGACTATAATATTTTTTACCGGGTCTGGGTGAATAGTTCAAAATATGTGCCTTCCTGATAACATTTGTACCCGGTTTGAGGCTGATACTCCAGAAGTAGGGGAAGGGGATATCAGTTCAGAAAGATCAACATTCATTTAAATATATAGTAAAAGAGCCAAGTAGAGAGATAGAACAATTAGTACCTGGAAGTGGAGATGTCCCTGACTGGAGTTGTCAAGGATTTTTTTTTTAAATAACCTTCATAATAGGAAAATGCCAACCCCATCAATTGCCACAAGTAAGTTGCACAAGTCTTTCATCCAGCAACTCGATTCTTTGGACCTTCTCTATGAATAATATGGTACAAGCTACTCCTAATCCAGACACAGTGTGGCAATTACTAAAGATAATGATAATAAAGACACACTGTGGCAATTACTAAAAATAATGACAATAAAGA
>LPNX010036634.1:0-59526 GCA_001517045.1 Pseudotsuga menziesii
ATATATATATATATATATTTAATTTGCTTATACATTGATTGAGTTTTTTTGGTTCTTATAGGCTATTAGAATGTCAAAGATATACACTTAGGAATAAAATAGTAAGAGGTATGCTGAGTTTAAGGTAGCATTGGAGGTGAAGGGCGATGGAAAGTGTTATTTCCCTTGCAATGATTGCAGGGGTTTGCAAACGAGAAGAATTTTAAGAACAAGTGTTGAGAAACATTGTAAGGAGAAGGGGCATGCTGAAAGGGGGTTTGAATATTGTCCCTTGGTAAGACGTTATTCATTAGATAATGTACTTCTTGTAATAGTACTGATCATGTATTCACAAAATTTTTTATCATTTTAAATTTATGTGTTGTATATTATACACTAATGGGTGAAAACACAAAGTTGGCATACACTTTTTTCCTTTTTTTTGACAAAAAACTGCAAAATTTTATGTTTTTCAACTTAAAGCATTTCAAACCCATACCCCCCTTAGGAATTTAACCTTGATGTAAACAAAAAAGGTTAAAGAATTCTATTAGCTTCATACTCATTTAAAAAAAAAAATAGGACAAATTTGACGGGCACCAACGACATATACTTTAAATTTTTAGGTTTGGATAATTTGTGACCTATGTGCCCTTCATTTTTTAGAGATGGTTATTCATTTTACGGAAACCAAATGTACATTCATAATATACACAGATTGTACTTTGCAATGGACTATATGTTGAGTATTTTCATACCTAAACACTTTTATTTTTATTTTTTGAAACAACATATGTTTAAAAAATGGTTCCTTATTGACACATGTTTGTGTCCTCCCATTTTATTTGAAATGTGACTCTTATCATGCAAACTAAAACTACCCTTTTGAAGAGAAGAATGCAAGGAACATCCCTGTGAATTTTTACAATTTTTTTGTTGTCACTGTGATGATCTTGAATTTTCAGTGTGACTAATTGTCAAAAAATTGTATAGCAACTTCACGTTTTCACCCTAATGTTATTACATTGTTTGCAATTATAAAGACATTGCCCCCTAAATGTTGACCACCATAGAGCTATTTTACACATAATTATAGTATAAATACTACTTTACAAGGTGAGGAACATGGATATCATATTATTGAAGATCAAGTTCTTAATGATCCTTTGGATGAAGATTACCTTATTGTTACAGATGACGAAGATGAGATAAATAGATTGATCCAAGACACATTTTCTCCACTAGATGAGGACAACCTCCATCATATTCATGATGTTCCTCTACTTGACAAGTCCCAAGAACTTCTTTATGAAGGCTAAACAAGAAATCTTCTATCTTATATATTGTTGTTGGTGAACTTGAAAGTTTTGAATGGTTTATCAAACACCTGTTTCACACAGCTCCTAAGGTATGCAATGTATTAATTGCATCTTCACATGGTATGAAAAGTTCACTATTTTCATCTATTTTTAGTGTTAATTAATTTATAAATTAGGGATAAGAAATATTTATTATTTATATTGTTTGAATTTCATTTTTTTGTCAATGTTGCAGACTATTGGGTGAATTTCTATTACCACCATCAAATAATTTACCTTTCACATGTCAATAGGTATTCTTGATTATGAAAGAAATTGGAATGGACTATCAAGCTATTGATGCATGTCCTAATGATCATGTTATATATTATGGACAATATGCATCAGAAAACAAATGCCCACAATGTGAAATTAGTAGATATCGAACTGATTAAGTAACAAAAAAGGTGCCTCACAAAGTTCTTCGTTATATTCCCATAATTCCATGTTTCCAATGACTATTCAAGTGCCAAAGTATAGCATAGTTTATGGACTACCACACAAAGAATAGAAGTTAAGATGGTGTTCTTCGAATTCCTGGAGATGGTTATGCATTGAAATACATCGAAGAAAAATGTTCAATTTTTAAAGATGAACCTCGTAATGTTAGACTTTCATTGACAGCTAATGGTTTCAATCCATATAGAGAGCTTCGTTCTACTTACTCAGTGTGGCATGTTTTCATCCTAAATAATAACCTTCCTCCTTGGATGTCGATAAAGAGAGAGCACACAATGTTGGCAATGATTAATCCATGTATTTTTTTGAAAGTAGTTATATTATTTCATTTCTTTGTTTCATTGCTGCATGAGAACACCTTTTATATATTGGGACACATAACTAAATAGCATCGTATGTTGAATAAATTAGGTAAGTACCGAGTTAAATATATGAATGTATAGATTGAGCCTCTTATTGACGAGCTATTGAAGTTGTGGGATGGCATCACTATGTATAAAATCTCTAGACCAATAGGCCAAAAACAATTTTAGTTCCATGGAATACTTGCATTGACAATTCATGACGCTCCGGGGTTAACACATTTTTGTGGTATGTAAATCTATGTTTCACTTTAAATGAATATGTTTTTAAGGAAAATATTATGCATTTTTTTATTTAAATTAATAATCTTTTATTCTTATATAACATTAATACATATATCTTATAGGTCTTCAAACAAAGGGAAAATTTCCATGTCCAGTCTCTGGTCCTAGGATAAAATCTCATCATTCAAGAAGTTTAGGAAAGGAGGTGTTTGATGAGTACATGCACTTCCTCCCTAAGAACCATAGCTATCGAACTACCGAGAAAAAAAAATCAATGGTAAAGAAGAGAATGGGAAGAAACCACGAAGAATGGAACCTCATTGTTGATGTTGCAACTACTTCCCCAAAATTTTTACATTTTGGGGCCCCTCCTTTCATATTTATGTTTACACTTGTTTCCCAACTCAGTTAAGTCCTACATGCATACTTATTCTTTCCTAGAAGCTCGAGCAAAAGGTTTTCCCTAAGCCTAAAAGGTGATTCTGGTAAAAAATACTTAGGCCCGATTAAGAAACAAGCCTTACAAGAAAATATGCTTTCACTTAAGATTAATGGCTGAGAATCACTCTGATCAAGATCCAACGACGAATAAATGGTGGGAGCGGAAGGGAATATTCTGAAAATTCAAGTTTGCTTATGGAAAAAATTGCAAATCCCCCTTCCTCTTTTCACATTTCGAGATCCGACGACCCAAAAGGTTTCTGTAAAGGGAAGAAGCGAAAAGTTAAGGTTGAAACTTTGTGACAAGTTGAAAGTCCGCTTTCCAATTTCTGAAGTGTGAAAGTGTGGAAGCAGAAAGTTAAAGTTTAATTCTGAAAAAAAATTGACGTTCTACTTTCTAATTTTCAAAATCTGTAAGGGCAGAAGCAGAAAGGAGCTGTCAGGGCCACATGATCTAACGGATCAAATTGAACCCGATCCATCCTAAGATGATGTGAGCTGTTCAACATGTGTTTTACTATGAACCATTGGGGAAACTGAGAATTTTCCTCCCAAAGATTAAATTAGATAAAATTGTTGCATAGCAGGGCATTGATCATTATTTGTTTTCTATTTAATAATTGATGCATATCATTAAATTGAAACATTGTGGATTCTTGTTGTTTCCAAATCAGATATATCTCTCATTATGTTTTCTTTCTGTACTGCAGGTATCATTGCTCACCAGGTTTGAAAGCGGGAAGCGTAAAACAAACATAGAAGTAGAGGATTAATCACTACGAGATAGATATCATGTCCCCTCAAATTGACCATTAAAAGTGTTAACCATGCTAAGTTCATAGGGGATCAAGTTGTTATTAATTATTCCTCCTAGGATAATTTTTTACTAATAATTGTTCTAAGGAATGTATTTAATTTTATTTATGATGCACAATAATGACGTGGAATTAAGGGTTCCATGTCAAGAGGGAACATTGGGGAAATCTAGTCAACTTTCCTTGGTAAAAATCAGAAAGTCCATGACAAAAGCAAATAGGAGAATAAAGGGAAGTTTCCTAAAAGCAGAAAAAGCAGACAGAGGTAAAAGTAGGAAATTATTTCAAAGGGGAGGGTGCATTTTCCTCTTATGGAGCTCAAAAAAGCTGTAAGATAAAAGAAAGAAAGTTTTTGACAGAAAGAAAGAGTTTCCTTATGACCCAGGAAAAGTAGAAAGCTGTCATAACTCAAAAGAGGCAGCTTTTGACTAAGAGAGGGAACAGTTTCTAATTGTGAAGGATGATTTGGACTTGGAAATAATTCCACATGGTCCTACTTTCCTAATTTCCCAAAGGGGGTGCTTTTGTGGCTAGGGTTAGGTCACCCATGGGGTTGACTTTCTCTCACAGGTCACCATTGGCCTCAAATTACTAAGCAGGTCATCCATAAGTCTATAAAAGATAAATTTGAACCCATTTCTTGAGTTTGGTTGATGATTTTATTTCTAATGCTTATGATATCATTACTTCTGAGTTTTGTGCCTCAGACTACTGGGAGATGAGCCCCATCCTTCCATTCCCCTCTCCTTCAATCCCCTTTTCTTCCATTGCAGGTGTGGAGAGCTAGCTTGCAGGAATTGAAGGATTTATAGAGTTATTTTCATCATCCATCAAGTTCAGGTCGAGCTCTAGTGAATCCCTAGCTTCACTGATGCTCATAGCCCCTTGCTGGTCATGATCCGGGCCTCCTGCCCCTTATTTTTGGAACATCTTTGTAATGGTCAGTCCATTATGTAATATCTGTTATTTAATTTCATAATATTCTACAAATTACATTTATCAAGTCAAAATATCCCTGCCCATAAAGATTCTTGTCACAGTTTTCCTTAAAAGGGCCTACTTTATCAATGTATGGGGGAAAATGAACAAATATGAGTGCTATACGGAATATGTCATGCTGGGAAACTGATTTAAGTGATTTTACATGTTCATAAAACATATATTTATCTCATTTATAATTCTCATGTTTTACATGAATCGATTTGACTTGATTTAACTGCTTTCTTTAGACCCTAGCTAGATTACTAGCTTTTAGAGACTAGTTTTGCTAAATCTGATATAAAATGAGTTATGTAAACTAAAAATGATCCCTTTAAGTTCCTGTACATCAATTCAATACCCACCTTACCATACCCAACTCCAGAACCATTTTTAATTAGTTTTGTACCACCTTTTGGGATCCTCCTCTACGCAGGGTTTCCCTTGGCCAAAACTGCCGAAAAAACTCAAATTCATCCAAAAATTATCAGAAGAAACAAGAAATTCTGAAAGATGTTTTTACATGTTATTTATTTTATATTACTTCTATAACAAACCTCTACAAATTTCCATAATCCCTTGGTTGAAACAGGATGAACTACTCTTCCTAGTTTCATGGTTTGGTTGCCTAGAAGCGTGGAAGTAGGTTTCCGCGGAATGGATTCTGAAACCTAAATGGAACCAGATATAAATGTGTTAGGGAAGAGGGAAATTTAATGTCTTAAATTTCTTTTATTTCTTCCCACTGATCACTTCCTTTCCTGCAAAATTTCCCAGAAGAATTCCCCAATTTGCCCACTCCAAGAAGGTTTTCTGTGGAGTAATTCAAATTCAAAATTTTTAATTTAAATTACAGAATTAACAGAGTGTTAAGGTATGAACACCATAATTGGGACATCATAGTGGTATCAGAGCACTTTCCTCCACTCTTGTGGAAAAGAAGGCTCTCTGTTGATAAATTTCACAGATCACCAATTCAAGTTGCAACCATGAGGGTTGTACTAGTAGTTGAAGATGACGGCTTTGATCAGTTTGTTGAAGAAGAAGAGGTTATTTATGTTAATGATGGGTTTCAAATTTCAAGAGACAAGCATGGTTACTTTTATGACCATATGGAGTATGAAGAAAGCAATGTGGAACTACCCATGGCTAATCCTAAGAAGGATTTAGCAAAGATGATAGATGCAACTGAAAACTTGCCCCACCACTAGAAAGAGTATCTTTCCTTGGGGGAAGTGATTTGTAAATCCATTCCTTTCAAATATTATTTTTATTTTAGATTTGTATTTGAGCCTAATAATGTAGATGATTACTCTTTCAAGAGCCGCAAATCATCCGTAGAGGAACCAAGTTGTTCCACCTCTCTGAGCAATGAGGAGGAATAAGAAAGAAAAAGTGAAGAGTCATCAAATCCTTCAGCATGTTCAAGCATTATGAGATTATTTGGTTTTTCTTCAAGAAGATTATCCGCAAGTAATGATCATAGTACCATTCAAGAAGGAAAAATCTCAAGTTGTTTGAAAGAAGATTCTCCACAAGATCTTGCGTGTTTCCTGTTACTCGAAGAAGAGAATGAAGATGAATGCACTTCCAGTTTCCTTGTGAGTGATATTTAGACCACTGCTAAGGATGTGGGTTCATATGGTGGTGGAAATACATATTTTGTATTATATCCAAAAGAGGAAAACAAATCAGAGTTACAGTCACCTCAAGAGCCACATAAGGAAGAACAAGACAAGGCCACACCGCTTGGGTGTGAACCAGAAAATTTGTTGGAGGAGCAGCCCACTAGAGTATCTGTATAGAAAGATAGAAAGATGGAGAAAATGGATGATAGAAGTTCTGTTTTGCAGAATCCATGTACACCTATAATCATCCGATCCATGGGAGTAGGAAAAGACTTCGCTTGCATCTGTGGACTGGAAGATGAAGGACAATTATGAGAGATGAATTTACTCCTAGTCTCTCTATTGGTGAACACAAAATCGGTGCAAAGCAAGGTGATGTTTTCAATGGTGATAAAGGATCTTTTGGATCAGGTCCAAAAGAAGAAAAAATATTAGATTTGAAGTCACCATCTAAAATCCCTAAGGAAGTGGAAGACAAGCCCCCACCAGCAAAATGTGAGCTAGGAAATTTGAAGGAGAAAAATATGATAAAAAGGGATGGATACAGTTCAGAATTTTGGACTCTCTTGCAGCATGATGAAGCTGAAATTCCAATCCATGATATTCTTTTTTATTTTTGTACAGAACACATGTCATTCCAACCTTCAGAGATACCTTCCACTTCACATCATGAAAGTGAGTGTGCAGAAATTTCAAAGGCTGACCTGTATGTTGAGGATGAGTTTTATGTGGTGGATTCATGCCACAATAAAAATGTTCATATATGTCAGCTATTAGAATAAAAAACCTTGGTGGAGGATATTCTTGGTGAGCTACATCATTTGATTCAATCACTAAAGGAGGACAGAAAGAAGCTCAGGGAATCCATAAAAAACTTTGTTGACATCAATGCCTAAATGGAAATAGATATAAATGTGTTAGGGAAGAGGAAATTCAATGTCTGAAATTTCTTTGACTACTTCCCACTGATCACTTCCTTTCCTGTAAAATTTCCCAGAAGAATTCCCCAATTTTCCCACTCCAAGAAGGTTTTCTGTGGAGTAATTCAAATTCAAAATTTTTAATTTAAATTACAGAATTAACAGAGTGTTCAGGTCTGCAAACCAGACTTGGGACATCACAATAGAACATGTGGAGGCGCAACAATGTGATTGGTGCTTGATCCAACCGACAAGATCAACGAATAAGAAAATTGAGAATATACTGGGTAACTGATAGAGATAGTATAAATAGGGGTGCATAGCACCATAGAAAGAGACTTTTTCCCAGTGAAAGAATTTTGGACCATTGCTGTAAAAGAGCTACCTCTTTGCTAATAAGAAGGATCATTTTGCTGGAACAAAGGTCCTACACAAATATTTAATCGAAATGCATACTGTATAACTATTTCTTCTTGCTTATGTACATCATACAATGAGATTGTTCTAATCTCCTAGAACTATTTCCCAGGTCATGAATGTATGATGTTTGTATAAATGTTTGTGTTGACAAGGTAATAAATGGTTTAATTATATTAGAGCTACCTATGGTATTCTTTCCGTTGTGAATGGGATTATTGTGTTGGTACAACTATCTGTTTGACCTTTATGAGCATTTACAATATATTAATCTGAACTCTAAATTTTCTCCTTGTATGGGGATAAAATAATTTAATTTTAGATCTAGATTAGACCTGCATTTAGCTTAGACACATTCATATCATTCTTTAAACAAAAATATTATAAACGGTGGACTGGGTCGTAACTAGTAAAATATTAAAGAACTTAATCTACGGTATTCAGAACCATGAACCGAATGGATTCCCCAAACCAAACGGTGTCTGACCTAATTGGGATCATTCACCAGGGAGAATCCCTACTGCTTGGTACCTCAGATTTTTCCAAGCATCAACAGATTTGGTGCTAGAAGGAGGGAACCTTCCAGTGCATGGATGGTAGAGGAAATCCATTTGTCAGAGAATATTACACTGGGACATCTGCATCCAAAAACATTTTCCATGAAGGTCTTTTTCATGAATCAGAAGGACAAGAACAAGAACAAGAACATACAGGTTTTGGGGAAGAAGAATCAGAATGTTTGTATGTTATCCCATTTGAATAAGAAGATCTATTTAGGAGACATACACGATCCTACGTCAAGAAACTTGGGGGCTTAAAAGTTATTCCTACATTACCTAGAAGTAAAAATTCCAAGAAGGTAGCCTCTTACACTAAGTATTTAATTCTTGTTGAAAATTTGGAAGAACTAGTAGATCTATCCATCAAAGAAATTGTTCAGCCTCTAGATCAATTAGATCCAGAATCTCCTACAATTTCAATATTCAATCAGTCTCCACCATAGTATCCACCTCAAATCATGGCTACTATTAATAAACCATCATGGAGAGAAAGAACGCCGCTCAACATGGATACTCCATTGCATCATTTTCCTAAGAACCCATAAAAGGTGTTACCAAACTTTGATCCTGGAAAGGGTTTTTCTGTTGAAGATCACTTACATATTTTTTATATGGCTTTAAATCTCTTAAATGTTGACCATGAAGATATGGTTTTCATACTTTTTCCATATAAATTTGAACCTAAAGCATCTTCATGGTACTTTAATCTGCAAGCTAATACAATAGTAAATTGGGATGGTTTTCAAAAGGCATTCTTAGGGAAATTTGGCAACCAGAAAACTGTAGCCACTCTCATGAAAGAATTACTATCTATGAGAATGGAAAAGAAATAAAAGGTCCAAGAATTTAATCATATTTTCACCGCCTTATTGAATAACTTTAGTCTACAACAAAATCTAATAGAATATTATACTACAACACTTGATCCATCAATAACAATGTTTGTAAAAAGGGTTGTTAAAGTCACATTGGTAGAGAACTATGAAGAGGACAAGAAAGTAGAGGCATATCTGGATAGTATAGAAAATCATACTCTAGAACCTGAATTGAAACATACCACAAGAAAAAGGCCTTTGTTGTTAACTAAACCCAAAGATGAACACTCTAATGAACTAGAAAGTGTGGTGAAAATGGTGCAGAAATTGTCAAAAAAAATAGTAGGCATGGAAAAGGATAAGGGAACTAGTTCGTATAGAAAGCCATTCAACCATTATTACAAAAAAAGGGAAGATATTGGACAATCCCAACCACCTGTGCATAATTCTTCCGTTTTAAATTTTAATGAGGTAGGCATGGATAACTTTTGTACTTTTCACCAAGAACCTCATTTGAAAAAGAGCTTTCCATAGTGGGTTAATTCAATGAATTTGGTTATGAATTGGTTAATAAATACCCAGCTGACAGATCCTAAAGAAGATAAATCCCAAACTAATGATCTGGGGAAAACAAACGAAGAAACCACTATGGTATTATGGGATTGGGCACCTACATTGGGGCTTAGTGAAGATGAACCTATTGAGGAAATTCAAACGTCATCAGTTAATGTCACGATGAGAAGTAAAGGCCGAGTAGTGGATGAAAGTTGTTACGGCATAAAATAAAGAAGTTTAGAGAAAACATGAAGAAAATTCTCAGTACTACTAAGACAATAAGCCTAATCCAACAAATATAAAAGAGACAATCCTAGTAGTTAACAAACCATTGAAGACAACAATTAATAAACCCGTGCAAACTTTGGAAAATAAAACAGATACTACTAAAGAATAGGGAATGGGGTATGATACCATGGAGTACATCAAGAAAATGAAGGAAAACATTTCTTTATTTGAACTATGTAATTTGCCTCAGCAAAGGAGGAAAATTATGGAAGCTTTAAATCCACGTCCTAGTAGTATCCCAGAAGCCATAGAATTTGATGATGAAGCAAATGAATCCATAGAATTATGTACATTCTGCTGTTGTTTGAAAATTTTAATCAGAATGTACATAACTGTTTGGTATGTTTTGGATCTTCATCAAATTTCATGCCACTTTCAATTTGTAAAACTATTAATGGCCAACCCATACCATCTCCATCTTGGATAATTCAACTTGACAGATCTCCTATCAAATTCATAGGAGAAATGAAAGATGTTTTGATTCATTTGTCTACTGATCCCAGGGTCTATCAGTTCATAGATATTATGGTGGTTGATATACCATAAGCTTATGGATTAATTTTAAGTAGGGACTGTTCAACAAAACTAAATGGTTACTTTGCAATAGACTAGTCTAACATGTGGATGCCATTAAAAAATAGTCAAAACCAAATAAAAATACCGAGAGAACCACACATGAAGTATATTGTAACTTAGTTAGAAGGGAAGAATGTACCTGTGAACTTCTCATATTCAGTTTTAGGAAATTAATTTTTAGAGCTCGAACCAAGGAACTACCAAACTTAAGAAGCCAGTTGTGAATCAGACACACAATCTAATCTCCTTCAATTCTCACGGGCCGATAATATTGATTGTAATATAGTTAACTTAGTGACTAACATAGGAGATGATACTAACCAGTTAGAGTTAGATGATATATTTTGGCTTATGTATTTTGATGGTGCTAAAACCCAAGAGGGATCAGGGGAAGGTTGCATCCTGATTGATCCAGATAAGAATAAACATTTTCTCTCTTGTAGACTAGATCTCGAGTGCAAAAATAATACCCCTGAGTATGAAGCTCTAGTTCTAGGCCTGAAGAAAGCTATGGAACTTAAAGTAAAAAATTTAAAAAATTTTGGCGATTCTAAGATAGTTGTCAGACAAGTAAGGAACACCATTCATCGTTTATGTCCACATCTTAAAGGATACCAGTATGAGGTATGGAATTTGATGATGCACTTCAATGATTTTAATATAAATACAGTACCTAGATTGCAAAACACTACAGCTAATTTATTAGCTACTTCTACATCTAGATTAGTACAAAATAATAACAAATGTTCTATTGAATTGATTTTTAGGTCATTAGTACCCGACAATGTTACAAATATGAGGGTATTCGATGACGATAAGCATATTATAAATTTTTTGATGAATGAAGAATATTTTAAAGAATCAATAATTGATGAAGAATAACATTTGTCAGTTTTACAAAATGAAGACACAGTTAAATGAATTTTCATTCCTCAAGTAGTAAGAATCCTCTAAGGGATGTTTGATTTGTAGAGTAAATTTTGGAAACCATCCAATGTGAAGACGAACAGTTCATGAATGCAACATGAGCTGATAAATATGGGATCAAAAGTTGAACCCAAATATGTCAATATGGGTAAATGTTGCTCTCCTGGAGGAATATGTAAGTTTATCAAGTTGTTTCAGCAATACAAACTTCATCTTTGCCTGGACATATGAATATTTGAATACTTATGACACTCGTATTATCCAACACATGATTATCATCAAAACAGGGGAAAAACCATTTCAACAACAACTTAGAAAGATGCACCCAAAGTTAGAACCTCTGATCGATAACGAAGTAAAGAAGTTACTGGACGCAAAGATCATTTTCAAGGTTTGACATTCAGAATGGGTGGCCAATCTAGTCTTGGTGAGAAAAAAGTCTGGATATATAAGTATGTGCGTTGAATTCAGGAACTTAAATAGAGCATGAGATAAAGATAACTATCTAGTTCCACCAATGGAACAAATTTTATAGATGGTTTCAGGCTCATAAATTTTCTCCCTATTAGATGGGTTTTCAGGGTATAATCAAGTGTTAGTGGCTGAGCAGGACCGATTAAAGACAACATTTCATACAAAGTGGGGAAAATTTGCTTATAGAAGAATTACTTTTGTCCTCATGAACGCTAGAGCCACATTTCATAGGGACATGGACATTGCATTCAAAGGTTTAAGTGGTCACTATGTAGTAGTGTACTTGGATGATGTAACAATTTTCTCCAAGAGAAGAGAAGACCGTGCTTTTCACTTGAAACAAATTTTTAACCGTTGTAGAAGATATGGTATATCTTTTAGAATAATCAACCCATAGTATTTACCCACTTAGACATTATTTCATTTATTTTGTCTTATTTGCCTAGTCCATGAGTCCCACCATGTGCAAGTTGTCAATTGCCTATCCATAGAGGTCAAACTTGCCATTATTGACTCATGGAGCGCTTTGGAAAGTCCTGGGAATCAAATCTTCTTTATTCCTGGCCTCCTAGGCGCCCTTCTGCTTTTTCTGCTTTGTTGACTGCTTTTCCAGTTTTTAAAGCACATAAGGAAAGCTAGACTAGGTGAGGTGAACCTGTTTTATTCCCCTTTCATCCTCCACTCTTTCCTCCATGCAAAAGCATGTATGAGATTCCATTTGACCACTCTTTAGCTTTCCCATGTGCCCTTGCTAATTCGTGGGGTCCTTGATAGATTTGGGATCAGCTTTTTACACCTATGGGGGATTTGCCTATTTTGGGTAAGCCTGCTTTATGCTAGATTTGGATGCTTCCTTATGCATTCGATTTTATCATGTATTCTATATATTCAGAAGCCTATGTTATTACAGGGTTGGCTATTGTACACTCAGTTAATATAATTTTGTGTTACAGCTCCATATTCAGTCTCCATTGTTGATAATTTGCATGATCAATTGTTAATTGCTGTGAGTGAAATTAATCTACTGCAGGCCTGAATTTCTACAATATCTCTAAACCCAATGAAAAGCATATTTGCAGTTCTTGAAGGGAAATTGCTGGGACACATCATCTCAAAGAAGGGAATATGAATAGATTAGGGGATATTTGAGGCTCAAACTCATATTCACATGCCCCATGATAAGAAATATATGCAATCATTTATGGGAACATTAAATTTTGTTTGGAGGTTTGTTCCTGATTTTGCTCAAATTGTGAAATCTTTGCAACAAATGGTGAATCAAAGTGTGCAGTTCAAGTGGATTGACATTGAGAAAGTTTCCTTTATAGGTATCAAAAAAACAATAGATCAGGAAACTTCTTTTAAGAGTCCATATTTTGAAAAGGACTTTATTTTATATACCTTTGCTTCAGACAACTCTCTTGCAGCAGTACTTACGTGGAAAGGGGAATTGGGAGACAAATACCCAATATCATTCCTGAGTACTGGGTTACAAGGGGATGAATTGAATTATTTATCAATGAAAAAACAAGCATATGCAGTCTTTAAGAAAACAAAACAGTTCATACCCTATATTCTAAAAAATAGAACAAAAGTTGTAGTTCCTTACCCAGATGTTAGGTCTCTTTTTGTGCAAAAGGAACTGGGTGAGCGAAGAGGGAATTGGGTGACTTCCCTATAGGAGTATGACCTAGAATTCAACCAGCTATCATCATCAAAGGTCAAGGGTTGCACAAGTTGCACAAGATGGAGTGAACTTGATTGATGTATGTCCTATCTTCACTGCTCCTAAATCTTGGTATAGAGATTTGGTGTACTATATTCAAAAAGGATATCTACCGAGCATTGGAGCTCCAAGAAGAGAAGGGAACTTCAGTTGAATTCATCCCCATATCAAATAATGGATGGAGTGCTTTTCAGAAAAAAATTATGATGGAGTTTTGCTCAAATGCTTGGAAAGAGAGGATTCCTCCAAAATAGTCAAACAATTACATGCCAAACTAGCAAGAGGACATTATTCTGGGGATACCACCGCTAACAAGATACTTAGAGATGGATATAACTGGCCAACTTTATTTAAATATTCTCATGCCTATGCAAGAAAGTGTGATGCATGTCAGAGGAGTGGTGGAAAATTGGCAAAAGAGGTGGGACCATTACAACCTGTTACTATCTCAGAGCCTTTTGAACAGTGGGGCATAGATGTTATTGATGAAATCACTCCGAATTATTCATTACAACATCGATATATCCTTACGAATCCTAATTATTTCACACAATGGGTGGACGTGATTCCATTTCACAAAGCAAACGAATATGCTGTCATTGACTTCCTGCAAGAGAACATTATGACAAGGTTTGGAGTTCCAATTTCTGTTGTTTTTTATAATGCATCTTATTTATCATTTGTTAAAATAACCGATTTTTCTTATGAAAAGGGAATTAAGTTGCATTACTCAGCTATTGTTATCCTTAGGGAAATGGTTTAGTGGAATCGACAAATAAGAACCTTATCTGAATTCCGAAGAAAACCATTATTGAAAATCAGAGAAATTGGCGCTCATCCCTTCCAAATGCACTATGGGAAGATAGGGTCACTCCAAATAATTCCTTAGGAGTGTCTCCCTGTACTCTAGTATATGGAAAAGAAGCTTTATTTCCCCCAAACATTTTGCTTCGGTCTTCATAGTTAGCTCAAGCCTGTAGGGGTTCCAGTAGCGAAGTTTTACAAGCACGAATTGACACTTTGTTAAAACTGGACGAACTACGGAAAAAGGATAAAGATAATTTCAACCAACATCAGGGTATCATCAAAAGATGGTTCGACAAGATAAAATATAGTATAAGAAACTTCATTAGAGGAATTTTGGGGTGTAAAATGGGCCTCCTAAGGAAAATAATAAAATAATAGTTAAAATAATAAAATAATATTGATTAATTTTGGAGGAAGAAANTGATGTCATCACGTTTTTTCAGGTATTTCTTGTTTTTGGGGTAGCGGGGTCTGTCAAAAGTATGCAGTGTGGGTACTCATTGGATGCAGAATCAAATTCCGCATCCAACGAGCTCTCCTGATCGAAATTTGAGTAAAAACATAATGAGATATGTCGAAAATACGAACAAAAAAAGTAGTTTTTTTTAATGACAAATATGTGAATTCAACCATTATGGTTGACTTATTTTATTGAAATTCTATTGGTTCTTGAATTCCAACTCACAAAAACTTATTTTGGCACGTTTTCTTATAAGGCCCATTTTAGACCCAAAATTTCCTCTAATGTGATGTAGGAGACCTAGTTTTGAAATGGGATAATCCTCATACATAAAAGGGAAAGCACACAAAGTTCCAACATTTATGGATTGGCCCTTACCTAGTCACTGAAAATTTAGGCCCTGCAACTTACAAATTGCAAGATTTACAAGGACGGGAAGAAAGTATTCCTGTAAATGGCCTTTTTCTCAAGCATTACTTTACTAAGAGTCCTGGGAACCCTTTATACATAAATAAACTTGTTGTTATTGATTCCTTTTCCAATTGTTTATTTTCCTTTTTGTTTCATCTTATTCCATAGACTTAGTTTGTTTTATTTTAATAAACCAGCTCAATTTTTGGTGCTTGGAAGTATAGGCATCTGATTAAACTCAAAATATTTGGATGTCTGGAACTTCTTATGTTAAAGAGAAAATGATAAAGTTCAATTATAATGAGATTATTTAACTTTCGTCAGATGATGGAAAGGGAAGCTAGTCTTCAAGATCACATTTGAATCATACAACCCATGTGAAATAACCAAGACTCATGAGGCCTGAAGTACTGTCTTGGGGTTTAATCCATTCTCACATTAATACTTGTCTCGGGAAGCATATCATGATGGAACCATGGAAAGGAAGAAGGTCTGATGGATGTATGGTATTCAAAATGATCCCATTGCTACAAATAAAAAAAAGGGCCAAAAGGATTAGATTGATAAGTAATTTTTATGAAATATTCAGTTTTCAGTTAAAGAAATGATGCTAACTAAATAAATCATCAAACCAAAAGGGTTGTAAAAACAACAAATATCAACAAGGTTCTTCTCCATCCATGAGCATGATAAGCAAAAAAATTTGTCACTCACACAAAAGGACATTGTGGATGGAAGAATCTGTACTAATTTCTCAAATCAAAAGAAGCAATCAAGGAGGGCTCGAAAGACTTTTCAGTCATAAAGAAAGCATCAAAAGAATGCTAATAGCATGGGAATGAGGAAAAAATGAATACATCTTTCTTACTATGTTACGATCCTATGGAGTCTTATCTGGTGGCGACTTAAAGACAAGGGGTAAATGAACTTCATACTTTGACCCTAGGAGATTTATCAAGCCACTGAACTCTTGGTTACCTTACACCCAAAGAAATGATATCAAATGTGATGCTGGAAATTTGCATATGGTATAAGGAAGTCTTGGGGAATACATTTTAAGTAACAATTGAACATTCATAGTACAATACCATATGAAAATTTTGTTGTTCAAAGAAGGTTTTTTCAGAGATCTGTGTTCACCAGCTAGTGACCAATTGTTACTGCTGCAACTGCTTCCACAAAAGTTTTACATTTTGGGGCCCCTCCTTTCATTTTTACGTTTACACTTGTTTCACAACTTAGTTAAGTCCTTGCATATGTATTATTTCCTAGAAGCACGAGAAAAAGGTTTTCCCTAAGCCTGAAAGGTGATTTTGGTAAAAATTACTTAGGCACGACCAAGAAACAAGAATTACAGGAAAATATGCTTTGATTTAAGATCAATGGCTAAGAATTGCTCCGATCAAGATCCAACGACCAAGAAATCGTGGGAGCAGAAGGGTGGAGTCAGAAAAGCCAAGTTCACTTATTGAAAAGGTTGCAAATCCTCCTTCCACTTTCCGTAGATCGATATCCAATGGCCCAGAAGGTTTCCACGCAAATCAACAACTTGGAAAGGTGGAAAAGAAAAGGCAGAGGTGAAAAGTTAAAGTTTGAACTTCATGAAAATTGGAAAATATGACATCCGATTTCTGCGTTTCGTGAAGGGCAGAAGCGGAAAGGAAGAAGCAGAAATTTAAGGTTTAAACTTCGTGAGAATCTTAAAGTCCATTTTTCTATTTATGAAGTGTGGAAGCGAAAAATTAAAGTTTAATTCCGAAAAAAAGTTGACGTTCCGCTTTCCGATTTCTAAAGTCCAGAAGGGCGGAAGAGGAAAGGAGTTGTTAGGGCCACATAATCTAACGGATCAAATCAAATCTGATCCATCTTGAGATGATCTGAGCTGTTCAATTTGTGTTTTACTATGAACCATTAGGGAAACTAAGAATTTTCCTCTTGAAGCTTAAATTAGATAAGATTGTTGCGTAGGAGGGCATTGATCAGTATCTGTTTTCTGTTTAATAATTGATGCATATCATTAAATTGAAACACTGTGGATTTTTTTTTCCAAATCAGATATATCTCTCATTATGTTTTCTTTCTGGTTCGCAAGTATCATTGCTCACCAGGTTCGAAAGTAGGAAGCGTGAAACAAATGCAGAAGTAAAGGATTAATCACCAGGAGACAGTACACGTGGAGGAGAAGAAACGTGATTGGTGCTTGATCCAATCGACGGGGTCAACGAATAAGAATCTTAGGAATCTCTTGGGTAACTGATAGAGATTGTATAAATAGGGGTGTCGAGCACCATACAAAGAGACTTTTTCTTGGTGAAATATTTCTGGACTATTGTTGTAAAAGAGCTACCTCTTTGCTAATAAGAAGGATAATTTTGGAACAAAGGGCCTGTGTAGATATTTAATCGGAATGTGCGGAATGCATACTATAGAACTATTTCTTCTTGCTTCTGTACATCATACAGTGATATTTTTCTAACCTCCTGGAACTATTTCCTTGGTCATGAATGTCTGTTGTCTGTATAAATGTCTGTGTTTACAGGGTAATAAATGGTTTAATTATATTAGAGCTACCTCTGGTATTATTTTTGTTGTGAATGTGATTATTGTGTTGGTACAGTTATCTATTAGACCTCTATGAGCATTTACAGTATATTACTCTAAACTCTAAATTTGATCACTGTCCAGGGATATAATAGTTTAGTTTTAGATCTAGAATAGACCTACATTTAGCTTAGACACATGTATATCATTCTTTAAAAAAAATGTTATAAATAGTGGACTGGGAAGTAACCAGTAAAAGTTTAAAGAACTTAATCTATGGTGGCCGTAACCGTGAACCGGGAAGATTCTCCACACCAAACGGTGTCTGATCTAATTGGGATCGTTCACCGAGGACAATCCCTACTGTTTGGTACCTGGGATTTTTCCAGGCATCAAAACTCACCTATGGAAGTTGGAATATAATAGACATCTTCATCGTATGAAAATTGTATATGTAGCATATAAATATGTAATATTATGAATTTTATATTTTTATTGAATTTTCTCTACCATGGGTGTCATGAATCATTGTTAATGTGTTTTTGTTTGTTTAATATTGGATGTCGTGAAGCCATGAATGGGCTTCCGCAAGGAATGAAGAGTTATTCCATACAATTCAATAGGTTTTCTTACTATGAGCACCTACAAATAGCTCATTTGTTTGATATAATGCATATCAGGAAGAATGCAACATAAATGATATGGATAATCTTAGATGGAAGGACTGGCAAAGATAAAATTGGAAAAATTTGCAGTGACATTACAAAAGCCAATCACACATTGCAAAGTGTAATTAATTCCAATGCCGGAGAGGGGGACCAAAATATTAGTCTTCCATGGTTATTGACAGAGAAACAAAGCAATCATATAAAAGAGGTCATTCAAAAAATAAGGTTTTCGACTGGGTTTTCATTGAGCATACAAATATTTTAACGAAAAAGGTGATTTTGGTGGTGTTAAAACTCATGACTAGCATACATTCATTAAGGTAATTATTTATGTATATAATTTATATTTAGTACAACTTTTTAGTAATTGTTTTCTTATTTGGAAATAAATAATGATTTTCTTTTTGTTACAATATGTTCTACCTCTATCTCTCCCAGATAGCTTTGACGACAACATAAAACAAGTTTTATATGATCTTGGTAAATACATGAGGTAAGTAACAATTTATATGCATGAAATGTTTGTTCACTTTATTACATAGTTTATTGACATATTGTGCTTTACAAATTGGAACTTTATTATATATGCCTCATTCTTGTTGATCATTGTTATTTTCTTGCATCATTTGTAGGTGGATTTCATCTAAAGAATTCCATAAAGAAAATATTAGATATTGGAAGAGAAAAATTCCTCATCTAATGTGTGAAATGTATAAGTATTTAACTCCAGGATATTTCAATGCACAATATCACTATCTCATACACCAAGCTGAGGAGATTGAATTGTGTGGACTTGTACACGCAAGATCAATGTGGATGGTGGAAAGGGATTTCAAGTCATTGCAATCTTTTGTTAGACAAAGGGAATGTCTTGAGGGTTCTATTGTGTAGGTCTATATGGTATATCAATCCATGGTGTACATTTGATCCATCAGACCTCAACTTGAGTGCATTAAAAGTTTGTTTAAAGAATGCATTTAACCAGTTTGCTTAATTCATGAAAACATCATTAACATCAATTGAATGCTTAGAAACAGAATGAACAGCAAACTGAGACAGGAATGAGAAAACCTGAAATGAGAACAGCAAAACTGGTAAACAGATATAAAAAGAAACACAGAATCAGAGAGTCACAAATAGAAGTTGATAACAGAGTTCACCTCGTTCATTGGGATACGTCTCTGGGTCCCTCTCCAATGGGTACCGATCCAATTAATCACTTAAAATGGTACAAAAATGGTTCTGGAATCAACTTCAGCAACTGTAAACAGAATGCTGTACAAAGTCTTTAAGAACTCTCTTCTGAAAGTTACATTTAGCCTTCGAAAGGCAAAGAAAGCTAAATTACAACAAAGAATATTGACTTCAAAGAAATAGCATCTGGACATTTCATAGCGAACTCTCTAAGCTTCGCATAACAGAAAAACGAAGCGTTGTTCTTTAAACAATCTGAATCTCTCCTCTGTCTCCGAGTCCTCTTCCAATGTGGCCAATATCCTCTATTTAAGCGTTCAGCGAGAGGATGAGTAACGGATTCTACTCCTCGGCTATCATCACAGCTGTTATTTTCTTTATTATCGTTACAACCATATGCAATCCTGCCACATCGCTGCACAAGCGTTATGTTACCATGACGTTCCATATCCCCAACTCCACGCACATGTGTTGACTCACAACACATTGCAACAACTTGCAACTGGGCTATGCCACATGTAACATAGCCGTTTGATGTCACCATCAACTTCAAAAATGTCACAACACATGAGGACTTTGCCATATACCCGATCCGCTGTCACAGCACACAAATGTTGCAGCATACGAGGACTTCGCCATATACCCAATCTGCTGTCACAGCATACAAATGTCGTAGCACATGACTAACCTCCGCGAACCATTCGATGTTCAACTTGACGACGCGCAACTGCGCGGCCCATACTACAACTGCACGGCTCATGTGCAATTGCGTGGCTCATGCGCAAACTGCGCTACGTGTCCCAGCAATAAGTGTGCACCATGCGATAACTGCGCGGGATGCACCATAAATTTTAAGGGATGGTCGCATATAATGTTTAGCATATGAGTTAAAACCATAAATTAATAAATTGTACCATATTGGATTAGTGTAATTTTTGAAGATGAATAATCCACCGGATCATTCCTCCCCATTGGAGAGCTTTTGGACCATCAAAAGCTTGAATCATTTTGCAAGTAAGTGAGGGTACAACTCCCTCACTTTTCCAATCTCCATCCATCTTGCTTTGCTAGGATGCATGCCTTTCAGCCCCACTCGAAGGTACTCAGCATTCCCCCTTCGTGAAGTTCTTACATTTCTGTCAAGGATAACATCATGCTGTAACTCTTTCATGTATTCAGGTGCCAAATCATCAACTGAAGGAATCTGTATGTTAGTTTCCTCATCCATGATCATAGGAGGCTCATACAATTTAATATTCTCAACATTGACAACTGAATAGATTTGCATGTATGGAGGTAAATTCAAGCAAAAAGCATTGGTACCGATCTTTTCCAAGATCTCAAAAGGACCATACCTAATAGGCTTAAGCTTTTTACCTTCACCCTTCATTCTTTCTTTGGTGATATGTAACCAAACTCTGTCACCTACTTGAAATTGGTGATCAACTCGATGCTTGTCATGTCTGGCTTTGTACTTTGCCTAGCTCTTCTCCAACTGTTCCTGAACTGCCTGCTGCACCGCTTGGATTCTCTGGATGAATCTTGGAGCTTTATCTGCATCATGGAGTCCATCCACTGCATCTTTTCCAAAAGAGAAGTCCATCGGTGTTTTTGGCAGATAACCAAAACAAGTTTCGAAAGGAGATCTTTTCGTGGAAGAATGAACTGCATGATTGTAAGCATGCTGTATATACTGCAACTGCTCATCCCAAAGTTTAGGATGTTTACTACAATATCCTCTGAGCAGCTGAACCATTGTCCTGTTCACTACCTCTATTTTCCCATCAGTCTGTGGATGAAAAGCTGTACTTTTCTTAAGTTTGGTATCCATAAGCTCCCATAAAGTTGACCAGAATTATCCCAAGAACCGGGAATCCTTATCAGATACAATAGACATGGGTAGCCCAAAATGTACCCAAACATTCTGAAAGAATAGATGAGCTGTTTGTTCAGTAGTGATCTATTTGTTACATGGCATTAAGATACACATTTTGCTGAATCTGTCCACAACAACATATAGATAATCATGCCCTTTCCTAGACATAGGTGGCCCCCCTACAAAGTCCATAGAAATGCTTTCCCAAGGACGAGAAGAAACTCGAAGAGGAGTGTACAAACCCAATTTCCTATTGCTAGGCTTACTTGTTGCACACATAACACAACCTCTTATGTATTTAGCTACAGTTTCTTGCATTTGAGGCCAATAACAATGATTCTGCAATAATGACAATGTTTTACTTACTCCAAAATGTCCTACAATCAATGAACTATGTGCTTCTCGAATCACATGCACTCTCTCTTCCTCTAGAATACAAAGTTTACCCAGATGATACAAGAGTTGATTATGCACATAATAGTTCTCTTCCTGTTTACCATGTATTAGTGATGCATATGCTTTCTTAAAATCTTTATCTTATGCATACTGTTCAATATAACTTTCATGTGTTAATGAACTGTTTTGAAGAATGATTGAAGTATTTGTAGGAGGCCTTGATAACATGTCTGCTACCTTATTATCAATTCCATTTTTGTACTTAATTACGAGATGAAACTGTTGTAAGAATCCCATCCATCTTAAATGCCTACTTTGTTGTATTTTAGTTTGAGATTGTAAATATTGAAGTGGCTGATGATCAGTATGTATGAGTGTTTCTTTTCCCATGATATAATGTTTTCACTTATTTACACTCCGTACTAAGGCATACAACTCTTTTTCATAGGTCGGATAGTTACTTACCGCAGTAGAGAATGTTTCTGAATGGTAACAGACTGGCTTCCTCCCTTGCATCAAAACGGCTCCCATGGCAAACCCTTTGGCATCGGTTTCGATTTCAAATAGCTACTGCAAATTTGGCAACGTCAGAACTGGTGCTGTGCTAATCCTTTCCTTCAAAGTGTCGAAGGCTCTCTGATGCTTGCCTCCCCACTGGAAAATCTCTTTGACGCTTGTCAACGCATGTAATGGAGCAACAATGGAAGCAAACCCATAAATTAATTTCCTCCAATACTGAACCGCACCTAGAAAACTTCTGACTTCAGGAACGATATTAGGCCGTGGCCAGTTTACAATGACAGCAACCTTGGCTGGGTCCACTCGTAGGTGGCCTCCACCAATAATATGGCCCAGATATACTAAAGAAGTTTTAGCAAACTCACATTTAGACATTTTTACATAAATCTTCTCCTTCCTTAGTACATCTAAAAATTTCTTCACATGTACAATATGCTCTTCCCAGGTGTTTCTAAACACTAGGATATCGTCCAGATATACAATTACAAAATCATCAATGAATGAAAGAAAGACATCATTCATGACCCGCATGAAAGTAGCAGGTGCGTTACAGAGCCCAAAAGGCATCACAAGACATTCATACAAACCCTGTTTTGTTTTAAACGTTGTTTTCCAAGCATCATTCTCAGCAACCCTGATTTGACGATACCCACTACGCTGATCCAATTTTGTAAAGTAAGTTGCATGTTTCAACTAATCAAGCAAATCATCAATGCGGGGAAGATGATACCTGTTTTTAATGGTGATTTTGTTAAGGGCCCTATAGTCGATGCACATCCTCCAAGACCCATCCTTCTTCAGAACCAAGACTATAGGAGAGCCACAAGGAGAAGTGCTTGGTTGGATGACCCCCTTCTCAATCAGCTCCTGAACCTGCTTCTTGATTTCCTCATTCTGTATTACAGACATCCGGTACATAGCTATGTTCGGGAGTGGCACATCCTGCTACAAATGTATCTCATGCTGAATCTCTCTCTTCGGTGGTAACCCCTTCGTATCTTGAAACAAATCATCATACTCAGAAATGATTTCAATTAGTTCAGATTTATGTTTAGGGTTACATCCTTCAAAATATTTTGAGATCTCATCATTTTTCACCTTAACCATCATTAACACAAAATTCTTACTAGCATTTACCAGCCTCTTCATTTGTCCTGCAAAAACTATTGCTAGATTGGTTTTTATCTTATGTGCTCATACAATATATTCCACACCATCTTTAAAAAGATGATACTTATTCTGCTCTCTATAAAAGACTTCTTTCCGGTCATACAAATATGGACTCCCAAGTACAATTCCACAAATGTCAAGTGGTACTACATCTAGCTCTACCTCATCCATAAAATTTTCAGTAATTGCAAACTTTAGTACACATTTCTTTGTAACTTGCAACCGTGTATCATTAGTAACCCAACCAAGGGGATAGGGTTTTTCCCGTTCTCTATGTCCTTCTTCTTCCCCTCATGGAGAAGACATGGTTCTTGAGAATGTTCTCCTGGAGCCAATCTCAGGATCTCCTTCAATTAATTCTCCTTCACCACGCTTTAACCTGAACCTGGTAAGCATTCACAAACTTGCACCAGCAGTTAACCAGATCTGATACCATAACATGATCCGTCGGACCTCAACTTGAGTGCATTAAAAGTTTGTTTAAAGAATGCATTTAATCAGTTTGCTTAATTCATGAAAACAACATTAACATCAATTGAATGCTTAGAAACAGAATGAACAACAAACTGAGACAGGAATGAGAAAACCTGAAATGAGAACAGCAAAACTGGTAAACAAATATAAAAAGAAACACAGAATCAGAGAGTCACAAATAGAAGTTGATAACGGAGTTCACCCCCTTCACTGGGGTACATCTTCGGGTCCCTCTGCAATGGGTATCGATCCAATTAATCACTTAAAATGGTACAAAAATGGTTTTGGAATCAACTTCAGCAACTGTAAATAGAATGCTGTACAAAGTCTTTAAGACCTCTCTTATGAAAGTTACATTTAGCCTTCGAAAGGCAAAGAAATCTAAATTACAACAGAGAATGTTGACTTCAAAGAAACAACATCTAGACATTTCACAGCGAACTCTCTAAGCTTCTCATAACAGAAAAATGAAGCGTTGTGCTCTAAACAATCTGAATCTCTCCTCTGTCTTTGAGTCCCCTTCCAATGTGGCCAGTATCCTCTATTTAAGAATTCAGCGAGAGGATGAGTAATGGATTCGACTCCTTGACTATCATCACAGCTGTTATTTTCTTTATTATCGTTACAACCATATGCAATCTCGCCACATCGCTGCACAAGCGTTATATTACCACGATGTTCCATATCCCCAACTCCACGCACATGTGTTGACTCACAACACATTGCAATAACTTGCAACTGGGCTATGCCACATGTAACTTAGTCGTTTGATGTCACCATCAACTTCACAAATGTCACAACACACGAGGACTTCGCCATATACCCGATCCGCTGTCGCAGCACACAAATGTCGCAGCATACGAGGACTTTACCATATACCCGATCCGCTGTCACAGCATACAAATGTCGCAGCACATGACTAACCTCCATGAACCATTCGATGTTCAACTTGACGGTGCGCGACTGCGCTGCCCATACTACAACTGCGCAGCTCATGCGCAAACTGCGCTGCGCGGCCCAGCGATAAGTGCGCACCATGTGATAACTGCGCACCATGCGATAACTGCGCGAGCTGCACCACAAATTTTAAGGGATGGTCGCATATAATGTTTATCATATGAGTTAAAACCATAAATTAATAAATTGTACCATATTGGATCAGTGTAATTTTTGAAGATGAATAATCCACCGCATCAACATTAGTCAATATCTTCCAAATTTAGCAAAAAATATCAATCTTCCTCGCATTTTGCATGTCAAATCCATCAACAAATTTGAACGGGAGGCCCTATTGGGGAAAGGTAGAACAAGGAAAGTGAAAGGTAATTAGATGTTGTAGATTTAATTTATTATACAATTAATTTTTCAATTTCATATATATCTTACTCATGTAATTTTTATTATTCCATCAATATTTTAAGGTAGACTTAATTGCCTTTAATGATAGCTAATTTACAATTCTTAAATGTTATTTTTCCGTATAGTTGGTTGCGTGTGGGATGCAGTACATTTATACATTGTAAAAAATATTGATTGGATGGAGGAATGGATAGAAAGATGTAAAGAACTCTATGGTCATGGGAAGAGGTGAGTAGATTGATTAAAACAATGCATCATCATCGAGAAGAATATCCCGATGAAATTACACAAAGGAAAATTTATTTAGCATGTGATTTAAAAGATAAAATGCAAGTATATTTTATACCTTGATCATTTTTTATATTGTTTCCCATTATATAAATGTATTTCTTTTGTTTCTTTCTTTTTATATATTTATTTACTGAGTCAAGCATGATGCATTTGATACACCACAAGGATAAGTGGTCCAATGGTCATAAAGTTGAATGATAAGAATAAAACATTCAATTGCATGATAAATACAGTTTTTGAAGTCACTAATGTTTCCTCTAGAAGTGACAAGCATACATAAGTATATGAAAATAGGTACTATGGTTATTTGGAATATATAATTGAGTGTGAATTTAATTCCTTTAAAATAGTTATGTTTGAGGTCAAATGGTACAGGCTATGAATGAATGAATGTGATATTGAAGGAACTGTTATTGAGCATGCCAATGGATTTACCATGGTTAATACAAGGGAGCTTGAACCAGGTACAGAGCCTTATGTTCTTCAAAGTCAATGCATGAAGGTATTTTACTCAAAGGTGCCAGGTAGAGGAGGTTGGTCATACATTGTTAGATATGATCCAAGAGGAATATTGGTCAAGTATAATCTAGAGGAATAAGACAATGTTGAAGAAGAAGGTGATGCAGATCAAGAGTAGTTGGCCACCACAGATGTGTCAGATAAAGAATCTGATCAAGAAGTTGATCATCCAAATGACATAGAAGACGATTTTGTACTCGGGGATGATATTGATGATGAATATATAACCAAAAATAATGTTGATGATGATGTTGATATGAGCGATCCTTTCAACGATAGCGATTCTCAACCAAATGATGATATAAATGAAGAAGATGATGATGATGATATCGATGATGAGTCATGATTATCGATGTTGTAGCCCTCAACATCATCAATGTTATAATCATCATCATCATCATGCTCATCCTCATTAGAATAATCACAACCATCATCATATTCATATTTATGATCATCAACAGTATCATAATCATCATCATCACTAATGGTATCATCATATTCATATTTATGATCATCAATGGTATCATAATCATAATCATCATCAATGGTATCATCATAATCATAGTCATATTCATCCTCGCCGTCTTCCTCATTAGCATCATCATCATCGTCATCGTCATCGTCATCTTCCTGATGACGACGACGATGACGACGATGATGATGATGTCAATGATTATGATGATGATGATGATGGTCAATATGGTGGTGAAGGTGATGATGATGATGACAACAATGATTATGATGATGATGATGATGATGGTCAATATGGTGGTGAAGGTGATGATGATGATGATCAATATGGTGGTGATGGTGATGATGATGATCATAAGTATTGATCTCATCAGTTTCATCATCATTGCCATTGTCATTAAATTTTTAATATAGTACCTTGTATCCCAAACAAACATCTCCCATCTTAATTTTAACTTGGTTGTTCTGCTACCTTGCCTCCATGTTGCTGGAATAAGTCCCTGGCTTTATCCTTTTCCGAAGGGACGTAGGAAACTTATTGGATTCAAGGAAAGGGAATAAATCACATTAAAAAAATAAAAATTAAAATAATAATAAAAATTAAAGTAATAATAAACATTACATATTAATAAAAATTAAAAATAATAAACATTAAAAAAAAGAACAAACATTTAAAACTATCCATCTTACCTCCCCTCTGTCGCGACAAAGAAAATATAATACTTTCACTTACCTCACCCACGAACTAGGCCCGAGTTCGTAGACGAGGTTCCAAGGTTGCAGATGAGGCTTCTCACTTACGAGAGGAGGTTCCAATGTTGCAGAGGAGGTTTTCCACTTACCTCACCCACGAACTAGGCTCGAGGTCACAAAAGAGGTTCCAAGGTTGTAGAGGAGGTTCCAAGTTTACAGAGGAGGTTCAAAGGAAGCAAATCTTGTTCGTTAAATGAACCCCTTACTTGACACAACCAGAAAGCTAGCTTGTGAGCATGGAGAACCCCTTAAGCTACACCAAACATAGATAAATTTATTGCTTTACTCAATTTTTATAGTACGGTTTCTTCCTACAGGCCATTTTTTATTGGGTGGATGTCGGGATTTAGCTAAATTTTAATGGTATCCTAGCTTTGGGGGTTTTCTATCCTCAAGGATGTCCACCCCCTTCATATCCAAAAGGTATAGAGAGGGATATAGATAGATTGATATCAAGACCCATAATCAAAGTTGAAGGTCATTAAGGAATCATGAAAAGCATATGATAAGGTAGCTTCAGGATTAGGATCCCGTATAGGTATATTTTTTTCCCACAGAGATGTCTTTGGTAAGTCAACTGATTTCATTTAATCCATAACTAATTTCTAGTCAGGGTTTTATTGATATATACAATCAATAAATTGTAGTCAAGTTTTTATTGATAGATACACTATTGGTTTTCTCCTATCTTCCCTCCACCGATTGATTAGGATGGACTTTTTTATACAAAAAATACTTCACCTACTTCCTATAAACCCTACTACTAGATACCCTGACAATCAACCCCACTTATTAAAATGACTAACAATTGTATACAACCATTCTCCATGACCATGGATTGTGGTTCCAAGAGGCAGATTTGCACATTTACTAAAAGAGTAAGCTCCAAGCATATCTATGGGCCTTAAGTTATATCCTTCTCTGCACACCATGCATGTTAACCTAGTCTCATCTTCTTCAACTTCTTCTATTCCTTCAATAACATCTTGTTAAACTACTATTCGTTCACCCGCATCAGAAGAAAGTTACCGTCACATACCAAGACCCTGAAGTAACTCCTTCCTCCTCCTTAAGTCTCGAGGTCACATATCATCCCTGGTTGCATGCCTCAGTAGGTGTACCTTATCTACAAGAAATCCTTCCCCTTTTATATCCTTGTCTGAAAGATTATCCAATAGATTTTTGGCCCTTGAACCAATCTCACATTCTCCAAAAACACCTTCTAGTGCATGGAGGAGAGGTAATATTCCTCCTTCATCAATGCACTGTTGCATGGAAATATGTCCCTTGGAAAGGACCCTCAACATGGATAAAATCACAGGTACTGATGGAAATTTTACACCATGCATCCATTCTGGGGAAGACTTAAAGTCACCTATCTCAACTATTGATGTGATTGTAACTTCAGAATGTATTCACTTGTATATCTTATGTATTGTACCCCAATGTTTATTCCGGGAAGTTTTTTGTAATGTAATTGAGTCATGTCATGCCTCGATGTTCCGATCGGGAGTTTCTATAATGTAAACAAGTCATGTCAAGTCATTGTGGGTAACCCTCCTATTGTTCAAGGGTTAAAGTCCCCGCAGTTGCAGGGCCCTAGGGTTATTAGACTCTCCTAGTGAAGTTGGCCCTAGTGAGTTATTGTCAAGTCGGGAATTAGTATAAATAGAGAGTGAACCTCTCTATTTATCACACACTCACTCACACTCAGTTGTAGCGCATAGTTGAGGGAGAAGAAGTTGTTGGGGCTAGAAAGAAAGAGGCTACTACTGTCGGGAGATCATCTTACTGTTTTGGTGTTTTACTTTTGGTGCTAATTCTATCTCCGAGGAAATTGCGGGGTTTTCTCCATTTATGGTTTCCCTGAGGAAAAACGTTGTGTTCATTATCTCTTGTGTTTTATTGTTGTGCTTGTTATTCTCTCAGTTAAAGATCCTAATATAATGCTAGCTTGAATGATAAAAATATAACATCAACAATAACAAATACTCCTTTTAAGTGTTGAACTACCACTCTTGCAATGCCTTTTTAAATGATGGTATATTTTATCATCTCACCAAATGAATTTATCGTGATTGATTCCAAAACCTTGAAAAAGTTCTCAACTACAAGCATTTGTTCAACTGCTTTCTTAGCTAAACTTTTTCATCTTTCTTATTTTCTTGGTGCCTCTGTTGCAACTCATCAAATTCAGTCCAATCCTTCAAATAGTGATTGATGTGCTCAACAAGAACTTCCATGGTTGCTTATTCTCTATAGGTCAAGTATGGAAAAATACGTTCCACCATCTCATTGTTACGCTGTTGTTTGTTAGACATTTCAGGACTAGAAGGATGACTTAGCCTCTCTAAAAAAATCAAAATTACTTTTGCAGCTTGCCCTTCAGCAGCATTACAGTCATCTAACATGGTTAAGGCACTCTTTATGACCCCAATTTCATTTTTCATTCGCTTTCATAACTAATACTTTCAATAATTGGGAGAATTCCTTCAGCAGGTTCAATGACATCTACAGAAAATGCCCTCCTAGTTGTCTCCAAGAGAAATTCCAATGCACCTAGGCGCAAAAATGCTTGTCTATTATCTCGTATCTTGTAGAAATATAAGAGAAGTTTGAGCACTAAACCCATCTCTTATTGATTATATTTTAATTCATCATCCTTCAAGTGTTGGACCATGCTCAAAATAAGATTCAAACCACCACATTTTGTCATTGCATCGACAATTGCAAATTCAACTTCTGGATCTTTGGTTTTCTCCCTATCCTCCTCCAGTTCTTTATTCATCATCTCAATGAATTATCCATCAATTCCCTAAATTCTATATGTCACTGTCATTGGTGGAAAATATCTATTGGGCACTACTCCTGAAGTAGATAAAACCCCAGTAGAAGTTGCACTATTTGTAGCATGACTGTGTGTCTTTCTCCAAACCTGTTCATAAACTTGAGCAATGCTGAGAATTAGAGAGATGATGTTACTAGATACTAGTATCTCCATACCACAATCATCTTCCAATAGACCCAATAAATCCAACTGGTGAAAAATTTTATTTTTAACATTACACATAAGTGGACCAATTTCTGCACTCGAATACGGATTTTTAGTCATTGAACCCATAATGAACTCTTCTTGTGTGTGAGATTTTCTCAAAATAAAAAAGTAAAATGGCTCAGGCTTCAACGAGCATATTATATTGCATAGCTACTCCAAAATAAAAAGCGATTTTCTCCCCTTTCTCTCTTGACCATGACTTTGTAGGCCTGATATGCATGCCCATATGAAATGACACTTGTTCTTATTACTCTCATGTAGAAGATAATCTAGTAGCTCTCTTAAAGAGGCAATTGCAGTCACTAATTAGCTTCATCTTTTGTATGATAAGACCTCTTATCACTAGAAGTTCCTCCAACACTTGAGATAGCACTCCATCTCACATGAATCTCGAACGTATGTTGGGTACCTCCAGGAACTTTCTAAGGAGATCAATCAATTTATGCAGTATAAATATTTGTGATATGTCAATGTGGAAGCTTCCCTCTTGTGCCTCTATTCAGACCACCTCATCCGTCATTAACCTGCATATTGTAGTTAAGAATCCCTTTACTATCAAATACAGTCGTGCATCTTCAGAATTTTCCATATTGAAGAGTGACTCAAACAATTCTATAGCACTTTCACTTGTATATTGTGTTGTAGGGAGAAAATTCGTCAGCAAGTTGAGGAATCTAGACCGCCTTTCTGAAATATGACCACAAAACACACTAATTATGAAACACATATATGATCTTATAGACTGGGAACATGCACTCAAAACTAACTCAGATACCCAAGAACTTTGTTCAAATGCTGAGAGCTCGTTGGTAACAGACAACTTACAAGCCCACATTTTCCATCTAACATAACAGAATTTGAGCCCAAAATCCGACGACTTCCATGTATGAAATTCGACAAAATCCTGTCGGTAATTCAACAACCACATTTTATTTTTCCGTCGGTGGCATGTCGTCGAATATTCGACCACATGCCAAACTCCATCGAAATTTTGATGTACCAACTCGTCGAATTGCTGACTCCCATGTTGTCGAAAATCCAAATTTTTTTTCTCGAATCTGAGACAATTCCTTTGTAAAATTTTGGACTTGGTTCCAAATTCACCGACACACAGGTTGTTGGATATCCTCCAGGGGCTATTCAGTTTATTGACGGTGTCCGATGACTCTTTAGTCATTTCTCAGACAGTGATTTCTGAATTGCCCAACTTCACTGACATTCAGGTTGTCAGATATCCAATGGGGGCTACTCAGTTCACCAAAGGCGTCCGATGATTGTTTAGTCATTTTTCTGATGGTTATTTCTGAATTTCCCAAGTTCACTGACACTCAAGTTGTTGGATATCTGATAGGGGATAGTGGGTTTACCGACGGATCGCTCTTGTCGGACTTATGGCAACCTCGTCGGACGATCATCACAGAGCGTCGGATAACCGACAAGATTCTGTATAGTTAAAAAAATATATACCACCTATTTATCAACACCTATTTTTTCTCCTAAACAATTATAAAATATATCAACTAAAATAAATGAGCATAGTTCAAATAAGTAGTATAAATGCTCTACTATTTGGATCTTTTTTTTTCTATCATCATCAATTGACTACACTATTTTTGGACAAATTGCAATTTTTAGTTGATTAAATTGCATTATTGAATGCATAAACCAATTCATCCATCTCAAATACCCCTATTGTATCTAAATTATGAAACCCCAACAACTTATACTTAGAATTCCAACCATTCTTCTCAATTTTCAATTTTTAACTAGATTTCAAACCCAAAATAATGGAAAATAAAAAGACTAAAGAAGATCAAAATCATAGCATGTTTATATTACTACAATCCATTTTATTTTTTACTCTTTGTTTCATGCTTAAATTTCTTTTAATCCTTATTACTTTTTACTAAATCTAAAGTTAATATAAATCTATATTGCATTAATAATTATAAGGTAGATAGATATATAACAATTCAATCACCCTTGAAAATGAGAGATGGGATGTAGTAAGCATAGTACCTCTCATAATGATGATCAAGATATATTTCAATGTGATATATAAAAACATATGGAAACTTCAACCTATGATATATTTGAATGATGATGAAGACAATGATGATGAAGATGATGAAGATGATGATGATGATGAGGGTCAAGACGATGAAGATGATGATGATGAAGACGATGACGATGATGATGATGATCATGACGGTGATGATGGTGATGAACTCTAAATCTATAGCCCCTAATAAGTAATAACCATCATAATCCATTTAACGATGATGAAGAAGATGATGATGATGGTAATGGTGATGATGACGGTGATGATGATGATGATGATGGTAATGGCGATGATGACGGTGATGATGATGATGATCATCATTATGATGATTATTATGTTTATAATGCTTATAATGATGATGACGATGAGGTTCATGATGATGATGATAATGATGATGATGATGATAATGATAATGATGATGATGACACTCTCGATAATGATGATGATGATGATGATGACAATGATGATAATGACCAGCATAGATCCAAATCCTAGGCTTTATCAAGCGCCGATATGGATCAAATCTCTGGGGGTGCAAACCTCTTCCTAGGTATCCATTGATTTGATTCAAACCAAAAGACACATCTTTTTATTTAAGGTCTACATATAATATTTTTATTATTAATATTTAATATTATTTATGGCCGACATATAATATTTTTTATTATTTTTTATTTTGTTAGGAACTAAAATTGCATCATTTCCCTACACATGGTTTTAAAACCATATGCAAGGCCCTCCTACAACCATGGGTTGTTTAGGAGGCCTTGCACATGGTTTAAAAACCATGTGCAAAGCCTCCTAAACCATGTACAATAAAACCATGAGTTGTTTAGAATGTCTTGCACATGGTTTTAAAACCATGTGCAAGGCCAACATTTTTTTGCGGATAATTCAATTTTGTGTTTTTTTCTTGGCCCACATTTTTTTATTATGGATAATTAAATTTTTACTTTTTTATTGTTTTGTTAGGTAGGAAGATTATAACATCTCCCCCATATTAGATTGTTTTATTTTGTCCCATTAGAAAATTTATTTCCCATAATATTCACTATCACTATTATTTTTTTCCGACATGTTATAAACGTTACATCACATTACAATATCTCTCCCATAATATTCACTATCACTATTTTTTTTGTCGACATGTTACAAACGTTAGTAACGTTACATCACGTTACAAGATCTTCCCCATACTGGGCTGTCGAGTGCCTCTCGGTGCAATAATTATGATGATGATGTTGACAGTGATGATGACAATGATGATGAAGATGATGATGACGATGATGATGATTATTATGATTATGATGATTACGATGATGATTATAATTATGATTATGATGATTATGATGATTTATATGATGATGATGATGAGGGTCATGATGATGATGATTATGATGATCATAATGATAATGATGATCATTATGACTATGATGATGATGATGATGATGATGATGATGATGAAGATGATGATTATGACGACGATGATGAAGATGATGATGATGATGATGATGACGATGATGATAATTATGATTATGATGATTACGATGATTATTATTATTATTATTATTATTATTACGATTTATATGAATATGATGATGAGGGTCATGATGATGATGATTATGATTATCATAATGATAATGATGATCATTATCATTATGATGAGATGGTACCTGATTATTATTATGATGATAATGATGATGATGATGAGGGTCATAATGATGATGATGATGATGATGATGTTGATGGTGCTGACGATGATGATGATGATCAACATGATGATGATGATGAAGATGATGGTGATGATGAACATCATGTTAGTAACTTTAAAAAAAATAAGATAAAAGAACATGTCTAATTAAATATTTACCTTTCAATATATTTCATCATCTTCTTCATCCAAGTCATCATCTGTATCATCATATCCATAGTCAACATTGTAAGGATTGGCCATATCATCATTGTCATCTAAGTCAGTTACGCTCATTGTGTCATAGTCGGTATAATCTTCATCGGAATTGTCTGCTACATCATCTAATTCAACTAATTCTTGGAAATATTTTGTTGGATCATCATCATCATCATCTAACTCATGTTGATAATGCTCTTCATCATTGTCTTCTTCTTCCATAGAACCCTCCTCATTACCATCGTCTAGGTTATAGTTTACTAGCCTTACCCTTGGATCATGTCTCACAACAAATGACCATCCTACTTTACCTAAAACCTTCGAGTAAAATACCTATTCACAGTGGCTTGGAAGAACATAGGGATCCGTTCCTAGCTCAAACAACCTTGTATTTACCATGGTAAATCCATTATCATGTTCAATAATAGTTCTATCTGGATCATGTTGTTTCAATCGTAACCTGTACCATTTGATAACAAATAGAACTACCTTGAAGGATTTAAAGTCACACTGTAGAATATCTTCCAAATACCCATAGTATTGATTTTTTGAGAGTTCTAGATGTCTGTCACTTCTAGATGAAACATTGGTCACCTCAAAGACTGCAGATATCCCATAATTGGATGTTTTCTTTGTTTCATCCAATTTTTTGATGCGATATCTACAACCATTGTATACCATAGCCTTATGGTGTTTTACCTGCAACAAGCAATACACAAAAAGATTACAAAACGATTCAATAGTTATGCAGCAATACATGGAAAAGAACAACATGTATGTCAAAATGTAATTTGCAAAATAAAATATTTAGAGTGATTGATTAATATGCTTGCCATTTTATCTTTTAAACCATATGCTAAATCGATTTCCCTTTCTGTAAGATTTCTATCTCCATTGCAATGTGCTACTTTTACCAATGAAGCCACACCTTCCCATGATATTCCATGACCTGATTGTTTGCATCGTTCATTCCATACCTTCATCTAGTCAAGATTTTTTGTGATGTATAAAGGAATTGCATCCCATTCTTGACCAACTACTTGCTGACAATAATCATTAAAATGAAAGACATATGTAAATTTCCTTAACAAAGTGCATGCTCTTAATTTATGCAATAACTAGAAAATGCAATTAGAGTATGAATGATATAATAAACATCCACTAGAAAATAATTACCTTTCACCTTCCTCGATCTACCTTTCCCCTTCAGTTGCTCCCCTTCAAATTTGTTATTGGAATCTGGATCACAAATTCGATGTAAATTGAGCTTTGACGCTAAAAAAGAAGATATTTACTAACATACAACATGTTTTGGTATACTGTATATCCTTCCATCATAGAAGCCTCATCATGTGCTCATTGTCTCACCAAACCCTTCATAAATTTCAAGTGCCTTCAACCATCCACATGGACCTTGAGTGCACAGGTCCACACAACTCAATATCCTCAACTTGGTGTATGAGGTAGTGTTCCTGTGCATTGAAAAATTCCGAAGGCAGATGCTTCTACATTTCACACATGAGACGAGGAATTTCTCTCCTCCAATAATTTATATCTTCTTTATGGATTTTCTTAGATGTTAACCATCTACAAGTGACACAAACCAATATTGATATTTAACAAAAAAAAACATTAAATTACAAATAATGAAATAGTGCACAGAAAACAAATATAAATTACACGAAGAATTAAAGATACACTAAGCACAAGCAACTAGTCTCTAGTTACCTCATGTATTTACCAAGATTATATATAAATTGTTTGACATTGTTGTCGAAGTTTTATGGGAGAGAGAGAGGTGGAACATACTGTATCAATATACAAACCATGCCATTTATTAAACAAAGAGTATACAAACAAGAAAAAAAATATTTATGCAATAAAATAAAATAAAAAATTATATGGACATAACAATAATAATTACCTTGATGAAGATGTGCCAATCATGTGTTTTGACCCCCACAAAAACACCTTTTTTGTTATGATATTCTTCAAGTTTGCACAAATACAGTGGGAAATTTAATTTTCTGCATTACTTCTTTGAAAACATTGCTTTGTTTCTCAGTAAAAATCAATGGAATTGAGTTTATATTAACATGGTCTCCATTGCTATGAAATTGGATGACGTCTTTCATTGCATGGTTTCCTTCTTAAATGTCTTTGTAGGATTTCACAATTTTATCTTTCTCCCTCCTTAGATCCACTACTCGCCATAATGTTTTAGTCACATTCTTTCCAATATGCATTGTATCAAACAAATGCACAATTTGTAGGTGCTCATAGTAGGGAAACCTGTTGAATTGTATAGGATAACTTTTCATTCAGCGTGGAAGCCCATTAATTCCTTCATGAGCACGATGGAAATCATGAATATTAGTTTATAAATAAATTACATCATAAATAAAAATGGCCACTACAATAAACAACTCACAATAAAAATTTAGAATACATAACACTTCATATACGATGATCCATACGTACCATGATGACGATTTCTATTGTATTGCTCTTTCAAAGGTGAGGTGTCATTCTCCATGGTTTTAATGCAGTCTCCTGCTTCCCATTGAAAAGGTTTTCTTCGGTTGTTCTATACCTGTGATTCTTAGAGAGGAAATGCCTATACTCATCAAACACCTCATTTCTTAAGTTTTTTGAGCGACGAGATTTTATCTTAGGACCACAAACTGGACATGCAAATTTACCCTTTGTCTAAAGACCTAAAATATATAGATATGGAATATATATGTCAATTATAATTATATATAAACTATATTAACTACTTCATATAATTAAATGCAATTAAAGTGGAACTTAAAAATACAAACCACAAAATTGGGTTAACCCAGGGGCATTGTGTAGTCCATACAACCATTGCATGGAATTGAAATTGCATTTTTCGTATTGGTCTAGATACGTAATACATAGCGATTCCATTCCATAACTTCAATAGCTCATCTATAAGAGGTTCGATATATACATTCATATATTTGACTTGGAACTTACCTGATTGATTTGAAGTACATATAAAATATATAATTATGAGAACCATTAAGATATATAAACCATGCACAAGAGTAAAATAAAAAAATATACAAATGAAATTAGGAAACATAATATGACAAATGAGATGCCACAACTACATTAGAAATAAAACAGTTGTAGACACAAAATACCTGGAATAATCATCGACAACATTATGTGCTCCCTCTTTCTTGACAACCATGGAGGAATGTTATTATTGATAACAAAAATAGGCCACACCGTATAAATGGATTTCATCTGTGAAAATGGATTAACACCATCTGCTGCCAAATAAATTCTAAGATTATGTGGTTCTTATTTAAAGTGAGACCACTTTTTCTCCATATCTTTAAAAGAATAACCATCTGCAGGAATTCAAATAACATCATCTTAACTTCTGTTCCTGGCATGGTAATCCTTAAATTACACTATGTTTTTGCACCTGAACAATCGTTGCAAACGTGGAATGATGAGAATATAACGAAGAACCTTATGAGGCACCTTTTTTTGTTACTTGATCTGTTCGATATCTACTTATATGAAATTTCGTACATTCTATTGCAAATTCATGTTTATTATAATATATAACATAGTCATCGGGGGCATGCATGAATTTCTTCATAATGCATTCCAATCTCTTTAATGATGGAACATAAATCTCAATATGTGCAAGGTAAAATATTCGATGGTGTTAACAAAAAAAATAAAAATATAGTTAATGTAGAAAATAATTAATATTAATGAAACACACTTCATCTGTATGATAATCAATAATGAGTTAACAATACAATTATTAGAGGAATGCAGATAAAATTTATCATGGTCATATATATGTGATGGATTATTTTACATACCTTAGCATCCATGTGATTGATATGTTTGAAAGACCATCCATAACCTTACAGTTTATTTCTAACAATACAATAGAGAGAATATTTGTTTTGGAGCCTTCATAAAGGGGTTCATATGCCTTATCGAGAAGAGGTGTATCGTGAACACCATCAAAGTCATCACCATTTTCATCATCATCATCAATTCTAACATTAAATGAATCATGGATCAATTTATTTGTACCATCATCCTAAACTACATTATCAGTATGATCATCTTGTTCAATATGATCATTCACTTGTTCCCCATTGAACATAGACACTCCATGATACTGATCTTGTTCTGAAAGCACTTCCTCTGGACGATATGTCATACGGTGTCTTTCCTTTATAAATACATGAAAACATCAATAGATATAATTTAATATAGGGAATATTAAAATAATACATACATTTACCAAAGCAAAGAATATAAAAAACTTTATAATGCTAAACCTACAAATGGATGATACTCATTCCCCCCCTCAGCATGTCCATGTTCCATGCAATGTTTTGTGGCTTTTGAGATCAATTTTATTCTCCTCTTAAATCCCTTGCATTAAATACATGGACAATAACATTTTCCATCACCCCTTCATTTCGCTGCATCCCATAGTTTAGCAAGCAATTGTCGATTTTGCTTGTTTGGATCAGGATTATTTCTACTTGGCATTTTGTCACAAAATTCGTGAATGAATACTATCAAAAATCTTAAAAAATCAAGTTCCACACATCACAATTTTCTCAAACGTAGGTTTGTTGAAGAATAAGAAAATTCTCGCAAACTGTCTGTCGAAGAAAAAACAAATTCCTGCAACTGGCCATTGAAGACTAAAACAATTCCTCAAACCGCGCATTGAGGAATAAATAATTTCCGCAAACCATTCGTTGGTTCTATAGAAAACATGTCGGAATGTTTAAAAATGTTTATATTTATGATTTGATAGTCATCGAATATCCAACGATATGAACCTAGTTACCGTTGGAAATATGGGTTTAAATTATTTTCAATATGTCTTTATATTATTTAAAAAAATAGCCCAAAGATGTCAAAAATTTGACACACTATTGTCGGATATCTGACAGCTAATCCTCCACGTGTCATCAGAAATTTGACAAATGGTCATTGCAAATTTGACACTCAGTCATCGCATATCCAACAACTTATCCTCCACGTGTCGTCGAAAAATATACGCTTAGGACGTCAAAAAATCAATGGTCAAAAAAGAAATCAGAAGGTACAATACTTTTCATCATTGCAATCCAACACATCCGTACTTTACGTCGGATGTCATCGGATTCTGTCGTCAGATTTTGGGTTCAAATCATGTTGTGTAAGAACATACTTGAGTGCAAGGTAATCAACTCTCTTCGAATCCCTTCGATATTTTTGAACTAAAACTTTGGTATATTTTAACACTTTGTATTGCTTCCTCACAAAGTCCAAATATGAGGCACCCTTTTTCAATTCACGATAATTTAATAGTTGAACATCCTGGATTCTTGCATCCCGTTATGAATCATTTTTAGATAAACCATGTTGGGATTTACCAACCTTGGAACTATACTTTGAACTATAAAACCTAACCTTTTTACTAACCTTGGAACTATACTTTGAAACCTATATCTATTACCTCAATACCCTTGTAGAGATATCCCAAGCCCCTCACTTCCATTATTCAATCCCCTTGTGGGGATATCCCAATCCCCCTATAGGAATTATGGAAGCCCCTTGCAGGCATTATTGTAAACACTGTACTGGAATATTGTAAATATTGTGCGGGATATATTGTAAACACTGTGCGAGGATATTGTTAACACTGTGATTTTTCAAGATGATATCATGCTTATTATATTGTGGTAGGGTGTGCTCAGAACAGGCATACAAATTCTAGTCAAGTAAATGTGATTGTCATATTAACACTATAGTTTTTCTTCATTAATCATGTTTATTAGACATGGTTCAATTTTTACTTTTCAATATGAATATGTGTTGCTTCTTATATTGTGGCAGGATGACCATGGGAAATCCCCAATGGTGTCCCATCAGGTAAATGTTAGCCTAATTGCACCTAAACATGATTAAAGTATTTTAAATGCATGCTATTTTTTTCACATGAATTTTTGTAATGATAAAAGTAAATTAACTAATTTTATTGATTGATGTTTGTCGATAACACCACATCACGATGATGAGGTGGTCACTGAGGAAGATATATTTTATTCAATTGAACCAATGGGAACTGTGAAGAAGGATTTGAAAAAGTCTAATCAAGAACTTCTTAGACTAATAAAAATCAGACCCATGACTGAGGAAATTAAACCAAGAATTGGTGACTTGAGGCAAACAATAGTACAGTTCGGGGTAAGTGGCATCTTTGAAAGATTTTAAGAATTATGACATATATTCATTTATGTTATTTTAGATCTCTATTTTTTATATGATCTAATAAATTAAAGTTTTATTTTTGTAGGAATTTTTGGAGACAACACCCATGCATGGAGTACAAGATGTAGATGTCGGTATTGGTAGTAGAGATGGTTCAACACGGTGTAAATCTACCATAACAAAGAGTCTTATCGACTCTCCTAAACATCAATGCCATTATATGCTACAACCTCACCGAATGATGTATATCAGCAGGGCCCTTCACCCACTACTACTTCACAGGATGTTAGAGAGGAGAATAGCATCGAATGTGAAAGTTCCTATCCACGAGAAGTACGTGTCGTTAGAAAGGGATAATTTCCCATTACATTCTTGGTAGACAAGGAATGTGTTCCAATCAAGATACCAAATATTGTAGGGATATTAATTTTTTTTTTCATGTAATTCAAAGCCACATACCTCAAAATATTTTTAATTAGTGATCATATTGTTTTTGCAGGAAATAATTTTTTTTATAACAAACTGCATGAGAAGGCATTGGATATTTTTTGGCCCACCATTCGTACACGGTGGAATTCCTAAAATGACAAAATGAAAGATTATTTGATGAACCACATGGTTAACTTTTTGGTGATACCTTCAACAAAAAAGGTGTCACTGCATCAGCTAGCTTAAATTTGAAATATGTCAGGGCAGATAATAGGGAGATTTTGCAAATTAACACTAATTATGAGCATCCTATGATGGTTCCAAAGAAGGAGTGGAAGGAACTCATGGATGATGCAAAGGAGAAGGAATTGAGAAAACAAGGAAAGACTCAGCCAATTGGTTCAAGAAGGTATGACACATATCATATTTCCAATGAAAAATGTTCATTTTTTTTACTTTTAAATATATTTAAGTTGTGATATCTAACATATTTGAAACCTTTTATGTGCATGTTCAATTTTCTCACATTACTTTGGACTTGAATTTTGTGTTATGTCAAATTTGTATATGTGATAGCTTGAAAGTTCTTAAGAATTGGAAATATATCAATATGAAAAATTATTTTAATAAATGAATGGTTTCAAGCATCCCCATAAAAAGTCTAATTAATCTCCTTTTTAGACGTTAGAAATATTGAGTTGATAATAAAATCTTTTAGAAGACCTGATATGAGCACAATCCCTCAGAGGTCCAAGCGCACCACCAACGTTTTCTCTAGAAATTGTGTTTTCTTCTTAAACCTGCTTTGTGATCGGTGTAGTCATGAATACCTTTATAAATATTTTCATCATCATTGTTTTTACCCTTAAGTGGATCCTAGCCTTGCTTAAAATTACCATATTATGTTTGAATTGAAACAACGTGTTAGTGAGAATGATTGACAAGGTAGTGTGACAATAGTGTACTTGAGTAACCTTGGTGTACTTGGACTTATGTTTTTATAGACTTAGTCATGTCAAACATATTACCAAAACAACTAAGTTTCCTCATAATAAGGCCACCATTATAATGTACTTGTGTAATCTATTCATGAATGATTACATTGACAAATAAATGTATTTTTTGGTTTCAGGGTAGAACAACAAAAGTAGTGATTGTAATGGCACCAAACAAGTACCACATGATGGTGGGAAGCTGCCTCATGTTGCTGGTGAGAATCCTATCCATTCATGTATGTATGCAATGAAATATAAGTATTTAATATGATTTCAAATATATAGTTGATGATGTGTAGTAGTAGATTTTCTTCTACAAATTGCAGAGCATGTACCTGCTCATGCTCAAATGGAAGAGGAACAAATGGCAGAACCAATGAACCCTCTAGTTGTCTCATCTAGTCAGCCAACAAGTAAAGATGATTGTAATGATATTTGAAATAATGAAATACTTATTGCAATAAATTGCTAAACATTTATATCTATATAAATGTCTTGGTTTTTGCAGATTATGCCCCTCTCCAGCGACCTCCACGCCCTACTATTTGATGTACCAGAAGTATTGTATGAGATAGCATGCCCACACAATCAACATAACTACAAGGAACAACAACTTAAATGGGAAATGACAACGAATTATATGTCCCCATATTAGACTTTATGAAGAAAAAAATCAAAACAAAAAAAATGTAGTTGTATACATTTAAGATTTGTATTTGTATTAGTCACTGCATACTATTATTTTTTAATATGTTTGATATCTTCCGAGGACTATGGTTATCCTCAAGGGGAAGGCTACCCCTTGCTGAGTTAACCTGAGGAATATGAGATGACCACATGAGATTCCTTATCAAATGATGATGATTTTCATCTCCCACTCTTTGCATGAGACACATGAGACGTATGGCCACATACTATTGAGAAGGTTGGGTAACCTACCCTCACATTGAATTAATATGCATGAGCCTAGTATGATGTCATGTTGCGTTGTTATGTTATGTTGACTTTCATGTTTACGTGTATGTGATGTTTATCCTTGTGGTGACTCATGATTGACCCTTGCATGGTAACGTTGAGCTATATAACCCTTAAATGTTGATGTCCATCTTGTTGATGACTAGCATGACCCATTAGGGGGGTTGTACACCCTTGCGTTGACCTTAAGACCCATCCTTAGGTTCCATCCACCATATATCTACCTTATATGAATTTTTTGGAGTACTTTGCTATCGTTTTTTATTGTGAGTTGGTCATACTGCTGTGCTGTTACTGTTTTTTTATTTGTGAGGGTTGGAAGATCTATTTTAGGATCTTTTCTAGTTTTGGGTTCTCTCCTTTCACATCTATGTTTTTTCTAGTTGAGTATCATGCAAATAACCTTACGCTAAGATGTTGAAGTCTATTTAGAAGCATTTTTTCTGAGGATAAGGGAGGTATTCCCTAACATCTTATGTTGAGTATATAATTGGTTCAGATATGATATATATTTCTACTTTTATACATTGCTATCTTTTATTAACAAATTATATCTAATATAGATTACTACTGTTATTGTTTTTCGGTACTTTAATGGTTACTGTAGCTCATTGTTTTTGAGACATGTTCGACATGAAGGATATTGAGGTATGGTTATTTTTTCCACAAAAATGACATAATTTTATTGTATTGTAGACAACCGTGCCATACTATTTTTTTAACATGGTGGGATTAAAAATTAATATTTATTGACATATAATGGGCTACATTAGTGGCTCATTCCAAGACAACACTCAAGCTATTTTTTTCTATGTATATTGCATTAACCATTATCAGTATCATGTCAAAAAATTGTATTCCTTTGATATGGACTTGAGGCTAAGCACATCAAATAACAATATGACCCACTCATTTAACGTAAATACCTCAACAATGATACTCAACCCCAAACACAGTTAGGCACTTTCTAGTAGACTCATCACAGTCATGGAAAAACCCTGTATGCTGCAATTAGTAACATTCACATTCCAACCAATAACTTGGGTTTGTTTTTACCCTTTACCCTTTCCTCGAGATCCTGTAGCAACCTACTTTTACCCCCTCGGTCACCCTAAAGGATGCTTGTAGCCTCACCCTTCCTTCCCTTCAACACTACATCCTTGGGAATCTTCCTTAAGGATGTTACAACCTTGTTCATATGGGTGACAGTCCTTTACCCTCCTCTCAATCTAGTGCAAGCCCCTTTATTACACTATGTGGCATTTACCAATACCTTAGGGCTGACCTTACAGTGGCGACCCTATTTACTTAAAACCCGACACTTGTCTCCGTTGGACATACCTTTGATCCTTGCACACAAAAAAATATAGTTGCTAGAAGGTCACATATTGTTTGACACTACTACATCTGGATGATTTTGCATATTCTCTTATACTTATCAAGTTATAACCGTACTTTTAAGTCTAGCTGATTCAGTGCAGAGAACTAGTGAGACTATATTATTCTATCTGGCATTTTTATCAGACTTACCTAGGTCTTAAACACTATAGAAAATCATAGAAAGATATTGGAAGCCAAGAGAATTGCCTTCCAATTTTTTTGTTCTCTGTCTATGTTATACCCTATCTGTTAACATTTAGAATTTAGATTCCATTCCAAGATGTTAGTTTGTTTCACTAGCTGAAAAATGCAATCTTCGTCATTCACATCTGAACATGGCTCCAAGGCTTCTCAAAGTTTTAGGAATGGGTCCAAGGCTGCCCAAAGTTTCAGGAATGGTTCTTTGTGTCTGGTAGGTATGTTAACATTGGATATCTGTTATCTATGAAGTATGTTCTTCCCTAAAACATTATAATTTCTTTTCCCTTACAATTCTGTCCATGACTCCAAGGATGCCCAAATTTATAGGGATGGTTCTATTGCAAAGGTGTGTAGAATCCCATAATTTTTTAAATTATATTATTTGTGGTTACCTCTTGTTTGAATTATCCACATTGAAGTGGCAACCACCCCAACACTAGGATCCTACATTTACACACCTTCATAAATGCATTCAATCAATACCCACCTTCAATGCTTTTCAATTTCATTGATATAACATTTAAGCCGCCCTTAAATGCTTATTTCGTCTTGGCATGGGTTACCAAGGGTCTGTTATCAGTGCCCAATAAACTGCCAACAAATTTAAGTTAATCCATGCATAAGTTATAGTGCTTTGTGTGTATGAGAGTTGCACTTATATTCCCTCCATAAATTACAAAATAAAAATCAAGAATTGTTCCACACGATTGCATGCAGATGGGTACATATGCAAATGGGTACATATACCATTCTTCCATGTTAATGAGATGTCCCTATTTTAGTTGTTTGAGAAAACTCCGTTGGAAACACAGTATGTTCCATAACCTTTGCCAACATTTTCAATCTACTAGCATAACTTCTTATCTTGCTCATTCTTTACCATGTTAGTGGCATAGACCTGGGCGTCTATATGGATCGCTAACCTTTCCAATTCTAGGGTCAAATAACTAGTCTCAAACAACTCACCAAACTCCATATGTTACCCACCAACAATGAGGCCAGGTCTCCTCTTTTAGTCCCCCCTAAAAATATTATGTTCATAGTTTGAATAGTTGTTGGATGGAAATCCTTTAAAATGGATTAATATATATGTTTTTCATGGTATATTATTGTTTTTATGTATTATTGAAGGGTGAATATATGAAATGGAATCATGAGTATCCCTACTAAGTTTACCATTCCCTCATGTAAATTATGGACATATTATTTATATTCTTGTTGGTTAAAGGGTCACGGGTCTTTTTTTGGGTTAGTCATCCTCTTAATAAGTTTCCTAATTATGTTGAATTTATGCCTTTATTGTTTAAAGCATTCCAGTTATGAGAATGTAGGAGGTGATTTGCATATTCACTTAAATACACACAGTATGCAAGTAAATTCACTTAAGTTGAAGAATACATTTACAACAATTCTACAAATTGGATAAGTAGTTGATTTGGAAAAATGTCTGCAACCTATTGAGAAATGATCGCAGCTAGTTTCAAAATACCCATTGTACTAATAAAATGCTTGCAATACCTTATAAAACTCCTGTAGGACTCAAACATATGCACGCGGTTCCAAACAAATGCACGCAAAAATGCACAAAAGATTGAAAAATTCCCGCAGGTGGCCATAGCAATACATGAAGTAAAATGCAGAAAGAAATTAGCTAAAATATGATTGCAGAAATATACATTTGTGAATGGTTGATATTTTTTTGTAAGTAATATGAAGATCCTTATATTAACAGTAAAAACAAAATTACAATCATAAACCCTTAGGAAGGCCCAAATCCATTGTCTTTAACCAACCCATCCCATTTTAAAAACCAAAGGGTCACCTAAAAAATCCCAATAGTATCCATCTTCATAGTCGAGTATACAAAAAGAAATCCACTTTTCTTGAAACAATACAATGTCTACAGATTACTGAAACCATAATAAACTTCAAATTTGAAAACAACATGTAGGAAAATGCTGACATGCATCATACCAGAGAGCCCAAAAACTTAACCGATCAGTGCTTGACATAAGGAAGATCCATATTTCTATCCTTATGAGACTCGTCCTCCACAGAATGCGTGCTTGGAATCAAAGGAAGAGCTGTTGGAATCAACACCCTGAACCTCTTTAGAAGTAGTTCGACCTTGAAATTAAGCTGCTTAATGTCATTTATAACAACATCATGCCAATGGTCACTCTGACCTGCCTGATCTTTCGTTGCAGCCTTGTCCTAAGCAGTGCAACCAATAAGATTGTTCATTACCCAGAACAAATCCATTGTATTCTCATACTGACTCACTCTTCCAACCAAATTCCCCAACTCGAGAATCCATTCCTCCGCCTTTCAACATTCCTCTTGTAGAATATTCCTTATTGAATTCATCCCATAACTTCCTCTCAGATTCATTGACATGTTGTTGAATCTCACGAGGGAGATCGAGCTCATATAGGTGGGCTTCCCATAATTTCTTTCATTGTGATTATGTACCCCTCCCAGATTCATCCTCATAATTGGCCATGCGTTTTCCCTTACCCTTTTGACCTTCCATCCTCGTACTCGGTAACTTCACCGAGATACACACCTTCCTTATGCCTAAGAACCCGCTAAAAGAAAAAACACAATTCAAGATCTTAGTGTTGCAAGTACCCACATAGCCTATCATCCTAAATAGCAGCTTCCCCATTAAAAGAATCATTGTATCACCAAGAACCATAATGCTTCCACTACATTCCTTTGTTCGAGCGTCATAATTCTCACACATAACTCCAAGCTTACCAACTCGATCCTTCATCCTTCTAATCCTTCAAAAATATGGTAAACGAGTTTTGGCGTCGGGTGAAATTAAATACAACAGTATCTTCAATTAGCCTCTCGCCCTTTCACTTTTAAACCATGCACCCATATTATATTTATGGGTCCGTTTGATGTCCTGCCCTTCTCATCTCATGATTTTCCTGCATGCCTTGGGTTGTGAGGTTTTCATAGCTGGTACGGACAGTCATGTCTATCACCTCATCCCACTCTGAGATTCAAGACCTCGACAGGATTTTGTACACATGTTCACCGGTTGATCTCCTAACTTATTCCCTTGCCAATGAACATGGTTGAAGTTAGTCGCCAGTCCCGTGCACAGACCCTCCTGTAGTTTCTCCACCTTTCCCTAGAGACGCCACTACTACGACACCTTAGTACTCTGTGTAGCATTTTACAGTTTGATATCCATTTACATGACCACCTTTGAGTCCCCTTCAATAATAGTTTGCATCCAGCCATTGTCGTCAAGCATATCAATACCCTCAAGAAGGCCTTCGATTTCAGTCGTGTTATTTTTCTCCCAACCAATGAAGCCGAAGACAAACCCCATCACATTCCCTCTACTATTCATCTTACTTGGAGTATCTTGAGACCATATTATATCTAGAACACAACTTTATAGAAGCTAGTACAATATTTGCTACGAATTCTATATATATATTTTTAAAATACATAGAGAACGTCGCTATAGCGATGAACGTAGACTTGGGACTTGGGTGTTCAAGTTCTACGATAGTAATCCATAGCTAAAGCAATGCTCATCTAATGTAATTTCATCGTTATAGAAATTCATTGGCATTGCTATAGTGAAAGTTAGACGTCTCTATAATGATGGTGGACCGCCACTCCAACGATGCAATATGACTTAGTTGCTTGATTTTGCCACAATATTCCATCACTATAGCGACTCCAAGACATTTCTCCAGCTACACATTACTGTCACTTGAGCGATGCATATTGGTTTTGAAGCAAAGGCCACACTTACCATGAGTCATATTTGTTTTGTCTCTATAGCGACAAAAATTTCTAAGTATGGCTACTGCAACAATAATTTTTCCACGACAGTTTGGGCTTTGTTTTGTCACCATAGTGACATAATAGTTTTGGTATAGCGACAATTTGCCGCGGGAAAAATGTTCACATGTACTAGTGTGGTTCTGGTTTAGGAATTAGGGTTTTGAAGGTTCGTAAATACCTATATATTGTATTGTAAATGGTTTAGTTAATTTAATGAAAGAAACAATGACAGAGGTGAAGCTCTAGTTAAGTTGGTATTCCTGGTTAACGGTTTCCATGATAAACTCTCTATGTAATGTGATGTTTTGATCATAATGCTCTATGCTTAAGTGTTGTAAATGGTGTATTTTGACACCACCTCTATTCTTGTAATATCCATATCCCTTCTTTTATTTTCTATTGTATGGCATGTTGTTCAAAGGGTTTTCCAAACATGGTATTAGAGCTATTGGTTTTGACCTAGCATATTGTATGTGAATTGTGTTCAGTCAAATATAGGGTTTATCGAATTTGGGATGAAGATTTTTTAACTGATACCTTTGAATGTGGAACATACATGTATGATATAATAAGAAGGATGAATTCCAAGATAGAACCTATTGTTCCAAATTCCCATAACTATGCAATTTGGGATCCAGAGATGGAAAAATTGTTGAAGAGAAAGGGACTCTGGTAGTAGACCAAGACTTCTATTCAAGATATAACATATGACCAAGATAAGTTTATCAACAACAAAAAATAAGGATAAGGTTGTTGGGGTCACAATGACCTGCATTTCAAGTGCAATTCTCTTCCATATAAGAGATATTAACTATCCTATGCCATCTAGAATAAGTTGAAGTCATTGTTCAACAAAATTAATGAAATTCAAGTGATAAAGATAGAGAAAGAGTTGATATCTCTAGAATCCCATTCCTTTGAAAGGATTGAGGACTATTTGGATAGTATCAAAGAGCTACGACTGAAATTAGGAGAATGTGGGAATTGTTTTCCAAATAAGGATGGACATCTCATTGAACTAGTCCTAATGAATCTAAGGACACCTTATGATGTGTTTTTATACTCATTTCATGCCAATTGGATGTCATGCAAGGAATAAAGTAATTAATTTTCCTTAAATAATTTCTATGATTTATTGATGAAGGATCAACAGAGGCTCCTTGATGAAGGGAAGCTTAGTAGCAAGCACCAGGCTCACTTTCTCAGAGGCAAGTTAAAGAAAAACTACAAATAATGGAATCAGCCATGGGATGAACCAAACACCTTGCATAAACAATATGAGTGTATCAACCAACATCCTAAATTAAATACTATTGATTTGACTTCGATTCAAAATAATCAAAAGAATAAAACCTAACACTATTATGGAAATGTGGGACATGTGGAGAAAACCCACTAGAATAATACAAAGTATTTGTAAGTAAAGGTCAACGATATTGAAGAACACGAATCGATTGGTCATTTGATCAACCGACCTATATACAATTTCACCTTTTCTATTAGCACTTCCCGTGCATCACATGCCCGCACCAATCAAACTGAGTGAATCATCAATTTTGGTTGTACTCATGATATGGATAAGTATGCTTATTTATTCTCTTCCTTAAGTGGATATCCAAAACATAAACATATGTATCTATTGATTATACCCTCATGGTTGTTGAAACTAGAGATGTTGAGTTTCAAAATGATAGAATTTACAAGGTCTATCATGTGCCTTGCTTGAGTGCAAATTTGTTGTCCATTTCTCTACTCACTTATACTAGCAAGACCGTTGAGTTTCGGTCATATCACTTTATGGTAAAGCATATGATGCATGGTGGGGAGTCTATTTCTATAGAATATTTAAATCCAAAAGACATACTATATAATTTATGTGAATCTCCCAAGAATTATTTTTGACTGACTTCATTTATTGCTCAAACCGACGACATAAGTTGACTTTGGCATGATCGACTTAGAAATTTGAACTTTTGAAGTTTAAGGATGATGGTAACAATGAATATGGTTACTAGTATCCCAAATACTATTCCTCCTAATGTATTTTCTACAATATGCATGCTTTGAAAGAATCATCAGACACCCTTTGATTTCAGGAAAGAATGATGAGCATAGAATCGACTAGAACTTGTTCACAATGACCTTTGTTGCATTAACAAACACTCATTAGCAGGTGCGAGGTATATTTTAACCTTTATTGATGATTTATATATATTTACGTGTGTCTATTTCTTGAATCATAAGAGTCATTCCTCTGAAATATTCAAGTAATTTGGGGAATTTGTTGAAAAGCAATGTGATCGACCTCTGAAATGTATGAGATCCAACAATGGTGGAGAATATGTGAGTTGAAAATTTAAATATTAACTACCATATAATGGTATCTCTTGCAAGAGATATGTCCCTAACACCCCTCAATAGAATGGTGTAGTAGAGAGGAAGAATATGACTTTAGTGGAAATGGTCAAATGTCTACTATAGGCCAAATACCTGTTGACTAGATTTTGGGCAGAAGTTGTTTATTGTTGAATATATCTCCTAAAACTTGTTCCATCTATAAATGTTAGTTACATGAATCTAATGAAGAAGTGGCAAGGTAGGAAACCTTATATCACTTGGCTCATAACCTTTGGATTTGTTGCATGGGAACATATCAGTGATAATTGCAAAAATAACTTAGATGTAAAGAGTAAGATTTAACATGATGGGATATTCTGATGAATCAAAATCCTATTGACTATTTTACCCTATCAAACAAAAGATAATTTTGAGAAATAATGTGATATTTGATGATATGACTTCATGTATGAAGTTATTGAACTATTATTTTTGTCTATTGTACAATGATCCTCTTGATATTCTTGAAGAATTTAGATTAAATATACCTTCCATTAAAGTTTTGACCAAGCAATTGACCATTCCTAAATGGATTGGTAGTTGATCTATATCAACTACAAATGATGACACGCCTACTTGGACATATAAAAAAAATTGGATAGATCCACTGAATATTTGTTTACCTCAATGAGATGTAAAACACTATTGAAGATGTTGGACTTGATTATGGTTATGTTAGTATTGGTTGGAATACCTTTAGTTAGAAAAAACATGACAATTTTTCCTTTATGGATCATGTTCTTGAAACGTATGATCCCAACTGCTATGTTGATGCTCATGCGTTTCCTAAATGGGAGAATTCTATGTCTACTTAAATTGATTTCTTATTGAAGAATCATACCTGGGATTCAGTTTCCTAGACACCTAGAAAGAATGTTGTTAAGTGTTGATGTGTCTACAAGACCAAATTTACCTCAAATGGTGTTGTTGAATGTCACAAGTATTTTTTGGTAGCCAACGTATTCTTTTAGAAAGAAGCTATCAACTACATTGAATCCTTTGCCGCTATTGCAAAGATGAACTCAATTCAACTAATTATTTCACTTGCTCCTCAGCTTGGATGGGAACTTCATCAAATGGATGTAAACATTTCCTTTCTTCATGAAAATTTATATAAATAAATATACATGGAACAACCTCCTATTTGTTTTATAGATTACATTCTTGTATGTTGACTAAAGAAGTCTTTGTATGGTTTGAAACAAGCCCTGCATGCTATGTATGAGAATATTGATCGTTTCTTTATCAATGTTGGTCCCAAATGTTGTGAATATGATCACAATATTTATGTATTACATGTTCACAGTGATACTTTGACTATTGCATTGTATGTTGATTATTTAGTCATAATTGGCAACAATATCGACTTAATTTTGAGTTTGAAGAAACAACTTGTAGATATCTTTGAAATGAATAACCTTGGTATTCATTGGCATTCAAGTTCTTCAAAAGTATGATGGTATATATATATTTATCAACCCTAATATTCTTTGGATACATTGGAATGACTCAAAATAGTCTATTGTAATTTGTTCTACACCTTAACAGTCGGGAAATAATTTGTCTGAGTATTGTGACTCACCCTAAATCGACACCAACCTTTATAGGTAGTTTCTCAATATATTGATTTAATTAACTCCCAGTTTACCTAATATTTCCTTTGTTGTTAGTGTGGTTTCATGGTTCATGAAGGATCCTAGAGAAAGACACTAGAAAGATGCAAAGTGAATTGTTCACTATATTAAGGGAACTTGTCAATTTGGAATCAAATATTGGCCGATTACAGACCCACTAGTCAATTTTATTAATTTTGACTCATCTAGAGAAATTGACAACAAGAACTCCACTTCTGGAAATGTTCTACTAGACCCTTGGTTTGGTCATGTAAGAAAGAAAAGGTAGTCTCTTTTTCGACTACATAAGAAGAATATTATGGATCTATCGATGCAAGTACATAAGTAGTTTGATTATGTTAGGTTTTTGAAGAAATTGGTTTTCCTATTGAGGCATTTACTATTATCTATTGTGATAATTAGAGTGCAATCCAGGTTGTTGATAATCTCATTACACACAAAACATTAGAGGAATTTTGGGGTCTAAAATGGGCCTCCTAAGGAAAATAATAAAATAATAAAATAATAGTTAAAATAATAAAATAATATTGATTAATTTTGGAGGAAGAAAGAAAAAAACTACTTTTTGTGTTCATATTTTCGACATATCTCAATGTGTTTTTACTCAAATTTCGATCAGGAGAGCTCGTTGGATGCAGAATTTGATTCCGCATCCAACGAGTACCCACACTGCATACTTTTGACAGACCCTGCTACCCCAAAAACAAGAAATACCTGAAAANGAATCGTGTTGAACTTCATGTCCACTACTTACGACAATTGATACAGTACATTGTTGTATCTCTTGTTTGTTGCAGGATACATGATTAGTTTGTTGAAATAATTATGAATCCTTTACCATAAGATATGTTTATTAAAATTTGGGGTATACTTGGGATTCAATAAGCTACAATTATGGAGTGGTGTTCAAAGAACATAATTTCACCTCTTGAATCTTCGGAGTGTTGTGTTGATGGGTGGGTGTTGGAACCAAAGGTTATGCATGTTCATCACACCAATGGATCTTCTAGAGATAGTTAGTCAAAAGAACAGTCAAATAGCTAGGAATTTGACTAAAGAATTAACTAATTCATTGGTTGATCACTTAATTGATTGGTTGATTGATCGCTCAATTGAGTAGTATATTAATTGCTCAAGTGAGTGTTCAACTATCAATGGGATGTTGCAGTATTCCAAGAAATGATTAGAACCAATGACCCTTATTTGTTGACCAAATATCCCTCAAATTAAGGAATTTTGTTGGATCTTGAGACTATGAAAGAACTGTCTCATTGGTTGTATTGATTATATGATGAAAACTTTTCAATTTATTATGATGCATTGTGATGTTTGATCATAATTATATGGTCTTAAGTGTTATAAACAATGTCTTTAAACATCAACTCTCTTCTTGGAAAATCCTTATCCCATATGTTAATTTCTATTGTATTTCCTGTTGTTAAAATGGGTTTTCCAACTATTAATGTAATATACAAGATTACATTAGGTTACCAATATCACATTATAATAGATATTCAAGTACGATAACAAGCATGCATAAAGAGAGAAATAAAGAATAAGAGTAATGGTCACAACATAAATAAGTATTATATTATATTAATATGTCATAATGTACAAAACAGGGGATAATAATCTATATATCATATATATAAACATCCTATATATGTGGATCATACAATTGGTTAGACAGGTGTAGCTGTGTAATTTTCTGCTAGTTGGCCTAGATGAATCCCCTAGGATAGGTTGACCAATCGGTGGTTGAACATGAGGACCTAGTTGACTCGTCGAATAGGATACTCCAACATCAACATAAATTTTTAAAAGAATAAAATCATACCTACAAGAAAAAACCAATATAGAATAGGGTACATGACAATGAACTCTCAAATAATAAGCCTATAGTTTATCCAAACATAAATTCAGTTGAAAGGGTGATCTCAAACCATAAGAAAATATACCTCTAGTGTGATTCTCATCCTCCCAAATTTCCTAAAACATAGTATTCTTTTGTTTGGTCTGATTGCATTTTTAATGTCATGGAATTCATAAAAATATATAAAGAATACAATCGGTTAGATAGTTGTAACGGTATAATTATCTGTTAGTCAACCTAATCAACTCTACTAGACTAGGCCACATAGTTGATGGTTGATCAGGAGGCCCTATTTGACTCATTGAATAGGATCCTATGACATCTCTCCCACCCCAAAATCCTTCTTCATCCCAAATATAATAGCGAGATGTGAATTTTACAAAAAAATTCGAAGTTACAAAATTATAATTTTCAAGTTTGCTAAAAATTGTATGTTGTGTTGCACGGTGTCACTTCAACACATTATTCAACTATGGTCATGAAAAAGTGGGAGAATCATCACTAAAACTCTTCCCAATTAGCCAATATAGATTTGATATTAGTACTAAATCTAGAGAGCTCTGATATTCACAAAAAATTCTCTCGGATTGGTTTGTTATGCATGTTCTCAAGATTATACCCAAAATATTGGTGTTCAAGATTGTAGCTCTCATTAGTCTATATATATGGCTAGTCAGATGATTGACTTTGTCCTATGAATTTTTAGCTTCATGTAACCAATGATGCTCTGTCTTTTGTAAATCAACAATGCATTGTTGTTCCATTCAAAGTTTTTTATCTAAAATTTTAGCAGTGACTATGCCACTTGTACTTTTCCTCATGTATAATTGCAAATAATACTTTGCATGGTCTAAATTTTAGTGTACACATTTCGATAATATGAATATAAACTATTTAGTATCAGGGACGATCTAGTCGCCTAGTTCTCATATGCCTTTAGCTTCTTGTCATGTTCTTTGAATTGTCTAAACTTGTTAGCCATAAGTAGACTGGTTTCATATTGTTGCTACCGACTCTACTGGTGGAGTACTTCATTAATATAGGATAGTGTAGACCCAAATAGGCTATTTGTAATGTTCCCAAATTTTTCCATGGATCACAATTTCCTAAGTCACCTAGACATGTTCATTTTTCTCCACCTAGGGGGTGATTTAGGGTAATTATTTGCTAATCCTAAGGACCAATGTTAGGAATAATGTCACATTAAAATATATTGGACTTAAGGGAAATTTCATAAAGGAAATGGTGAACCTTAGTTGATTCATAAAATAAGCTAAGTCTCCATGTGGTTGAAAATATTGTAAGTTAGCCATCTTAAGGTTGGAAGTAATTATTGGAAGTTAAGATTCCAAGGAATAACAACTTCGAAGCAATGTGAAAGGGAAAATCCATGTTACATGTTCATTATGAATTAAATAAGTGGAAATGGGCCACAAATTAAATATTTTCCCCAAAGTTAATATTTGGCACATCCAGTTTGAATTGGTTTGCAAGGAAAGTAATATTGAGTCAAAAGCGCTAAAAGAAGTAATTAAATATTAAAAGACTAATTCCATCACAAATATTGGATTATTAATATTTTATTTATGATTTTATGAGAGGATAAGGATAAGAGGTGGTAAAAATAGGTTGGAGTGCGCTATGGGTTATTTGGTTAGAATTAATGGCCACAACTAAATTAGAATAATTCATGGTCACACTTCCCCAAGGAAGATTGGCGCTTTAGAGGATTAAGTTAATGGTTTTGGCTAAGTGGTTATTAACACATGGTTTCCTATCAACCATTGTATTGGTCTTTTGTATTGGAAGTTGGTGCATTAATGAAGAGAAATGGTCCATTGGGAACCACCAACTACATAGTGTATGGTTTTGAATGTTCCATGGTATTTGTACATAGTATTAACTAAGTGGAAAAACATGTGTTAACTAAGAGGTTTTCATCCACCCTTGGGATTGGTTGATTGTGTTGGATATCGATTAAATATTAAAAGGGATCAATGGTGCACTAGAGAGGATGGCTTGTTGAATATTGATTTTTTTATTGGATATGCATTATCATTCTCTTTGTTTCTGTGGTGTGCCCCTTGCAAGAAGTAGGGAGATGTGCCCCCCTGTAATGTTGAGGAAGGATATATTTAATATTCTTAAAAGAGGTTCAAGAATTTTATGTGTTGGAATTTCTATGTTGAACAACACTAGTAATTTACTGTATTGATTATGTTGCAGAGAGAGTGATGTTCTTGGTTTGTGCCCATTTTTGAGATCTGGGAGCTTCCCATGTGAAAAAAATGATGTAATGTGAGGAAAAGAGTGTCAACATTATGATCCATTAATAAAACATATCATTACATTTATTCTTATGTCTTTATTTCTACTCCTATGTTGCATCTTCAGGGTAATATCGTCATTCTACAAGTTTCTCTCTAATTGGCTAATAGATGCAACTACAAATGTCTTATTAATCTATGATTTTGTTAATTAAAATTATTTTTGTGTCTACTACAGAGATTCCAAAGGAAATGATTACCCTTATCCTCCCATTTGAAGTGGCAAAAAAACTAGCAATTTCCCTTGCTCTCAATTTCATTGGAATTTTGACTAGTTTTGACTTTTGATACAATTTCCTGACCTATGTACTTATAAATCAAATTATGTAAGTTTATTCACGTAGTTAATATTTAATAGGACCAATTAAAACATTAATATCTAGAATAGTGGTCCTCTAGGTCCATTTGGAAATCACCTAACTACGTAATCCTGAATTGTCAAACTTTCCCCAAATCCTCCAAAATTTAAACCCGGTGAATCTAATGCATAAATTTGTTTTTCATAGGTGCACCATAAGTAGTATAGTTTCCACATAATTATTGGTTTCATTTCCTCATAGTCTTTTGTTTTACCAAATGGTCGTCCCAGGTGTGATGCACTCTTGAATGTGTAGTTTGTTAAGGAAAAATATTTCCTAAGACATTTATAAGTGTCATATATTCTAGTAGGTGTCCTGTAGGTCCCAGCCATTACTACATACCAGAAAATAATTGGTGTTTGATTACATTTTGAACTACTTGGAAACAAGCATATTTTGGCTTATAAAAGCTATAATTTACACCTAATTTAAATTTATCCATTATGATTCCTATTTTTTAGAGAGTGTATCCTATTATATATGATTTTAAGGATTGGGATATTACAGTGGTATCATAGAATGGTCCTATGCATTGGTGATCTATAAAACTAAAATTTTAATTGTCCAAATATAGAAGGCATGAGCCACCAATGGTTTGATTTGTTAATGGAAGAATGTTACCCACTTTCATTCCTCCCTCGCTAGTAGTAAAAGAAATGGATCATACTTGGGAGGATATAATTTATAAAATTGAAAAGACACAACAAAATTGACAGAATATGATGGATTACATATCTTCACTAGGGGGAATGCAGTGCTTCGAAACACTTCTTTTGTTTGTATCCAAAGAAAGACTCCAAAAGTCCTTGTGAAGACAATAATTATTAGGGAAGTGTATCAAATTTAACTATACATCCTTGTAATGAGCATGAAAGGAGAATCAGTCCATAAAAAGATGAAGCATGTGGTTTCTCTCGCCAATGCATCGAGATATCATAGAAGGAAGAAGTAAAATACAAACCAAGGTATGAAAAGAATTCTAATTTTTGTAGAAGTGATGTTTTGTTTTATCAATCTAAATAATTCCCCATCTCATGTGATGAAAATGATAGTACATATTTTTCTAATTCTAAAGTGGGTGTTGAACTTGGTGATGTGGATTCATACCATAAGCAATCTTATAGTACATTGAAACCATCAGAAAATATGCACATAATTATTACAGTTGAATCTTGTGAAACAATTGAGCATGATGAACATTGCATTGAGTCAAATACTAAGGATACCAAATAACAATGCAGCATGGAAGGCCAAGCCATAATGAAAGATACTATTGATAGTATGTAGACTCATGGACATCCAATCTTCTTAGTTTTTGAGCTTTATATCATTACAAATGAGATGGATGATGGATTGTTCGATGGGAGCCAACATGGAGTGACTTGGAGAGCCTACTGCTAGTAACTAAAGAAAGGATATTACAAGGTCTACGTATAATTGATGGTGCATATAGATTCATGGACGATATCATTGGGAGAGTTTATCTGGAAGAGAGACATATGTGTATTGTTGATAGAGTCTCTAGATTTGAACTCTACATCATTAGAAGAGAGTTTGAAGAGATGAAATATTATTACTTCCAGTTGTTTATGGAAAGAGACATGGATCTCAAATTTGTTGAAGACAAAGTAGAAATAGAAGGAGAGCAACTTCATATGGATTTGGGAGATTCTCTTTCCTCTCCCAGGACCACTAGTGTTGTGATGTGTGTGGTTGATTGCACACATGCTAAATTGGAGGATCCTCATACGTAAGGTGAGCATGAGGAGCATTTGCAGTGATGCAAGTGCTCAATGGTAGCATTGATATGGGGATTGGTTGGAGAGAACTCGTTTCACACCAGGAGGATCATGGGATTTCTCTATGTGAGGAAGAATCATTTGTCAAGGATGTACTTGAGTTCATTCCACTTGGCTCTAGCTGCAAAATTCTTGATATAAATTTCTTGGGATCAAGTAGTAGAGAGATATTTCTATCCATGGATAGATGCATTGTAGATTTGATGCAGACTCTAGCAGGTGTGAGCACATCTAATCATTCAATTGAAATCTCTCATAGTTCTCAATTGAAATCTCTCATAGTTGAAAACCAGTGTGGAAGAAAAATCAAAGCACTCAGATCTGACAACGGTGGTGAGTATGTCAAGAATGAGTTTATTAACTATTGTGCAGATGCAGGTATTCAGATGCAGCATTCTATCCCCTACACACCACAGCAAAATGGTGTTGCAGAGAGGAAGAACAGATCACTGAAGGAGATGGCAGCATGCATGATGGAGGCCAAAACTTTGCCACCAAAGTACTGGGCCAAAGCTATCAACTATGTAGCCTATATTCAGAATAGGGTGCCTCACAAACAGTTGGATGGCATGACTCCTTTCGAAGCATGGAGTGGGCACAAGCCAAATGTGACCCATTTCAGGA
>LPNX010036634.1:61370-79524 GCA_001517045.1 Pseudotsuga menziesii
AATCTACTTTGTTGCCTCTTCCTCCTCCACTCATTCCTCCATGCAAAAGCATGTATGAGCTTCCATTTGACCACTCTTTAGCTTGCCCATGCACCCTTGCTAATTCGTGGGGTCCTTGATAGATTTGGGATCAGCTTTTTACACCTATGGGGGATTTGCCTATTTTGGGTAAGCCTGCTTTATGCTAGATTTGGATGCTTCCTTATGCATTCGATTTGCTCATGTATTCTATATATTCAACAGCCTATGTTATTACAGGGTTGGCTATTATACACTCAGTTAATATAATTTTGTGTTACAGCTCCATATTCAGTCTCCATTGTTGATAATTTGCATGATCAATTGTTAATTGCTGTGAGTGAAATTAATCTACTGCAGGCCTGAATTTCTACAATATATGACTAAATAAACTAATAAATGGTAAAATATTAATGACTGAGCTAAATACAACTAAGATACGATAAATTAGCTACTAATAGTCGTATATATGCGAATTTAATCATTTTTGTAGTCACAAATTTATGATAGGGCACGGAGGAATCAAACCACCAACCTCCTGCCTATAATTAGGTAGGCGCTCTACCATTGAGCTAGCACCCTTTAAGAAGTTGTTATTGCTTGAAAATGATGATATTCAAACAAATTTATGATAGATAGCAATCTACAAACTATATAATTATTACTATTACCGTACTTACCAGCAACTAGTATTTATGATAAACTAATTCCTGAAAGCTATGTAAAATTTTCCCTATCTGGCATAGTAAACAAGTTCCAACAACATAAAAAAGTGTAGATACATTGTAAATGACTAAATTCTCAGCTAAATAAACAATAGTAATTTGTTTCCAACCAAGTGGAAGTACAACAATATTCTGACCTATAGATCATTGTGGTTGATAGTTGCTAGTAAGCAATGGAATTCATCCCCTTTTGTCATCTTCAAATTCCCACCACTGTATCCAATATGTTGTAGCCGATTGTGGAAGGTGACTGAGAAAATTTGCAGCTCCTTCTTAGGTGCTACATTAATAGAGAAGCAATTTTAGACTTTTAGTCCAACATACGAAAATGAAGAGTCTGTTGGAAAATTTGTAGAGTCTAGGAGAAATATACAACACCTACAACCAAGCTTCCTATCAACCTTGCAGCTTGACCTGAGTAAGTGTTAAATACCATATCCATACTTGGCTATGGAACTCTAGATATTATGTTCATCTAGTTCTGTGCTGGTAGCTACAACCCACAAGAATATTAGGTTCCTCCAAATGGCCAAGGAATTATAGGGGTGACTGTAGAAAATATTCAGAAGATATATAATAAGAATTGAACTAAGAAGCAAATACACAAGCTATTCAAATATTCTCAAATCATTTGTTTCACAAATCCTAAAGCTTTGATTTAAATTTTATGTTATTAATCACCTTCTTTACCAAACGTTGAACTTGCACACAATGTTTTGCAACTTCCTTCTAATTTGTTTAACAATTGATCCTCCAATTGTTAAACCAACTGATCTTGTTGGTATTGGATCATTATACATTGACATTGCAACTGTGCTTTCATATCTTTGTGAATTATTAAATGTAAATTTAAAACATATTTTCCCTACTCTCCCCACTACCATTTTGAGAAAATACCATGTCCCTCCAATGTTGGACCTTGCTCAACATGAAACTTAATATAACCCTAAATTTATAGAGAATCATAGTTGATTTGAAGCAACATTCCTTATACTATGACATGTCATCTATAGTACGGGTTATGTAGATTAATTTCCTTACTCTTTTGCATCCTTGAGGACATACCTTTTGCAGATATAAACTGGTAAAACTGAGCTCAAATCTACCTCCTAACATAGACTCAGATCTGCTGTAAAAGTGTTGAAACAACCAAGAAAATATATGAAATGCTCTAGAATTGTCATGCTTATCATCCATGAAGACAAATTAGTGAATCCACCTAGAAGAAAAAATAACTACCATTGATATGAAGATGTGTACCATTGGAAAGGAGCTCTCTAAAAGCACATGCAATTTTAGGGGTATCATGTAACTTAAGCTTTCTGCCTCATTTTGAATGTCGTTAGCCTATTTTACCAAAGCTGGAGGTTGTTGACTGATCAAAGATCAAGTGGATGGGTTTAGATCGACCAGTAGCACCAAGCACTAGCATTGATTTCGCTTGAGTATTCAAGTAGAGGCTAGACAAGGATGCATATGGGGCTACTAATGATGAGGATCCCATTATAGGGGAGGATTTTTTTGATGTGTAGTTATTTGTTGTAGATGTTATTTGGATATTGGAGGCAATTTAGGACTTGTATTTTTACACATTTTGTTTCAAATATGTATCGAACTTGTGTGATTTTATTATATTCGCCCTTATATGATCATGATATATACATGATCAAACTTTGTGTATTTGGTGTCTAATGGTTTGGATATATATATATATATATATATATATATGGAGGAAGAACTTGAGTGGTTACATAAGGATCATGGGCATTGGAGGAAGAACTTGAGTGGTTACATAAGGATCATGGGAATTAGAGGATAAATTACAACTCTAAGGGGGGGAGGATAAATTATTCATACTTCCAAAAAGCAAGTGTGAATCCTTCATACTGCCAAAAAATTTCATGTCTAGATACCGCAAGAGCTTTGAAGGTTTGCAGTGCATTTGCGGAAAATCCACTTACTTCAATTAGCTGAGAAGATGAAAACACATGTTATCACTTATCAACCATTTTGAGTACACAAAATACACATAAATATGCCATCGATAAAATAAATGGCATAAATCAATCTAAGATTAGTAATGCTTCCTTGAATTCAACATTTGATGCAACTATAACAAGATCATATAATGTCAACGCAACTAGTCATATATAGTTAGTTTAATTTATATTTGATGTTCCCTCATATACAAGAGAAACCATGATTTGCATATTGTTCTATTAGAAATACTTAAGAAATTGTACCCTAACTGTAAGAAACTTCTCTTTAAAATGTCCACAAAAGTGACACATATGCACTCTGTTACCCCTAATTGCATGTTTTAATTCCAGAGTCTGCCCAGTAAAATAGGGATTAGGATGTCTACTTCATTTTCACTGGATCTATGAGTTTAAACTTTGAAGAGCTTACAAATTCCAAAAAAATTGTGGTCATCATCACATATCAAAAAAAAGATTCATTTTGTTATATGGATAGGAGATCAATACTAGAATTTTAAGAGTATGCACATGTTTTAATAGAAGCACCTAAAACAAATTATTGTAAAAGACCCTCCATCCTAGGATGGAAAAAAATTGACCTGAAGGCATGGAAAAAGTCTCCTAATAACAACAATATGTGGGCATCTTTCACTGTAAAGAACTGATGTTGCCTTGCACTTTTGCATATCACTCTGTACAAGGTGATTTTCTTTCTTCTATGGGATATAGGATCAGATTTCATAGTAGAAATACCTTTCTGGTATAAAAGGTTAGATATGTAGTGATGAGATTTGGTAGATTTTAAAGCAGCAACAGAGTAAAGGATACACCTATAAGATCAATTGTGAGACCTGTAAGCAGAGAAATCCTAGTTGAAGCATCTGTCACAACTTGAATTGCATAATAGAAACCCAAAAAAGGAAGTTTACTTATGTCAAGGGAAGACAACTTATTATATAAACATTAATTATATGCATGCTATTTCTCACAACTAGTAGCCTCGGGGATTTTTATAACTTAGTCATATCTATCCACCTGCTTCTTTTGTTGATAAGGATGATTATGGAGTAGCTTCAGTGACTTTCCATCATTTGTCTTGTAAATGTGCACATGAATCCATCATTATATCGTGTTGCTTTACTACTAGAAACAAAAGGACTCTTGACCCAAATATTTGGTTGTTTACTCTTTTTCCTTATCACCACAACCATTGGGATCTAATTCCTTGGTGGAATTGAGCGAATATTGTAGCTACAAATCCTCTTTATTAATCTAACATGAATTGGATGTATCATTTCAAACTATGGAGGTGGGGAGAAATCTTTGGCCTTGAAACGCGATGTTAGTCTTTGTTCTGGGTACATTCACTTTCTCTTATCTGCATATTACAGTGTTTGATCAAACTCAAATATTAACCATATAATGCATATTAAAATTGTTGATCGAACTCTGACATTAGCCATTCATTGACCATGTTGAAGGTTATTTAATATGCATCAAAGATACACGAATTATAATTTCTAGAACAAATTTGATGCAACAGATTGTCACACCTCAAATTTTTATTTTGGTGTGTTTTTCTTCTAAAAATTTATTGTTTGTATTATTTGTAAACCAATTTATCAATCCACGGTTACACTAGTTTATTAATCCACAGGTGTAGTCTAAAACAATTTATCAATCCATAGGTGTAGGCTAATTTTTTTTTATCAATCCACAGGTGTAGCCTGAGATTACCTGTTTCCACAATTTATCAATCCAAGGGGTGGAAATTCTAGATTGTCCCGGTTGAAAAGCTTGGGAAAGTACTCATATGGAAATAATAATCGATATAACAGCAAACCACGTCAGAGAACACTCATCAAGATGAGATTAAAATCACTCAATTTCAAGCTAAACTACTAACAATTGACCCATAGAATTGTTAAAAACATAAGAATCCTAGAAATATAGTGTGTTTACCAACTCCAGCAGGCAAACTAGAGGGCTGCTGTGGAAGACCCGACGGTAGATTTTGTACAATGCCTACTTTTGGAAGTGTGTAGTCTCTTCTCCGGTCATTATTAACCTGTGTACAGGGTCATATGGGACTACTAAGAATCATAGAAAAAATAAAGCTCACTATATTTCATAATGATAACCATGCCTCCAAAAAATGGAGGTAAGATTGTCGCCTTAACATTGAGGTCCATGTGGCGTGAATAAGAAAGGTGGATTTTGCAATAGCCTCCATCATATATAGAATGTCCTTCTAATGCTTCTTTGGAAATTATTGCAGTAGGTATATTTGAGCAAGTTAAATTCAATTAGTCTATCAAACAAGCAAAAGTTAGATGGAAAATAAGGGAAGAACGGGGACTAAATTGTCATGCATCTAATCACCCAAATTGATCAAGTTTGTTTCAAAACTAATAGAAAATATTTATAATAGTATTGCAAAACTAGGCAACATCAAAAGATCGATGGGGGTCATCAACTCAGGAAAATGGAAAAACCAGGAAAAATAGTCAGAAAATAAATCAACAGAACTCGGTAAGTATAAAATCAACCCTGAAAAGATTTAAAATCTGAAAGAAAAAAATCAGGCAATATCAAAGGGTTTTGCAACAGTATATTTCCTTGAAAACCCTAACCATTAAAACAACAAACAAATTGTACAAAATTAAGTCCTGGTATACAGTGCCATCTTTCTAACAAAATTAACTTAAATGAAACAAAGTACCGAGAAAACAATAATACATATCCCTCGTTATCAATTATGTTTCATTGCGAAAGAAGAAGATTCAAGATATTCAACGACTCAAATTATAAGAATACCTGCATACTGAATCAAAGCCTGGCATCCTACATTCTTCTCAAACATTGCAATTTTTTGAACTGTACCAAATGTTGAGAATACTTGTTGTTTCAAGGAGAAGAAACAAACTACTTATTGTAAATGGAACTCAAACTTAAAGAAATATTGCGCACTTAAAAAATAATAAAGAGTTTTTCAACATATCGTATGCAAAACATCAACAGTCACATCATATTGCATGTTTTCAATAGATGCAAGAAGAACATTACTCTCTGGCTCTCTTCTTTGTCCATCAGGCCCAATGCTAAACTGCAATGAACCCAAGAATCAGAAGACATCGATATAACAATTTTATCGACATGAAACACTATCATAGCATACTTCTTTTACCTGACCAATTCCATCTATAGCAGAAGGAGAAACGGGAAAATTTGGATTTGTATAATCCCTGTAGAAATAAAACATTAGAAACAAGGAACAATTGAAAAGTGCAAACAATATAGAAATATGCAACAGCTATTATTGAAAAACATTTACATTATACAAATCATTCACCTAAAAGATAAATTTAGACGCAGAATGAAAACTTCTATTTCCTTCATGACATTTGTTTTGAGAGTGGATATAATGCAATTATGGAGGCTTGTTACTACCCATTATAATTTATGTCATTATCATATTATTCTATAACCTAAAATAACATTGGGTAGAACTACTATGTTTTTTAGACTTCAAATATCAAGTCCCCTACCTTATTTCCAACAAGACATAGTAACTATTAAAAGAGAAAACAAAGCATTTCGAAGCTTCCATAAAAACATGAATGACCGCAGCAAGTCTTTGTACCTGCTTCAGTGACTCTGGAATTTGACATTTAAGTCTGTGTGAGCAGAGAACGAAATTCACAGGTGACATGGTCCAACATGTTCTGCTAGTAAATACCTATCAATCCAATAAAAAATAATTGTTTACTTATTAATTATGTTTAGGTAAAACAAAAGGTTAACAACACTAGCATGGACCAATTTCAAGTAGCTTGAAAATAAGGAGAAATTCATACTTAGATAGTGAAAATGTTCCCTACCCAAAAAGAATCCGAGGTAGACATTAAACTATTCTTCTCCCCCATATTAAGTTGTAAATAACACATTAATGCTCCACAATACCACTTACCACCTTTCAATACCCCTGGCTCTATCATGTGGACATATGTAAACTTTATCAACACATGACCAATATCCTAACACCAATTTTTTGAGGCTAAGCCTCTCAATGATCAAATTGATCCTTAACCTCATCACCACACCACCAAATTCCTGGCACCATTTCTGTGAGAGGTTAAACCCCTAAGTAATAAAATTGATGCTCAACCTCTGAGCACATCAATATCCACTCGACTACCATGATCATCTAACTTAACAACGAATTATTTTACCCTTTGCAGAGAATTTCAACCTCACTACCCCACAACTCCCACACTAATAATTAAGAATAAGCAATAATTAAAAATATATGTCAACAGAGACTTATTGAATTGTGATCCCCTACACATTTCAATATGAGAATTACACACATTTGACCAACTACATATAATGAAAATATGATATTTCTCATTTATTTAACTAAATATCCACTGGTTCAGTGTAACCAAATGCCAGGATTCTTAAAAGAGGATTATAATTGCAACAATACTCTCCAGTTGGAGTGAAATGAGAAAACATTACACTGCTCTGCTTTCAGCCCAACTCTAATTGGCCAGTTACCTCTGATGAATGCCATGAACGATGTCACTATGTTTACCCAATGTCTTTAATGTTTCCACCAGTCCAAGACACTCTTGGATCCTCATTGGCTTGCAAGCCAGTTACAAACTTCAAGCGTCGTGTTACCTCCACCACACTCCCAGGTAGCTATCCCAAATATACATTAACAAAGGAACTGAATAAAATTGCAGATAGTAAATATTTGAAAACCCCAATCAAAACTTTCAACACACTCGCTATTTTGGATTCCTGCCTGCATAGATGGATAAGTATCTATCAAAATTCCTTGTAAATACATTAAAGACAATCAACCGCCATAGTTATGATATGGTTCATGAATGTTTATCTATACCCCTATTACAGTAACTAATTTTGAATGACAAATGAAAATATAGCCTTGTACTTGTAACCCAAGGGAATTCAAAATCTAGATTGTGCTAGAACAAAATCAGAAATAGAGAACTTGCACACAATCTTTTGGATTGTTGGCATTGCCAGTTTTATTGATTCAACTTTAGTTGTAATCATTTATTAAGATTAAATTAAATACAGGAGTCCAGTTTTTCCTCCATATTTGCATTCAACAATCCAACTTCTGCTGCTTTGCCTCAGCGAGATGGATCCACCACTAAAAGTGAAGCTCGTTTTAGTACAACCTTGCAGAGGTAAAAGAAATATTGATTCACTTGTACAGTACACCAAAACTTGTGGCAATATAAGCATTGTTGTTTTTTACTTCGACACTAATGGGCTAGATAACAATGTTCTCAACTCATATAAACATCAAGAATTTCTGCATATAATCATTTCCACAGAAAAACCCACAATGTCCAAAATGCTAGTATCTTTTCAAATAAACCTACCCAAGTTCATGAAAGTACTGTGTCAATTAAAACCCACAAACCTCCATTTTTGTCCTTACCCATGTTCATGAAAGTACTGTGTGTGTCAGTGAAAACCCACAAACCTCCATTTTTTTTTGACAAGGATGTTTGTTTCATTCATGGAAAATACACAAGTTTCAAGACCCTCCATATACCTCCAGTTAAAGATTCTCAAGGAGGATTGTAAAAAGTGCAATATTAGATCATCTTAACCATCAACATTTACAATTGAATTGGTTATTGCAAGCATCTCATTCTTGTATCAAAAAGACAAACACACATCTCTACGAGTCTCCAAATGTATTCTTGTGATGTTCAAAGAATACAACTTAAGCATAAAATAATATTTGAGTAAATATATATACACAGGAAACCCATTTAAATCTAGTAACCGCAAAAGAAGCTAATAGGATCTGTCAGAAATCAACCTCAAAGGCAATGAAATCATATTGGAATAGTAAGACTACCAATAGTAAATATCTAGCTCGCTGCACTTGTAATCCAACTGAATTCAATATATACGACTATACAAGAAAGATATTAGTAAGAGACAACTTGCACAAAAGCTTATTATATTGTTTTCACTGCTAGTCTTACTAGCTCATCTCCAGATGTAATCATCTTTGAGATTATGTCAAGTACTACATAAGGAAACCAGTTTTTTCCTCTACCTTGTTTGCATGGCAACAGGCTGTCTTCTGTTGAGATGCAATGATATAAGCCCCGAACAGCAATGCAAAAATCAGTCATACAGGAGGAAAACTAAACAAAATACAAACTTTAACTTATCCCACCATTGTTTTCCTTTTTTCTTATCGTTGAGTAATAGCATCCAATTAATTTTTCTAAACAAACTTTCATGTTTTCGTTTTGGAGAAGTTATGAGCATGAATCCAAACATTTTATTAATGGGAAGCCATCTAATGCTTCAATAATTAGTCAAAAACATAGCAGGTTTTTGTTCATTTATTAAATAGAGGTTTGGTTTTTATAATTTTGTTTATTTTTCTTCATGGTGTATATGAAATGAGTTAAACAGGATCTAAATGAGGATTAAGGTTAGAAAAGTACAATTAACTATTAAATAAAGGGAAATGTTTATTAGAGGAATCAATTATGGAAAACCAAAAAGATGATTCGGTATTAATTTTTCATACTCCTATATTAATAGCACAACTTTTAGCCATGCTTCATAACTTTTTAGTTCATCTGAAAAATAATCAACCCCCCAAATGGAAATTAAAACACCAGAGTTTCCTATTGGTTTTCATAGTTAGTTAGTATTATAATTGTAGCAATAGCCATGCTTCAAAACCTTTCAGCTAATTTGAAAAGTATTCAACCTTTAAATTGGAAATGAAAAGGTGAGGGTTTATCAAAACTACTCAACTATAAGAAAGGAAAGCCTACAAGTTTCCCAATTGACTGAATGCTCCATTTATTGAGACTAGTTAAATCAAGCCCATTGTCTATTGTGGAAAATTTAGAATGAAATATCTAGAATCCATTATTGCATTTCCAGAGTGGGTCCATCAATTGAGTAGATATTGGAATGTGAAAACAGTTTGTTGCAGCTATTGAAGACTCTAATTGAGCTCTGTGATGAATTGTTATGGCAATGGAGTAGATTTTGGAATGTAAAAACAGTGCGTTGCTGCCATTGAAGATATAATTGAGAATTGTGAGGAATTGTGTGACCACACTGGATTTGTTTAAATGTTGCTTCAACACTAGAGCCCTTTAGAAATTTAGAACGATTTGGTGGAAGGAACTTTGATTAATTATTTGCTTGTTGTCTATATATTTTGTTTGGCAAGGCATTGAAGGCTATAATTTTCATAAAATACGGGATGAAGGGATGTCTACAAACACAATGACGTTGAAAAAAGAAAAAAACATAACCGGTTGAACTTTGAGAGGGACAATAGAAAATCTTATTAGAATAGATTGGTAAGGCGAAGTAATAAATATATTCAAGGATAGGTGTGTCATCACCCAAATTTGGAACTTTATATGTCACTGTACAAAGTGGAAAACTTCTTTCTTGAGAAGGCCAAAACACTAGTTGTCACTTCATAACCACTTGGAACAAGTGGCTTGCTCTGTACTTTCCAGTGCAATAACAAGAAGCAGATGTCAATTGCGAGTCGAAGTTGCTCAGTACTTGCCAATGCAATAACAACGGAGAGTTGTCGGTTCCCGAGTGGGGTAAAAGACAACTAAAGCTCCTCGCTTTTTTGGTTAATTTTTTATAATAAAAAAAAAACTGGCTAAATTTTTATTTCAGTAATCATAATTGCCTCCCCTAGACTAAATGCACTATTTTAAAACTACCCAGATCATCCAAATTGTAATTTAAGCAATATGCAATTTGAGCAAAAATTGGTCTGTCAGAATTCCGGGGGGGTTGGGGGTGTTTTGGTTAGCGCTTATACTACTCTGTGGGGTCCAGATCACAACTAAGAAGTTATGCCACTATGAATATAGTGAATCATGTCGGGGTCGTCTCATCCCATAGCATGCTTTCCTCCAATGTTGGAATGAGGGGATGCAAAAAGTTAGAGTTCCCATGGATCCATAGGTGCGATCGAATTTTCGAGGATGGGCAATACCCTTAAAGGCCATGTTCTGTTCCTCCATGCATGGGCCCGGGCTTGGGCATGGATCATGGTAGGACTCTACTCATGCCTGGAGTGTTTGTCGGATTTTTGTGAGATTTGCGGGTGGAAAGCTTTGCTATCAGATTAACTTACTCCACTCCAATCCTGTGAGAAAATGGTACTAGCTTGGTGGGTAGTCCTCAAAGGTTGGCTAAGTAGAAAACTGTATTAACTGGGTGGGTGGTTCTCACTGGTTGGTTAAGTACCTTGGAAGGAAATAAGAGAAACCATAACGACTCGAAGGATTGTGAAACTTGGCAACATAATTGCCTCCAAAATAGCAGACAAATTGTGAAACTTGGCAGCCTGAGTGCCCCCAAAATAGCAGACAGATTATTGGCTATGTCTTCCCAAGGTGCCCAAAGTCTCATTTCCAAGTATGGTGGATGGAGATGGATTACTTGAAATGTATGGTTTAATGTACATTGTGAAGTTTTACAAGGCCACTTGGGTCTGCTACTTCTCCTAAACAATGGGTGGTAATTTTGAGTTTGAGTCCAGTAGTTTATAGAGTGGAGTCTGCAGTAATTTTGAGCTTGGGTCCAATAGTTTATACAGTGGAAAGGAGTTGGATTGGTGGAAACATGTACATGATGCCCAAGTCAAGGGATTGGCATAATGCATGTGAATGCCAAAGATATTGAAGGATTTTAAGTGTGAGATATGGATGGACGTTCTTTTTTCGTTTTCCTCTACTTCGAGACTGAAATTGTCAAAATCGTGAAGAGACGTGTTCATATTGATTTGCATCAAGAGAACTTTGCAGTTAATCAAGAAATGGGTGAATTTAAAAAGCATTTGGTTTGAAATGCACATTGTGTGAGACTGAGATTGAAAGTGGGGCGAAATTCGGCAAAATCGGGAAGAGACATGTTCATATTGATTCGTCGCAGCAAGAGAATTTTACAACTATTCCAGAAAGGGGCGAATTTAAAAAGCATTTGGTTTGAAATGCATATTATGCATTGTATTTTAAAGCTGTGAGCAATTGGTTGATGTAGTTTCTTTGAGCTTCACCTCCACCTCCACCTCCACGTCCATCTCTTCTCTCCTCTTTGGGCTTTAATGAAACAAAAATATAAAATATGGCAAGTTATAAGTGGTTCCGAAAAAGATGAGACGAGCGCAACAAAGACGGAGACAAACGATGGCATAGAAATGTAATGGTTATATCCCACACGCACCGGGCGTATGGACTTTAAATGATTGATAATGCTGAGCATGAAGAGAGTTGTAATATGTGGGCACGCCCTACTCCAAGTAGAGAGTTGGTGCATGGACCCCTGCTGAAGGGTGGGGTTTGGAGGTTTCCTCTAGTTAAGAGTCATGCACCCTAGAGAGGAGGAGACCGCATGAGGTTGGCCCGACAGAGCAATGACAACCTCTTGCTCCCTGCAGTGGAAGGATAATGTGCCCACTTCTTTTGTACTTCCTAACCTTGCCGCAGTAAAATAATTACTAATTAACGTGCTCATTCCTCCCAATCTCGTGGTGGTAAAGTAATTACTAATTCCGTTTGGGGGCATTCTTTTTCCACCTGACAAAATAACCAATATCTCTATATCTCAGGCCAAACACTAATCCCTTCGTCTTACTCTTCTTCCACTCAACCCACCTTTCTACCACGGTTGCTTGACTTCCCTTGTTGGGAGAGGGTGACTTCACGAAATCTCTCGTAGTGATTACTACTTTCGATTGGAAATTATTCCCTACCAACTCTCTGCCTCATGAAGATTCCTTCTATAGTTCCTCGGGGTCCAACGGTGTTTAGAAATGTTTCCCACATCAATCCTTCATCTAGGACGCCACGAAATGGGGGGATTTCTATGACGTCAAAATCATCCAAGACTTGCTTCTGCATGCACTCACAGAATCTTGTGCCAAGTCCAATCACCTTACAACTCGCCGCACACATCTTGGCTTCGATAGGGGTTCTTGGGATTCCTTCTTGCTGTTGAATCACACATGATTCCCAATCATTTCACCTCTGAGAGGAAGCGTAGCCACCCATATGATTGCTAGGCTCCTCAGAGCAAGACCTAGTCTAACAAAGGCTCAAGGGAACTTGGACTTTTGGAAACTAACTTATTCCCTGGAACCTAGGTAATAAATTCCAAGCAAGCATAACCTTCGCCACTCAACAACCTTAACAGTATCCTTGGAACACGACCGACAAGTTGAAGCTTCGCACTCTTGTTTCACTTTAAAAAATAACGTGGCTGCATAGCGCAGTCCAATATTATTGCTATATTCATGTTTCGTTGTGAAACGAACGCTTGTCATCGAACTTAGAAACCTGTCGAGTCGAGAAAAAGTGGTTGCATTCATTCGAGCGACCGGATTTTCGGTGAGCGAATGAACACTGTGTGTTGAACGTGAAGTTTTCTTCTATTTGAGCAGTTCCACCTTTACCTAATGGTCTTTGAGTGCACTTGAGTTTGTAAGGGAAAACAAGGCATTACATTCTATTTTACAATGTTTGGAAAATTCGTTTCCTTGTTTCCCGTGCATGTTTATATCGACGAGGTTTACGGAATCCCAGAGGTTCTTGCGGCGTCTAAGCTCCTTGTACAAATGGCGTGCAATTATCAAACTAGCCTTGACACAGTTATCTAGTTTGACTTTAACGATATTCATGGGTGTGCTCAAAAGAAACATTCCTCTCAATCTCTCCCTTTAAGATGCACCTTTTCCTCGAGTCACCAAATTCAATTCTTGACAACCATAGTCACCCATTCTCAATATCCGATCACCTTGCATTTCTCCCACGCCGCATGGGAATTTCCACGCCGCATGGGAATTTCCTATTGTTGCCTTTTATCTAGAATACGTGTATCGTGAAAGACAACAAGAAACCAAAGCTCTGTGTCATTTACCAACCCCATAGAGAAAGGTCGTGCAATCATGGAACTATGCCAAAATAATCCAATTTCACTCGACAACGCTTGCGGACGAAATCATAAGCGGCAATGCCCTCAAATGGCTTGTCCGACGAGAGTTTTATCTTCTCCCATATCTTGCTTCTTAGTGACCAATGCTATCATAGCCCAAAAATGCACTGCCTAGGTTCTCTCTATGGAGATACAACGAGCCTATCCAAATGGAGAGATTACCATCGATTAGCATTTGCCATTTTTTACGCAAATAGGGATCCACGTTTATCCCAAACGACGTGACAATTTTCACTACCCTTTTCTTCTGAACAACGAGCGAACGAGGTTTCATGCCATATCGCAACTATCAACATTGAAGGAAAAGGGCATACTGCCGCAGAACTAAGCCAAACTGAATCGATTTAACTTTGACACGCTTATGGATGAAATTGCAAGAGGTGTTTCTCCCAAAGTGTCTATGGATTGAAGCTTCTCGCTTATGCGATAAGTCTGTCCTTACCCAACCCTCCTACGCCCACAATCTTGTTATGGGCGTCCACTACACGGAGATGCGACGACGTGATTTCCTATCAAGCTATTGCCTTCGGCACATGGCTTCAAGTTTTATGAGTTCATTAACTAGGAAGACAGAGCATAGATATACGACAGAACGCACATGAAACAAACCAGTGGGCATAAATTGACCAGCAAGAGGAAACATGAACTCAAAGAACATGCTTGGGGAGGAAAACTGAGACATTTCATCGCAACCATTCTCCCTACAATGGGTATAGCGAATAGAGCAACCCTTGAAGGGGCATCCCATCAAGTGTAGTGCATGCACCTTGCATTTACACACCTTGCAACCCTTATCTAATAACCCACACAAATAGGTCACCCATTCCGGTGCATCAAAAAAAGGTTTTTGGTTTTAAGCATAAGAAACTCTTCACACTCCAACATTATTATGATCTCATTCACTGTTAACTATTAACTTGAATAACTAATAACTATTAAATCAAACTATTAGCTCGTTATTATGAGCATTTTACTTCACAGATTCGATTTATCTGTCGAGTCATCTTAGTCTACGGTTGATTAGGTCAACTCGGCTGAGTCCGAGTCCGAGTCAACTAAGTTTTAAAACACTGATTTCAACATATTTTAACAGTTTAACATTAATTTTAAAACATCATGTTAATCTTTGGTATCATGGCACCTCCTGGAAAAATAAAAGTAAAACCGGAAAAATCAGGGTCACAATGCTTGGAATGGTTTATGAAACTTTATTAGAAAAATCCTTCTAGATAATTTGCAAGTCTCCTCGAAACAATATGCAGTTTCAAAAACTATCACATCCAAAGAGGTCAGATGGTGAAGATAGAAGAAGATCTTGGAAAATTAGTAATTAAAGAATGGTTCAAATAGAAGAAGATCCCTGGATTGGGGCTAAAGGTAACTATAAATTATCTGAGGCTTTATTGTTAAAGTTCAATGAAGTTGGTATTTTTCCTCTATGGGAGGCTGCATCTCAGGAGCAAAGGAATGCTTGGTCACAGGGTTGGTTTTCTATGGGAACCTTAAATATTCAAGGGATTTTGGCAAGTGGTCCGGATGGATTTGGAGTCGTGGGTCTAAACTTATCAAGATCAAAATTGTCTGGTATCATATCCCCTGCATTGGATAACATTCAATCTCTCCGAGTTTTAGAACTGTCATCTAATAATATGACAAGCCCCATACCTCCTCAACTAGGAAACAAGGCTTCACAACCTTGAAATCCTCTCTCTTTTTGAGAATTGTCTCAATGGTACAATTCCTCCTTCACTTGGAAATCTCTCCAATTTATCAGAGCTATTGTTATATTTCAATGACCTTTCTGGAACCATCCCTCCAGAAATTGGGCTTTTGAAGAAGTTGAAAGTTCTTAGAGTAGGGGCTAACAACTTGACAGGTCACATTCCAGAGGAGATTTCTAAATGCATAGAGCTTAGAGTAATTGGGTTTTCTTCTTCTCTAAATGGGTCCATACCCAGAACAATTGGCTAGCTTCAATAGTTGAAAAGTCTGAATTTACAAGACACTATTTTGAGTGGCTCAATACATGTTGAGTTAGGAAATTGCAAGAGCCTTGAAATATTTTCTGCTGTGAGAAATGGTCTCCAAGGTAAAATTCCCTCGGCACTGGGTAGATTGAGAATGTTGCAGCATTTGAATTTAGCCAACAATAGCCTCTCCGGACATATCCCTCCAGAGCTTGGGGGACTTAAAAGCATGAATCACTTGTATCTACATGGAAATCACTCGAATGATGAGATTCCTAAGGAATTGAGCGAGATTTGGCAGTTGCATATCCTAGATTTGTCGACAAATAACCTCTCTAGAACCATTCCTGGGGCATTTAACAGACTTGAAAATCTTTAGTACTTGGTTTTGTTTGAAAATTCTCTAGTGGGTCCTATTCCAGACAATCTTTGTGCTAAAAGCAAGACATTGCAACATCTTTTTCTGGGTGGAAATAATATTTAAGGTACCATTCCTAAAGCTTTAATGCATTGCTCGAACCTACAACAATTAGATATTTCCAATTATGCCTTACATGGTTCAGTTCTTGCCAATTTGGACAATCTTGGGAGTCTGTCTAACCTTTATTTGCATAATAACAGTTTAACAGGAACCATCCCTCCTAAACTAGGGAACGTCAACATCCTCGAAACTCTTTCTCTGTATCACAATCTACTCACTAGTGCAATTCCTCCTGAACTTGGAAATTTGAAAGTTCAAAAGAATAGCAATTTCCAAGTTTCCATAGAACTAAAGAAGTGTGTCATAAATGATTTAGTCACTTGATGATGTGAGAGAATGAGACCTACTTGAACCCTAGTCGTATTTGTCCCTTGTTGAGGTTTCCATACTGATCTATTGTAGCATAGCCTGTGTTGAGTTTTAATGCAGTCTTGCACCTCATAAGCCCATTATAGATTCATCAACATCGCACTTATATATTTAAGTTAGCCAATTTTTTGCATCAAATTTTCTCTTTCATGAATTTAGGTTATCATTTACTACAAGGATGCACAAGGATAATTCTAGCTTTATAGAAATCCGCTAGTACATATCTGTAACAAACTTTCTATATGTAGTCCCCAAAGAGAATAAATTCCCTTGCAAGATTGTTAGGCATTATCTAGCTATTGGTTGTTCTTGGTTTCTTCTTATTTTCTGAATCCTTGTTCTTAGAATTCTTATTTTCATTATAGAAATGAGGTTCTTTGCAATGCATTCACTCTATTTATCTTCTAATTTTTTTATTTTAAAAGAGAACATTTTTGAAAATGAGGTTTTAAATGCATGGTTAACAGATCTTTATAGTTTTCAATTACAAATGGAACATTGGAACATGCTTACTTGTGGTACATGGTTATTTAAAAACGGTACACAACTATTCAGCTGTGCCCATAATTATACTGTATTGGTTGTTACATGGTATTTCGTCACTATAAGCCATAGGAAATTATACCTTAGGGTGATGTATTAAGTTGGAGAGCATTCTGAACACAGCATGACCATGGTGAAGTCCAGAAAGGTTACAGCACAAAATAATTTGTGGAAATAGTTATCTCTAGTTATATGTGTGTATATTTTCTGCTCTGATTGGTGAGACATTTGGTCAGGATTTTAATGTGTGTGTGTATGATGTCTGACAAGTATTTACTACATGACAAGGTAATAGAAATCCTGTTGGGTTATGAAATGAGCCAAGCTTATGCGTGAGAGGCTCCCAAACACTAGAATCCAGATAGGCATCTTCTGGTAACTATATGGTAAAGGAGGGGTGTCGCATATAACCTATCTTTCAGTATATAAGTATTAGTGTTGACCGTATAGTGCCAACCATTAGAGGAGAAGCGTGGTGAGAAGTTTGGCCAGCAATACAATTTTCCTATAGGTGCAACAATGTGCAAGCAATGTTGGATTTAGTCAACTCATACCCTAGTTGGTTGGTAGGCATGCATACATGCCAACACTATAACTATCACTCTCTTCTTTGCACTTGTGTTTTTAGTCTAAAATAGGTCCTAACATAATAGAACTTAGAAGATTGCATTGCATGCATTTTGCTACATTGTTGTGAAACTCGCATCTCATTCTTGTCAATCCAGGGAAAATATGTCACAAAACTACTCTTGGAATCATATGGGAAATATGAATGCTTGTCTAAAGAAATTTACAGCATATAACTTTTCGCTTGCATCTTTGGATCCAATCAGTGTGTCTGACCTTTAAATAAGTACAGTGCAGTATTTTATCCTACGTTTGGATTGTTTTTTACCATTGTAGCTAGGGTTTTCATCCTAGCTTGTGCTAATGAGCACCTACTAAGGAATCTGGATTCCTTAGTAGCAGTTCGATTAATGTAAATGAAAATAAATTAACCTAAAACAGAAAGTAAAT